>CM069912.1:38324715-38872100 GCA_036172215.1 Camellia granthamiana
ATATAAAAAAGGAAAAAAAGAAGACATTTAAAAAAAAAATTAAAAAAAGACATTTAAAAATCGCAATTCACATATATAGATAATTGTAAACACAATTATCTAAGGAAAATAAGGTTTTTAACCTACAAGCCTTGTGAGAGCTGCAATATCCTAATCTTAATTTTCTAATTTTTTGATTTAAAAAAAAAACACTCAGCATTTGTTAATTTTTCCCAATCCCCATACCTTTTGGGAGATTTGGTCAAAACCCCCTCATAATTAAACTTTAATGCATTGAAGACCAGCATAAACAAAATTTCTTAAAAATTTCAACACATCTATCTATCTATCTATCTATCTATATTATATTATCTATATCTATACCTACATCTGTCTATCTATATATATCTATCTATACTATATATTAAGCAAAAGAGGGTTTTTAACCCCAAGGCCTATGGGAGTTTCAATATCCCAATCTGAATTTTCTAAATTTTTTATTAAAAAAAAAGCTCAGCATTTATTAATTTGGTCAAAATCCCTTGATCAACATTTATTAACTTTTTTAAATCTACATGTCTTTCCACATGCCTGCATTTATTTTGATTTGGTCAAAATCTCCTGATCAGCATTAAAATCCCCTCATACAAATAATTATAGATACAATCTGTATATAGTTACTGCAATACCCTTTTTAACTTCTCTCATACACTATGGTTAGTGATAAGATTGTTAAATTATTTTTATAAAAAATCTTAAAAAACATAATTTATATATTAAAAAAAATCTAAAATAAATATAAATATTTATAATTATACCATGCATAGCACGGATGATAGGCTAGTAATTAAAATAGAAATTGGCATAATTTTATATTTTATGAATCACAACTATAAGTACATATGATATATCTTTTTTTCGAAAGTGTATATATTAGAACAAAAATCTATACTATATATTAAGCAAAAGGGAGTTTTTAACCCCAAGCCTTGTGGGAGCTCTAATCTTCCAATCTAAATTTCTTGATTTTTTTATTTAAAAAAAAATCTTAGCATTTATTAACATCTCTCAACTCCCAAGTCTTACCCTCATAATAACACTTTAATGCATTAAGAACAAGTATAAAAAAAATTCTTTGAAATCCAACAACACATATGATTATTATTAAAATATTAAACTTTAATATAATATAATAAAAAAAAGACATTTAATTCCTTGAAAAGTCTAACACATATGATTATTATCAAAATATTAAACTTTAATATAATATAAAAAAAGAAAAAAAGAAGACATTTAAAAATCACAATTCACATATATAGATAATTATAAACACAATAAAATAGGAGGGTATTCATGTCTACAAGTTTTTTTATAAGATCTCCTCCATTATAATAAGATAGCACTTTATTTCTCTCATCTTATAATCTATATATTATATATTATCTATACTATATATTAAGCCAAAAAGGGGTTTTTAACCCCCAAGGCCTGTGGGAACTTCAATATCCCAATCTGAATTTTCTATATTTTTTATTTTTTATTTAAAAAAAAAAACTCAGCATTTATTGATTTGGTCAAAATTCCCTGATCAGCATTTATTAACTTTTTTCAATCCACATGTCTTTCCACATAAGTGCATTTATTGATTTGGTCAAAATCCTCTCATACAAATAATTATAGATACAATCCGTGTATAATTACTGCAGTACCATTTTCAATTTCTCCCATACACTATGGTTAGTGATAAGATTGTTAAATTATTTTTATTAAAAATCTTGAAAACCATAATTTATATATTAAAAAAAATCTAAAACAAATATAAATATCTATAATTATCACGTGCATAACACATGTGATAGACTATCTATACTTCTATACTATATATTAAGCAAAAGGGGGTTTTTAACCCTAAGTCTTGTGGGAGCTCTAATCTCCCAATCTAAATTTCTTGATTTTTTGATTTAAAAAAAAATAAAAATCTTAGCATTTATTAATTTCGACAATGCTACGTAGCTCAAATTTTGTGGCTCAAAAGTGGCTCAAATTGCCAAAACGACGTCGTTTTGAGTACAGAACAACATAAAAATGATCAAAACGATGTCGTTTTGGCCATTTGAGCCACAAAATTTGAGTTACGAGACATTTTCTTATTAATTTCTTTCAACTCCCAAATCTTACCCTCATAATAACACTTTAATGCATTAAGAACAAGTATAAAAAAAAAAATCTTTGAAATCCAATACATATGAATTCCTTGAAAAGTCCCAACACATATGATTATTATCTCTCATAATAACACTTTAATGCATTAAGAACTAGCATAAAAAAAAATTCTTGAAAAATCCAACACATATGATTATTATTAAAATATTAAACTTTAATATAATATAATAATAAAAAAGACATTTAATTCCTTGAAAAGTCCAACACATATGATTATTATCAAAATATTAAATTTTAATATAATATAAAAAAAGAAAAAAAGAAGACATTTAAAAAAAAAAACATTTCAAAATCACAATTCACATAGAGCTCCAATCTCCCAACCTTAATTTTCTAAATTTTTTATTTAAAAAAAAAACTCAGCATTTATTGATTTGGTTAAAATCTCAGCAGTTATTAACTTTTTTTCAATCCACATATCTTTCCATATACCTGCATTTATTGATTTGGTCAAAATCCCTAATCAACATTTAAAATCTCTTCATACAAATAATTATAGATACAACCCATACATAGTTACTGCAATATCCTTTTTAATTTCTCATATATACCATGGTTAGTGATAAAATTATTAAATTATTTTTATAAAAAATCTTAAAAAATATATTTTATATATTTAAAAGAAATTTATAATAAATATAAATATTTATAATTATTCTGTGATAGACTGGTATTAAAGACGCCAAATTTCTATTAAAATTTCTATCGAATCTCTCTGACATGTGCGACCCACTCCATTACTCATATTAGAATTTCCCTAGCCGTCCTATAAATGTGCCTGTTGATATTTCACGAATACCGAATTAACCTTAAATGCAGTCTTTTGACCCTTCGGTTTTCATCTTCAAAGGCATCACAGCTTCGACCCTCTATAGCTTCTTCTCTCTTCCGTTTATTGGGTATATATATTAGTAGAGAACACGCATCTGATTCTAGCATAGAAGACCCAAATTCAAATTTGAAAAAACAAAAAATTGTGAAATTGTTTTTATCGGCATGGCTGCCAAACAAGGTGCAACAGTTTCTGTGAGAATTCTGGTAGATGAAGAGAAGAAGAGGGTAGTTTGTGCCGAAACTGGCAATGACTTCGTCGACATTCTCTTCGGTTTCTTGACATTACCAATGGGCACCATTGTCCGACTCATCCGCAAGAATCGATCAGAGCTTGGATCCATGTCCAACTTGTACCGAAGCGTAGAAGCAAATTTCAGCCTAGACAATTTCTGGACTAATGCTCGCATGGATATGCTGCTCCATCCCAGAACTCCATTAGAAACCATTTGCAGGCAAATTCTACGAATCTCTCTCTGATACTTGTAAATGTTTTGCTATTGGGAAGGTTGAGAAAGAAACCAAAAAATCACAAATTAGTCCCATCGAGACTAAACCACATAGTTTGATTTAATTTTCTCAATGCACAGTTTTGAAAATTTTCATGATTTACTTTGATTTCAAATTTCATGGAACTATAAATAATGATTTGATTTATTCTTAAACTGAATCAATCTGAACCATCATACCCCTAATATTGAGTTTGAATTCTTAGTGTAATTTACCCTCCTGAAATTATATAATTTTGGATGTCTGCATTTTCATGTTGGAAATCTAATTACGAAGCAGTACGCTGGACATGGGTAATTTGGGGATAGAAAATATGGAGTGCTTTGGGAAAATTGTTAAAAGTTAATTTTTTGATTTTTTAACATTTTTTACTATTTTATGTGAAAGGTGGTGGGAGGCCAAGTTTGGGAGACTAAATAAGTGCACTTTTCGATTTTTCTTGTATCATATGTAGAAAAAAGTAGAGGGGAGATGTTGATTGATGTGACCCAAAAAAATAAAAAGATAAAATAAGTGCACTTTTTTAATTTAGCCAAACTTGACCACATGTGATACTTCTCATTAATAGGGAGTTGTGTTTTTTATTTATATTTTAAATTTTAGTTTGATACTATTTTTGCTATTATTGTGTCATTTTTTTGTTTCTGCTGAAAGGAATATTTTGACATAATAATTTTAAAAAAAGTTCATCAAAGATATTATTAATTAAAATAAATAATTTTCTTAATATAGATTAATTAAGGCTCTGTTTGTTTTATCGTTACCTATTTTCTGTTGTTTGATTACATAATAAATCGTAGTTGATACTACTCAAATTACATATCATGTTTCACTTTTTTTTATACACATTGCACGCTTTTATTATCTCTTTGTCCATTTATATATTTATGCATATATATATATATTATGGTTATCAATTGATTGGGATTAGATTTTGAAATTGTTATTTTTTATACATTCAATTAGTATCTTATTTTATTCTTTAATAATAATATACAAAAGGAATTTATTTAAAAAAATTAATATAATGATTTATCACATTTACTTTTACTTATTGAAAATTAAAATTCTGATTATTATAGTTCATAATTGTAAGAATGATATTGAATTATTGTTTTAGTTTAATTCTACATGAAAATTATGTATGAATATCATATTTTTACATTCTTTTTCATTTTAAAATTTTCTCTATAGACTCTTTATTTTTATTTTTTTATTGTAAAAAATATTTTAAGTGCTAACCAAGCACCACAAAACAAAATAAAAATTTGTTTTTAAACAAAATCATTTTGCATGAAATATTTTACGCCAAAACAAAACAGAGTCTAAATTTTATTCTAATTTTTCATGTTTTAACTACACATTAAAATGATCCAATGGTGCTATCTTGTTTGACCAAAACTTTTATACTTTATTACTTGGAAGTCACTGGTTTGAATCTTCCCACCTTCATGTGTCTTATTTTCATTATATTATCTAACATTTATTATTATAAAAAATTAACATTGTTTTCTTTATTTTTTTTATTTAAATATTCTATTTATTTTTTCGTTATCAATGTTAAAGTTCTAGTTCTGACTATTGCAGGGGTTTGAAAATAAATGTAAATGATTCAGAGCCCACAAGGTACTTCATATGTTCTGATTTAGAGTGCAGTCGGAAACAGAATGTTGGATTGTTTAGTAATTACGCGAACTCTATATGTAAATGTGGGAAGTTGATGAACAAAGAGATATTTGCTTTGACTTCGGCCTCCAATACCAGTGAGACAGATGGAGTGTTTGTCACCCGATCAACAGCTTATATTGTCAGTGACAGTTTCAAAATAACTGCCAGCACACCAGGAGTTCTAGTTGAATTGCTTCGCAATACTGGTATCAAAGATTTGAATTGTCTCGAGGAAAGAGTTGTCAAGGTTGGCTCTGAAGAGGTAATCACATTCTTATTTGTAACTTGAAGAAAAATCACAATCATTTTATTTTTCTTTTCTTTTTTAATTTTTGTAATCATTTTTTTTTCTCTTCTCTTAATTATGTTCTGTTGATATAAAATACCAGAGAAAATAAAATTTAATTACAAATGAAAAAGAAAATGAGATGCAATCAAATTAGATTGAGACACAACTATCTCATTTTCTTTAACACTGTGTTTGGTTGGAGGATTTGAGGAGGGATTTGGAAAGGAAAAGGAAAAAATTAGGTGAAATGTGAATAAAATATACCAACATTGCATCTAGTTTCATACACCTTTTCCCTTTCCCTTTCCCTTTCCAAATCTCTTCCCAAATCCCTCAACCAAACACAGCATAAAGAGATCAAACTCACTGTGGTGAGAAGAATTCTAACACTGGTGCAACAGTCACCAAACTTTGATGATGAAGCCGAAGCTCCACCATTCTTATACCTCCTCTTCTTGTTCCTTCTTTGCACCAGTCTTCATCTACTCTCCTAGTTAATGTGAAATTCTCTATTATTCCAAGTGCTTGATACTTACCAATGACCATAATCTCCCAATAACTTCTCATTCATGGATCATGTGAAATGTCTCAAATTAAATAATTTATTAATTAATAATATTAAAATGGTCGAACATGTTCCCTTACATATTGTAAGTTTGATAAATTATTTATGATTTTCAAAATTGAATTAAATAACTTTGTGCTGACTATTTGAAATAATTATATATGTAGCTTCTTGAAATTATTTTAATATTTTTTTTTTTTTTTCTATTTGCAAGAATCCTATTAAAATACATCCATTCTATATTTTTTTTTTCCACCTATACTAAATAACTTCCTAATATTTTTTTATCTCAAATTTTTTGATTTGTAATTTACATCCAACCAAATGGAACTTTAATTTTTTTGGTTTTCTTTGATCAAAATTATTGCCCTCTCACCAACTGTTATATTTTTTATCTCATCCAACTTGCCAAGTACCCTCTGTCCTTAGAATTTTTGTTTCTAAGTCTGATGCATTTTCAGCCATTACAAGTAAATCTCAGTCCATAATTAAATAGAATTTAAGTAGCAGAACAGAGGGTTTTGTGGACATGTTGACCCCCAAGTCCACCATAAAGAAAAATTAGAAATTATTATATATATATAAAAAATGCATTACAATTTTTATTTTTATTTTTATTTTTATATAGGGAATGACATGTAACTTACTCATCTGGAAACAAATCATTGTAGTTCATATTGTTTTGCAAAAATTTTACAAGCATGTGCACTATTTAAAAATTATTGTAGTCCTATAGTAGCATATTTTTTTCATATGGACATGACATCTACCATACTATGGCCCTAATTGCTATCTACTCGCTTTCTAGATTTTGTATCTGCTCGAGCGCTCTTTGGTTTCCAAGTCCCCTTTGACCGATGTATTTTTGTCAAATCAAAGTTACCCATCCGAGTTAAGCCTTCATAATTTCCTACCTCAAAACATAGTAGAAAAAGCAACTAGTGGAAGTATGGTAGTGAAGATGGCTACAAAAAACAAGCCAACAGAGGTTGCTGGCAAGAGTGGGGAGCCTGAGGCTCTGTCAGGAGGGACTGCTGTTGAAAAGGCTGCTGAGGTCCCCAAGGAATCGGCTCCTAAAGTAGCTGTTCCCACAGCGACTGTGGACAAGGCTGACCAAAGGGGCTCAAAACGACCTGCCGAGTCCGGGGAACCAGTACAAAAGAGGGCGCGCACGTCTACTGCTTTGGATATAGCGGCACCCTTTGTTATTCAGTCGAAGGTTAAGGATGCCCATGTACCATTGGGTGCCTCGGCTCTTAAGGAGCCTGGCGTCACCTTGAGCCTGGCTGAGGCCATCATCCTTCCAGCAGACAGGGACATACGATGCAGAAGAGATGATGCTGTGGCCGTAGCCCATGCAGCTCTGTCGGCAATTAATGTAAGTATTATGCCGAATTACATTAACAGTTTCAATAAACTTGAGTTCTAACGCAATTTTTTGCAGACTGCTAAGAGAATGGCCGATATTGGACGTCATCATCGTAATGTTGACAGCAGCCGCTGACCATGCGATTGCAACTGGAAAGGCAGCCGCCGAACATGCAAAAGCCAAGGAAGCTGATCTGTTGCGTCAAGTTGCTGAGAAAAGAGCAAATACCTTTGAGACGGCTTACAAGGCAGCAGAGGAGGAGCTGAAAAGGGTCAAGGCTAAACTAGTGCATGCGTGGCAATCAACATTGGAGGCGTTCAAACGAGGGGAAGAGTCGGCCACAAATACTTATGCTGATGAAGCGCTGAAATTCAAAAATAAGGGATTCAAGCACGCGTGGACTAAGGCCCTTGCAGCAGCCAAGGTCAGCTTGGATGTGCCAATCCCCCTTGAGAACAAAGAAGTTGAAGCACTAGACTCTGACCCCGAATAGACTTGACTCTGATTAGCTTTGTCTTTTGTTTTAAGATTCTGTTGTTTGTTTGTTGTTTTCTTTTTGTTTGTATTTTTTATATGTTTTGACTAGCTAGGGCCATTTTCATGTATAAAATGACTTGCAACTCAATTCAGTTTATTAAAGAAAGTTCTGAAACTTTTGTGAAGAGACCAGCAGTTTTCCTAGTATCTGATGGTTTGGTAGTGCACCGATTGGTTGGTACTACTTCAAGTATCTCTTATCTCAAGGAGTTAAATGTTCCTATTGATGATATTGAGGAACACGTGATTAGAATCAGAAAGCATGAAGCAAGATGTTATTTTTGCTAAGAAATATGAGCAGAGTTGGTTTTAAATTTTCTTTTTTTTTTTTTCTTTTCATGTAGGCATTGAACTTAAAGAAGGCATCTTTGATCACTACATCAGCTTTAACAAGTGTCCTCAACCTCCATTTGAAAAAACCTAAGCAAGAATCATGACATTTACATGGCACAGAACACACAACACGAAAGCTATGTTTGGATCAAAGAATCGTGACATTTTGATCACAATGTGGTCTGATTTTTGGTATTGAAGTTGACTTGTAACTTCAAATCAGTTCTTATGATGTTATATTACATAACACAAATCATTCTCATTCTGAATTCTGATATCAAAACTTTTATTTGTGGCTTTTTGGTTGTTGAAGTGTCCTTAATTTGGTTTCCACATGTAAGAGGAATTGCACATACTTGACAAAATATGTAGGGGTAGCGAAGCAATTTTATCCTTGATTTGGTTTGCAAGTTGGAGGACTTGGCACATTGCAGCCTTCTTTTTTTTTTTTTTTCCGTCTTCTTTTCTTCTATCTCATTTTTTTTTTTCTTCTTCACTAGTTCACCAAAGTCAATCAACAATACCCAGATCAAAAACCCATTAATTTTTTGTAGCAACAACAATATACTGTATCAAACTAACTTGCCAATTTGTATCAACAGTAATATATTCTCATAAAATTATGCATCATCTCCAATCCTTTCATCAAATTAAGAAAGAATCATATTTTCATCAAATTATCAACAAAAAAAAAAAAGAAGTGAAACATTAGAGAGAAGCATTAGACAATAGTGTTTTAAGAGTCTTAATTTGCTTGATGTAGGCATTGAACTTGCTGTGAAGGCATCTTTAGCTTTGACAAGTGCCCTCAACAGCCTCTTCACAAAGAGGCCTAACGAAGAACATTAGCATTTTCATGGGACAACTTATGGCATGAGGTGAATTGCAATTTTAGTGCTTGAATTCTTCACATTTTGATCAACAATTGGGTGTGTTTTTTTCTCTTTTTTGGTGTTAAGGTTGACTTGTAACTTGAATCATTTTTAATTCTAGTTTCGAATTTTAATATCTATTCTATATTGGTAGGGGTGACCATAGTCCGGATGATTGGTTTAGTTTGAGGAAAAATTAGGACTAATCTATTGTGTACGATTCCATAAAAATTGGACTCAATCCAATTTATTTAAATTGTGAACCAATCCGAACCAAACCATTTAAATACGATTCAGCTCGATTTGAAACCACATATTCACATAATCTTTTAACAAAAATATATATATATATATATATTTTTTCATTTCAACATTAATCTGCCCATAATTTTTCAAAACATAAACATACATATTGTTCCACCAATAATTTAAACAATGGTGAATTATACTAACGGTCCCTGAAGTTTAAGGTTTGTGTTACTTTGATCTTTCACTTTTCAATTGTGATACATTTGACCCTGCATTTTAAATTTCATTCCGAATAAGGACAATTAAAGATATCATTGCTCTATTTCAAGGGCAAAATTGTCAATTTGATAAAATATACACTAGTTTGACAAAATAAATGCCAAAAAATTATTTTAAAATTTTTAAAAATTATTTTCTACTCACCAAAGATAAAGTTATATAAAAAAGATAATTTTTTTTTTACCAAATTATTTTTGAGTTAATTACCTAAAAGTTCTGTTTACAAATGTTACAGTAGCTCAGGTCTTATTTAAGATTTTTTGAACCAAGAAGTCTTATTTACTAAAACTAAGAATATTATTAGTTTTTCCTAATTTTTAAAACTAAGAACATTATCAATTTCGCAGAGTAATGTTTTAAATAATTGTTTCATTAACTGATTAAAAAATAAATAAAGTATGAGATTAAATGTTTTTGCTCTTCTACATATTGGTTTGGTTCAACTACTTAACAAAACCGAGAATATTATTAGTTTTTTCCAGTTTGAAAATTAAGAACATTATCAGTTTTTTCATTTTTAAAGTTTTTTTTTTTTTTTTTTTTTCAGTTTTGCACATCAATGTTCCATTATCATGCTCATTTATAGACACAAAATTTTCAATTTTTTTTTTCCAATTTAAAAAAATAAAACATAGTTTTTTTTTTTTTTGCACATAATTTTCTTTTTTAGTTTTTTCAATTTGAATGTTGATGTTTTAAAGTTTTGAAAATCAAAATAAATATCAAATCATTATGTTCCTTTATAGATAATAATAAATGATGAACAATCATTGTTTCAAGGGCAATTCCGACTATTAAGAGCATCTCCAACGGTTCAACTAATGTTTCAATAGATTTGAGTAAAAAAATAGCAATTTCCTTAATTTGATACTTCACGCTCCAACGGTTCAGTATCAAATCTTTTCATCAAATTTGCGCCGGGCAACCGGTTGGTTGACCGGCCGGTCTACCGGTTGGTTGACCGGCCGGTCAACCAGTGACGGGAATTTTTTTTTTTTTTTTTTTTGATTTTTTTTGAACTTTTTGAACCCTTTTGGTGGTCGACCGGTTAGGCAAAAAATTTTTTTTTTTTTTTTTTTTAACCGGTTTGAACCTTTTTTTTCTGAACTGTTTGAACTTTTGGTGGGCGACCAGTTAGTCGTCGACCGGTTCGTCTCATGGCAACGGTCATGTACAGTGTTTTGGTGAAACGCGAAGTCTGTCGTCAGTTTGGTGAAACTTTTGCTGAATTGTCAATTTGATATGAGTTTGGTGCAACGGTTGGAGCTTCAAAAACTGAGTTTTTCATCAAATTTTAAATCTGATGTTAGATTTGGTTCTCCGTTGGAGATAGTCTAAAAATTTAATGGAACTTGAAAAAAAATTAGTTAGAACTTAATAGAGTATAAGTTCATAAATTAAAACTTGTGTGTAAATGCTCCATTATTTTTTAGTATGTATTTGGATGATGATCATGTAATAAGTAGTTATTTTTGGATGGTTATTAGGTACTAGATGGTTGTATTTTTTGTTAACAAATATTTTTGGATGATTATTAGGCGTTTAATGTATAATCGATATGTTTAATATATGAAATATATTTAGTTTTGGATTTTTTGATTTAATGGATTGATTTAATAATGATATCAAAATTATCGACATGTTTGACTTTTGAAAAAATAAAAACTAATTTAACGAAAATAAATATCAAAAAAAATTATTTCTACCTTTCCAAAAGATAAAATTATATAAAAATGATGTGTTTTTAATTTTTTTTCACCAATTTAATTTTTAGTTTCTCAGAAAAATTTCTAAAAATAAATTCTGAAAATCAAACCAAACAGAACTTTATAACAAAAAAAGTTCCAACATTATTCATTAAAAAAAGGCAATTATATTTCAAACAACATATAAGTTAACCAACACAAAATAAGTTGTATGATGACTTTGCCCTTCAAATAGAGTAACAATATTTTCAATTGTCCTTATTTGAAACAAGATTCAAAATTCAAGGTCAAATGTATCACAATTGAAAGGTTAGGGACCAAAACGGCACAAGTCCCAAACTATAGGGACTGTTAATGTAATTCGCCCTTTAAACCAACATAATATCTAGTTTCACAGCAACAATACCAGTTGCCATCATGAAATTCTTAAAAAAATTAAAATTGATTCCACCATTACACTGTTACAAAACTAAAAAAACAACAACTCTCAATTAGTACATATTAATGCGTATTTAGAAGGAAAAAAATTGAATATACACCCAACCTTTAGCATAGTACACATTAATGTTTGTTTGGGTACACCCTATTACAAAACTAAAACTAAAAAATAACATAATAATAGCAACAAAACGACTGTTGTACATACAGAGAAGAGAAGAGGATGAAATGTTATGAATTAGAGTTTTTATTTTATATATAAGATGTGACGCCCCAAAATTTAAGAACATGATAATAAGGTTTATAATTTAAAATCAATTTTCTTAATTAAGAAACTCGTCATCAATGTTGCCACCAAGTTTACCATCATCTATTAATTAACAACACAGAAATTAAAAGTTCTTAAATTACAACTCCAATAAAACTTAAAACTTAGTCTTACTACATGAAAGAAAGACACAAATACACACACACACACACAAAACTAGAGAAAAACTAGAAAAAGAATTCAGAAAAAAGGTTCATGGAACTTGGGCACACTTCAAGCTAACCAAGGCTAAATGTCGCCTTCCAAGATCTTGGTGTTTCCTTCGGTACCTAGTATAAAACGCCAGGACAATGGGAATGCCAATGAGCGACGAGCTCAATAAGATACTACAACCCAAAAATATCCATCTTGATAATAATAATCACAATTAATGAATACTGTGTAGTAACAGAGTACCAAGCAGTGTTTAATAAGCATAACAGAAAAGCTATCAGTTGAAATAATAGCAATAGATAATAAGAACAATGGCAAGCGGAAGCAGTAATTCATCATAAGAAAAATATCAATTTTTCTTTTAAATTCACATAGATTTAATTTATCAAGTAAGTTTAAGTAACTCATCGCGAAGCATTATTTCCACTCAACTGCTAAGCAATGGCCACTGGTAAATTTGACTCCCCATTAGTCAAATATTCAAATGTTACTTGCTGTAACTACCAATGATGCCTATGCACTAGGATTACGTACCCGAGTCGTGACATCACGGTCTACCCTAAGGGAACGGTCTATGTTGTGACACCCGCATCACTAACCTTAGATTGTCTATACCAATAAGAGCCGAAATACTTTCATGTGCCATGTTAGGGTTCGCAACTCACTTGTACAAGACTCTAAACCAGGCTCACCCCATCACTTCTAAACTTTAATGCATCGATTCAATTTTGTGTTTCTTTACTTTGTCGAATTCACATTTTGATGCATGTATGAGTTTTAGTTTGCAAACCATAGTGATATAAGGTTTATATAGCACAACATATGGCAACCAAAATAAATATTATAGAATGTCTTAGGAGTCATCAGAAAATTTCAATGAATTTCTCACACTTCTTCTTTTCAACACTGTATGGTCAAACTAAAAATAATGAAACCCATATCAAACGAAGTTCAATTATTACAATATTTTAACCGGTACTAGTTTATTGAGTTAGGAAAATATTTCACGAAGAATACCAGGGCTAAAAATGATTTGAAAATAGAGAAATAAAATTTGAAAGAAAACTGGTTTTTGGGACAGTGAGTTACAGTAACTTCCAACGCAGGTGATCTGTGTTTGAAAAATAAAAATAGGCATCAAACGATGTCAAAAAGAGGCATGGTCAGAATGGCTTGATAGATATTTGAGTTTAGAACATATTTTCAGGGAGTTTGAAGACTGAAAACCAATGGAAGATAGTTAAATAATTTTTCTAAGAAAATTGGATAGATTCTGTCGCATTTTAGTAAAACTACAATTTCTCCTTTTATACTTATCCATTTTTTTTGCGAAATAGGCGGAAAATGAAATATAACTCTTATATCTAACTATCCCAAGTGGTTGTGCAAAAAAACACCATTTGCAGAGAAAATGGGATCTGTTTGAATCATTATTTTCTGCTGTGTTGTAAACAACACTTAGGACAAATATTTACTTCGGTAAGAAAACGGTGTCCAATGATTTTATAAAAATTTACACGTGTATAGAACACCTATATATACTCCTAGTACAAACAGATTTTTGACACAAGTTATTTTCAATTTATTAGAGCATTTTACATCAGATAAAATCTAAAACAATGAAGAAAATGTAAGTTTTAAGTAAAAGTGAACCCACCTTATCTCATTTTACCCCCATGAAAGATTATTTCAAACAATGGAGAATATTTGAACACATAAGAAGATAAAATCAGTAGCTAAACCATCTAATCTATGCTTGCAAGAAGGAATAGAAATCATATAATTATGAAATTATTATTCTATCAAAATGTAAACATGCATTGAGCTATTCTTACTATGTGTGTATTAACAATGCACACTCTTGCATATTTTTAATATATAGATTCAGTATTAAAAAAAAAAAATTATCTAAGGGAGGATAAAGGTTAAATATTTCTACCTCAAGAGCTTTTACAAACTATCCTCAAGATTATTTTTGAAATGGTGACTACCAAGTACCCTCTCCTCTTTCTCTTCCTCTCTTTTTCTTTTCTTTTCTATTCTCTCTCTCTCTCTTTCTCTCTCTTATTTTTTTCTTTGCTCAACCGTATTAGTATTAGTAGAATGGCTAAATAGTGTTCTTATTTGTAGGAGTTTGGAGGTAGAATTTATTTTATTATTATTATATTATTTATTTTATTTTAATTTTTCACTTGGGAAACATTACCTACATGGTATAGGCCTAGACTGTAATTGCATGCATGCATTAGAATTCCTTCAGCAGCCTTCTTGGGAACAAGGGGGCTGAATTTCTCTGCTCCAAAAAAAAAATTTTGATTTCATTTTTTTTTTGGTGTGTGCACAAAAATAAAAATCAATGTACATATATAACTTGGTCACTAGATATTTTGCTCCTTACTATCCTCTGATTAATTTATTTACTATTTATTTAACTCATTTAGTTTCCACAACTGTATTTAGATACAGAAATTTAATCACAGAAAGATAAATAAATTTATTTAAAGAAATTTAATATTGATATTAATCATTATGCTATTGAAATTATAATTTAATAATCACTATTAATTGAATTAATATTGTTATTAACAAATAAATTAGTTGTTCAAAAATTCAGGTTCTTACATAAGAGGTAGGATAGTATATATCAGGATTGTATGGTACGAATATAATCTAAGTTGCATACTGTCCAGATTAGTTTCAATCGGGAACTGTGAAGTAAAATCCGGAACCGATCTGCAGGGAACAGTTCCTCAATTTTCCAATCCAAAACCAAACCATGAATTTAAAAGTTCAATCCAAACATATCGAATTGAACTGAACTGATTTAGTTTACGAATTTTACCGATTCTTCATTCAATCCTATTTATTGGTGGCTTTATTTGGCATTGAAGGTGTCTTTAATTTTGTTTGCAGGTAAGAGGAACTGGCACATTGCATGACAGAATATGTATGGGAAACCAAGTGCTATGCATTTTTATTTATGTCGGCCATGTTTGGTTTAAATTTCATTTTTAGAAAATTTTTTAAAAAATTAAAAATTAATTTCATAAACAAGATAAAAAATATTTATCATTTTTATATAATTTTATTTTTGTAAAGGAATTTTTTAATTTAAAAATATTTTTTTAATATTTATTTTTATCAAACTAGTTTCTATATTTTTTTTAAAAAAATATTCTGAATTTTTTTTCGAAGAATGAAGCCAAATAAAGCCATCATTTCTTGTGGAACTTATTGATCAAAGATAGAACTATCTTATCCTATACTTGGATTTTATTATTACTAATGCAAATTTCCGTTATTTTTTTTTATCTAATATATTAATCCATGTTTAGTGAATGACCACTTAATCATATTATATTTGTATTAATAATTTATTTGAAAATCATACTTACTATAATATCTTTTAGAAATAAAGAAACTATTTTAGATTTCATATAAAATTTTATACATTTAGAATTATCAATTTTTTTCCCTCTAATTTGCTAATTATAGATGATAAAGGTTATGTTGGAAAAATGGTTTGGAAACCATTAATAGTTAAATGAGAAATTGACTCCAAAATGCACCATTTGAGAATGGTTTTAAGACAATAGTTATTTAATGCAAAATTTGATTTTATTTAAATAAATTCGTTAATTTTTTAGGTCAAATTTGAATATGATTCGATTCAAAATTCGAATTCTTTTGAAAGAACATGTAATGACCCGGAATCGTGTGTCACAATTATCAGTAATGAATTATGCGTTTATATGATTTAATTAAAGATTATCTATTTGAATTAGCAAAATATCTGTTGGAATTACGACTTTGGGACTTAAATTGACAACCGTAATGGCTTCAGAAAACGAAATTGAACATGTCTATGTGATACCGGGAATTTTTAGAGTCATTTGGGACGATAAATTGAAGACTGAATTTCGTCTGATTCGTTAAGCCTCGTTTGGCTCAAGTTTTTTGGTACAAAAGCTATTTATATGATATATATGGATAAAGATAAGGTTTAGACTCTTATTTGACTCAACCCAAGAAAAGAAAAATCTGGAAAAGAGAGAGAGAAGAGAGAATTCGGGAGAAAGGGAGAGACCAAGAGGGAAAGAAGAAGAAAAAAGGGGAAATCAAGTTTGAACTTCTTAATCCAAGTGTTTAAGGTAAGAATTTCTTCTCCTAATGACTTGAATAAGGTTGAATCATGTGTGATCTCATGTTAAATAAGAGGATTGAAGGGGATATATGTTTAATTTGAGCATGCATGGCATAAATTGATGATTCATGATTATATTTGGTCAATTTGAGGTAGAACCTCCATGGATATAGAGATATGAAGCTTGTATGTATATGTTCATGGTTTTTCATCTTAGTTCATGGGTTTGATCTTATCTATGATCTATATGGGCTTTGTGTTAAGGTTTGATGATTAAATCATGTTGTTGATCAATAGTTTTGAGCTTTGATTTTGGAAGTTAATGTTTCAAAGAAAAGGATGAAATTTAGAAGAAGAACCAGAGTTTCGGACTTTTGCATGGCCCGCTCGAGCGGAGGGAAGCACGCTCGAGCGGAGAAATCGGCCTCTCAGCAGTTTTGGGGAAATTGTGCAGTCCGCTCGAGCGGACAAAGTAGAGCTCGAGCGGAAGGGCTTATTTTCAGAAAATCTTGGAAAGTTGAATTACGTGATCCTAACATGTTAATTGTATCATTTAGCGTCTCATGAGCATGAATTAACGTAAAGAAAGATTAGAATGAACATAAAAGAATGTAAAAGAAAAATGGAATGGCATGAAGTATGTGATGTTTTGATGATGAATGATAAGAAATGTATTATACTGTTGATGATTTGCAGGTCAAGAAGTGAAGACCGTGCCATCGGTTTTGGAAACCCACTGTGAGTAACATTTCTGTAAAGTTATGTTATTATGAACTATGTTTGAAAGTGATATGTTATGATATGATATGTTCTGAACGGTGATTTTAAACTGTGAACGAATGTCCTAATTTGCAAATCTAGTATGGCATCCATAGATAGTTCAGTCATGGGGGCGAGAACATGCAGGCCCATGGCATGATGAGTCATGGGGGACGGCATGGAAGGACAAACCCATGACCAGTTTACGAGATCTCGGTATGTGTTTAATCGGTGTCCGGGACCGGTTACTCTAGTCGTTAGTCAACAAATGTTATGCTATGTTATGTTCTATGAAGTATGCCATTATGTATGTTCTATGATGATTATGATTACGCTTCAGTTTATGAATTTATAAGAAATGTTGGAATTCGTTCACTACCCCTTTACTTGAATGTTACTTGCTGAGCTTTAGCTCATTGTTTGTATTTATGTATTATAGGTGAGCCTTCAGGAAGCCAAGCCTAGGCGGAGTCTCGAGCCGAGCCGCCGTTTTGAAGCCTAACCAGATGTTTTGAGTGCCTCCGAGCTGGGGCTAGGCCTGGAAGGCCGTACAAGTTTTGCCTTGTTATGTATATGTGGCATGTGTTGTATATGTATATGTTTTTTTGGGTATATGTTATGTAAAGATAGTGGGTAAATTAACGTCATTTTTGGCATATAATGTATGTTCATATAAATGCACAGCTCTTTGGACTATTTGTTTTGTTTTCGTTTCCGCGAGCCCCGTTTTATTTATGTTTTGTATAGAAAGGCCTGTGGTAATCTAGAATTACTGGCCGGTTACGATGCCAACCTTCTAGGGGCGGGTTTGGGTCGTGACAGAACAATCATGTCTTTTCTGGTTGCACATTTTCATAGAAAAGATGTGACTCTTTTGAAAAGTCACCATGACCATTCGAAGAAACGCCAATTCATCTATATAAACAGGCCCCCATTGCATTCATTTTATAATGGAAATTCATCTTATGTTTCTTTTCTTCTGTACTCTGTCTTTTCTGAAAGAGAATTCTGCACAGTAAGGTTCGCCAAACTTGCCATGGTAGTGCTGCTTCTGTAAGGTTCGATCGTTGTATCTTGGGAGAAGAACATCCAATAAAAACTCGTGAACAACGTAGTGATAGACGAATTTGTCTTAAGAAAATTGTATCCAACACAAGTCTCGATCAAATTGTTTTTCGTTTCTAGATTTTTACAATCTATTTGTAATTTATCTACTTCTCTGTAAGTATTTTTAGTTCTCGGTATATGGTTTGGTTTGGTTTAACCCAAACAATTTACGTTATATTCAACTTATATTTTTTTATATAAATTGGTAATATATTTGGTGCAAGTATTGCATATTACAACTGTATACATAAGATTTATCCTAACAATCTTAAGATAAATTCGGTTGTTTTGTTTATGCAGAACTGCTATTCTTCTATATTTTCTTGATTTTCTTAAACTTGTTTGTATCCAAATTTAATCTTATTCTACATAATCTCAATATTTTATTCTCGGTAGAATTTAATTTTGAAACTCTTTTGGTTGGTGGACATTTGAGTCTTCTTTACTTTTATTGTTTAGTAAGAGCAGAATTCTCTAGCAAATATGTTTTGCACTTCCTATAACAATCCATGTCGGTTATGTGCATCTTTGATCTATGCTCCTTCCCTTTGTGGGTTCTTCCTTGATATCGGTATTGATTTATATATTAATAGAATCTTTTTCTGTTTTAAGTATATATTACAAGAATAAGACATTCATTTGGTTTTCTAGAACATCGAGACTAACGTTCTATCATTTTGATTATGACCATTAAGTCATATTGAGTAAGTATGGCACATCAATTAACTTCATTTAATGAATAATAATGTTTTTGAGAAAATACGTATTGTTAGGTTTCTTTTTCGAATTTTGTTGCAAATGTATATACAGAATTTTTGACTAGACAGGACATGTTTATGGTTTCTGGGTTAATCTTAAATTTTAAATTTTTGATTAAATCGTTCTGGTTGATTTTCTAAGAGTAGAAATTTCATAGCTTTAACATAAATTTTTTGAATATGTTGAATTGATGTGCACTTTTCAATATGGGTTTCTTACCCAAATCTGTATTTAAGTCAAATTCTATTTTATGTTATATTGTTATTGTAGTATTGTGTTTGGTTTTAGTTGTTTGTTCTGGTTTAAATACAATGATATTATTGGATAATTTTCAATACAGATATTTATTCTGTATTTTCTGATTTGGACTTTTCTTAGGTAATCTGTTGTATGTCAAATTTATTTTAGACATACTCCGTTTATAGGTTTGTGTTTATAGTTTCAGTTTCGATTCTAGACATAATAGCTTCTGTTTCTATACAAATTTGTATTATTTTGTCGCACTCTGTTTGCTTTTGAAATTTTGTATACAAAATTTGAAATTATATAGTTTCAAATTTTTTACAATGTTCTTTATTATATTTTTACAAGGAAGATATTCAATCCATTTTGATTTATACAAAATTCTAATTTCTATGTCATAATCAATTTTCGGTCCAGCCGTTTTTTGATTATGATGAAACGGTATTAGTATGTAACTTTTCACAAGCACCATATTTTTTGGGTTCCAAACAAATCACTTACTGTTTAAAACTTTCTACAACACTTGTTTTGTATTTATATATATTCTTAGATATGTTGAGTCCCTTACAAAGCCATAACATGTGTCTCCAACTTTGTATGAACAATGTATAAAGCCACACAAGGGAAGTAAATGGTGTAACAGTTGGTTTGCCTTTATAAACAGTAGGCAATACTTTATACACACGAAGAAGTGACTTTTTTAGAATTTAAAAAAAAAAAAAAATCTGATTGATTTTATTTCAGTGCTATATTTGGGATTTAAATAAAATTTTGTTTAAAAGTTCATGAAATTTTTAATTAATTTCAGATATCAATGGATCTCTTTTGAAATATTATATGTGTAATTGGATTGTGGTAGTAATATTCTTGTAATATCAAAGCAATCATTAACACTGAAAAATTTGAACATGATGATTTAAATAGTGGTATCGTTCCATTTAATTGGAAGTAGATTGAGGAATTTTTTGTGTTGATTATTATTTCGTTAATAATCAATTGAAAGTTATTTTAAAGTAACTTTGAGTTTTGTAACATAAATTGTCATCAATCATTATTTTACTTACGTAGTAGAATTTGTTTAACCATGAACCATAATATTAATGTGGGAGTTTATCTCTTGAATTAGAAGAGATAATTCAATTTACTTTTGTCACACATAGTTTTGTGACAGTGACACTTGTTCGTAAATGAGTTATATTGTTTGTGCTAATTTATATATTATCAAAAATGTGGGGGAGAGAAGTAAAATGGTCTACTAATCATGATTCATAACAAGTTTACCCACAGAAACTCAAATAAAAAATACTCAAAATTAAGAGTTTGAATCTTAATTTGGAGGTACAAGTATTTCTCTTTGTTTGCATTGTAAGAATTTATATAGCCAAATGAGGTTTTTGAATTGTTTGGTTCTTAGGCAGAATCTTTATAAAAATATGATTTTATCTAAGCATTAATTCTGACTTATGTAGTCATAATTATTCTATTTCATACATTTGATTTAGAAGTTTGTTATTCAAGCACACCATAATCAATAAGTGATGAATGTTATATTCTAATTTATATCAGAATTGTGGGGGTGTATTGATATTTTTGTATGGTAATATCTTAATAAGAAAATTAATTTTTCTTAGAGTACTTAAAATGTGGGAGTGCTTGGAGGATTTTACTAAAGTAACGGTTCCGATAGTAGGTCCACAAAGAATCTTAATTCTTTCTATAGGAAAAAGTTGGAGTAGAAGCAAAAATGATTTCATTAACTCTTAAGGAACATCTTTATGTTTATTATTTGAAAATGGGATTGACATAGAGTAACGGTAAGTTTTGATGTAATCAAAGACTTAATACCGTAAGACATTTGCTTTCAGTTATGAATATTGTCTAAGGATAATATAGTAGATCCATGAACTACTCAATGATGTATAACTGAGAAGGTCAAATGAACGTATAACGGCCGCTAAACAAAAGGTTTGACCAGAAAGCAAATAAGAGAAAGTTCATCGATGGAAATGTGATTAAAGCCTATTACATAAGAGTTATCATAATGGTAACCCTACTTAAATGACTGGAGATCCCAAGAACTAAGTTCAAAGGGACAACTAAGTTATATGTGACTCACCAGAAATCATTAAGGGAGTCTATCTCCTATCCATTCCTATGATGAGAGTGATATCTGCAACATGTGTTGTATGTAGGGGACTTAGGGTAAACTATGCTTTTAAATGATCACTTATATCTTAAAAAAACTTAGAAGGGTATCATTCAAGAGGAGTATTTAATAGACTCGAAATAAAGATCACCTATATAAGTGTGAAAGAGGTCGCTTCTATGAAAATAGATAAGACTAAATTCTCTAAAGCACGCACAACCAGGACATGCCCAAGGCCAAAACGGGCACAACTGTAAGAACTAAGTTGTGTCTGAAGATATTCTGTGTGAATTCTATTGTCTTGAATTACATAAACGCATGAACAGTTCAAGGCATCACGTTCACTGATTAGCTAGTAAGTCTGATAGTCTTTCACTAAGGAAGGTTCAAAGCCAAAAGCTACCTATCCCCATTCAGAATATTTCCAATTGAATTATCTTTGAGTCTTCATTGTGTCTTACATACTTCTTCATCATTTCATTCATGTGGTACGAAGTCGTCGCCTTTTTGTATATACTGTCGACTTGCTGTTGGAGAATGGAGTTTTTCTATATTTGGATAATAGATCCTCCCATTATTTCCAGTGAGATAAAAAAATCTCGAGTTGGAGGTTTGGATTTTCTTCGTACATTGAACCATGGCATGAAGGTGAGGGTTTCCATCTTCGTGGAGCTCCCTTGCGACAAGTATGTAATATGGCTGACATGCTAGTTAGAGAAGGGATTGGAGGAGTCCCAAGAGTTGTTCTTTTGGACAAGGGCATTGTGTGTAGGTAAGGAAAACATTCTTGGCATAGAAATGGAAAGACGCTTGGCGAGGCATTTTGTAGTGGTAAACAGTGAACTCACACTAGCCGTACAAGGCCTCCCTATTAGTCAATAAACCTGGTGTGAATGGTGTGAGTGGGAAGGGGCTATATTAATATTACCAGCGCCCTTCCCTCCCCTCCCCCGCGCTGATTTAGGTCATCCATTGTTGTATTTGTGGACACGTGTATGGATGGGGTTAAAAGAAAGTCACACCGGGGCCCAGGTGTGAATGGTGTGAATACTTTTGATTCCTTTTCCGGATAGTGCGATCCACGTGTCGCATTTCTGGTGGTTTGCATGGTTGTAAAGTAAAGATTCTTGTAGAATGATTTACATAAAGTAAAGATGGAAAAATGATTATGCTTTTGAATTATTTTGAATGGAGAATTTTCGTCCTTATACGCGGGCCACTTTGGCTATTTATTTGATACTATAAAACATTTGATGGCAGAGAGGAATAAGCTTTTGCACTGGGATAGCTATTGTAGTGAAGTTATTTTCTGGTACATTGTTTCATCCCTCATTTTTTGTCTTTCTTTTTTGTTGATTGTATTGGTATATAGTGTTGTACTCCTTAGAAGAGTATCCCAAGAATTATGGACAGTTCACTCAAAAGTATGTAGATCGTTTTTTGACATGGCAAATAGGACTTTAGGAAGAGAGCCGGTGACCAGCTCCAGCGAGGTTTGCTCCGGTGTACGAGGAGCAGAGGGAAAAAATATCAAAGCTAAGGTGTTTGAACAAAGGGTTAGTAAAGGTAAGAGAATTTACAGAATTTGTAGGATAAAAGATTTAGAGTGTTTTATCGAAAATGGAAGGAGTAGTAAGTAGTAAGTAGTCAGTATCATACTTCCCTTGCATACTGGAGGTCAAGGACATCGGCAGCTAGTGGATATAAGCGTAGTTACCGTGGTCGTGTACCTTTTAAGGCGGCATACGTTCGCAGACGGTACGTATAGAATATTCCCTGATATATTGAGAAGACTAAGAGGGGAGTAAGGAAGAGAGCCGGCGATCAGCTCCAGCGAGGTTTGTCCTAATGTACGAGAAGCAGAGGGAAAAAAATATCAAAGCTAAGGTGTCTGAACAAAGGGTTAGTAGAGGTAAGAGAATCTGCAGAATTTATAGGATAAAAGATTTTGAGTGTTTTATCAAAAATGGAAAGAGTAGTAAGTAGTCAATATCGGACTCTCCTTGTGTACCGGAGGTCAAGGACACCGGCGGCCAGTGGATATAAACATAGTTATCGTGGTCGTGCACCTTTGAAGGCGGCATACATTCACAGACGGTACGTACAGAATATTTCCCGATATATTGAGAAGACTAAGAGGGGAGTAAGGAAGTTTACAATTGTACGATGAACAATTAAGGGACGTTAAATTTGATAATAAAGGTGTGGCGAGATTGCTAAATGGTATTGAGTTAGGTAATAAAAGATGTGACCGTCAATCAAACAAGATCGTGGTTAAGGGTATAAAATTAATTGGGAATGTTCAATTAAGACAAGATGCTAAAAATGAAACTGTGGTCCACTACGTATTTTTTTTTCGTCATAAGTGATAATAGTCCGTCAGATTCCGTCCCCACACTTGACAAGATATTTATTGGAGTTAGCGAGAGTAATCTTGAGACCTAGATTGTTGATCCTGACCAGTCCGACAGGTTTCGGATGCTAAAGAAAATGAGATTCAAGCTTATTAGTGCAAGGACAAAGAGTATGTTCATCACGGGATAGAAGTTGTGGACCGGTTCTTCCCAATTGATGTTTGGACGGACTACAAAGATACGCTGTTGGAAAATGTTGGAAGTATTCAAAAAGGTGCCATATATTTAGTGGCTGCTACTATTAATGGAAAAGAATGCAAAATTACGTTAAGAAGTCAAATGTACTTTAAAAACGTTTAGAATTATAAATTTATGTATTTTTATTTGTAATGTTCAGGTGAATGAAAGTGGATGATATAAGAACTGGTGTTATTGAAGGTGTTTCAGCAAGTGATTTCAGTTGTATTGAACTTACTTTGCTAATTTATTTTCTCAGTTGAGATTGAGATACAAATAAAAGAGTATTAAGGTTGATAAAATATTGATAAAATATTCCTCCATTTGCGTACCCAATGCTAATGGGTTGGTCAGAGTAAATGTGTATGATAGGAGGTTATATGGTAATGACAGTTTGCAGGCAAACTTTATTTTCCCCATGGATTGCCAATGTAAATTAGTTTATTATGGAAATGGTTATTGTTCAATTAATGACAAACAGGTGCCTTGGATGGTGAAGTATCGACTTGAAAATTCGAACATTAAGAGGGGTATTACATATTGTAAAATGAAGGGGTATTTGAAGTATTCTACGATTGACATGCCAGAAGGTGCGCAGATGAGGGCCCCATCTATTGTTGTTTTATCTAAAAAATATACTAATAATAATGTTGATGTTTGGTATTGTGCTCCAACCAAGGCCATTCCGATTCTGACTTGGACTATGTCTGTAGGTTTTCCAGAGAGGCGAAGAGATTTGTTGTTAGGAGGTTTTAGGAAAAGTGGTTCGGCTATTCATGAACGGAGTGGTCGTCTGAGTTTGTTTGAGATTGATGTACGCAAAGGTGGTGATGGAACTAGTGATGTTGATCCTGATCCGTTGATTTCGGAGGTTGATGCTAGAAAATAAGAAGTTGATCGGAATAGTTGATAATAAGGGAGATGTAGTAAGTAAATGAAAATTTGATTGGTTTGATAAATAAAATTAATAAAAATTTTCATTAATCATGACAATGTTTACATTAACATCAAACCATTCTCTCATTTTTGGGAACATTGCATCTAACCAACTACTGTTCCCATTAGTTAATAAAATATAAGGAATTCCTCCTCTAATAGAGAGATCTGGTTAGAATTTAACAAATACATGGAAGTCTCTCTGGCAACCTACTAAATTCTTCATTAATTCGGTAGGAAAAATAAAATACGCCTGCAGACTGTCATTACCATCCAACCTCTTATCATACACATTTACTCTGACCAACTCACTGTCATTAGGTGCGCAAAGAGGGGGAATATTTTATCAATATTTTATCAACTTTAATACTTTTTTGTTTGTATCTCAACCTCAACTGAGAAAATAAATTAGGCAAAGCAAGTTCAGTACAACTAAAATCACTTGCTGAAACAGCTTCAACAACACTAGTTCTTATATTGTCCACCTCCATTCACTTGAACATTACAAATAAAAATACATAAATTACAATTCTAAATAGTTTTAAAGTACATTTGACTCTTTAACGTAATTTTGCATTCTTTTCCACTAACAATAGCAGCCACTAAATATATGGCACCCTTCTGAATACTCCCAATATTTCTTAACAACGTATCTTTGTAGTTCGTCCAAACATCAACTAGGAAGAATCGGTGCAGAACTTCTATCACGTGACGAACGTACTCTTTGTCCTTGCCACCAACGAGCTTGAATCTCATTTTCTTTAGCATCCGAAACCTGTCGAACTAGTCAGAATCAACAATCCAGGTCTCAGAATTACCCTTGCCAACTCCAATAAATATCTTGTCAAGTGTGGGGACGGAATCTGACGGACTATTATCACTTATGACGAAAAATAATACGTAGTAGACCATAGTTTCGTCTTTAGCATCTTGTCCCAATTGAACATTCCCAATTAATTTTATATCCTTAACCACTATCTTGTCTGATTGACGGTCAGATCTCTTATTACCCAACTCAATACCATTCAGCAATCTTGCTACACCTTTGTTATCAAATTTAACGTCCCTTAATTGTTTATCATACTGTAAGTTCCTTACTCCCCTCTTAGTCTTCTTAATATATCGGGAAATATTATGTACGTACTATTTGCGTACATACGCCACCTTAAAAGGTGCACAACCACGGTAACTACGAGTCACGACCTAAACCCGCCCCTATAGGTTTAGCGTCGTAACTGGCCAGCAATCCTTGGATTACCGAAGACCTCTTAATAATTAAACTTGTAATTAGGGGCTGCAGAAGTAAATACATAAAAGAAATATATATAGTCCATCGAGCTGTGCAGACATACATGGGACTAATAATCTTAACTTATATAAACATACGAGTGACATCATAGGTATAGTATTTACACGTCACTTCAAGTACATATAAAAGGAAAACTTGTTCATAGAGTAAAAGAAATAGTCTTATACATTCATATTAACACAGCCACAAGACATAACTTGATCCGGAACCTCCTCGTGAGGCGCAAAAGGTGGCTGACAAACACAACATGAAATGCTTCAGGCATCATCTTAAGCCTAATCACAAGCCTACTCACCTACATACATAATAAATAACTAGTGAGCGGAGGCCCAGTGAATAATAACAGAGTAAAGGGGTAAATGAATGATGTCCCATAACCTTGTCTGAATTCAAAGTTCACATTCGTATTCTCATTCTGAACATGTATACAAAAAAATCAGAGTTCGAGTTTAATCTTACATGGTGTGTTCGTTAGCGTTGATGGATCATATACATAGTATTATAAATCATACTTGTCAGTTCTATAGAAGAACCTCCGGCCGGGTAAGGATAACTTGTCAGTTTCATAAAGAAACCTCCGAACTGGGAACTTGTAAACTTGTCAGTTTCACTTCGGAACCTCTAGCCGGGTATAGATAGCTTGTCAATTCCATAAGGAACCTCTGGTACCGGGTACTTGTAACATGCTTGAATCATAGCATAAAGTCACTTGTAACATACTTAAGTCATAGCATAATGTCACTTGTAATATACTTGAATCATAGCATAATGGCATAAATGCTTGTTAGGGTTGAACAATCATTCATAGTAGAAAACATGGCATTTCATAGAACAGATCTTATTCCGTATACAGAAAATAATTTACTTGAACGTAACTTTACTAAGGTATTACTCACGGATAACAGATGCTACAAGTAGACAATTCAACTTCCTTGAGGCGCATGACCTATACAGTTACAAAACGAACATATACTGAATTACACACCCAGAAATGATAACTTAGTCCCTTCTTGTTTTGGTGGGTTTCAACTTCATTAACCTCATTATAGTGTCTTAATCATGCCCTAGGAATGCCTAGGATGGAATGGGAATGCAAAAAATGCACTTGGAAACATTTTTCAAAACTTGTTGAAACAAGGTCCACGCTCGAGCGTGGTTTTCCCCGCTCGAGCGGGCATGCAAAATGTAAGGGTTCGCTCGAGCGTAATTTCCTTCGCTCGAGCGGTCTGCAAACTTTGAAAAAGTACTAGTTGCTTGTTTTTCACACTCGACGGATCCTCGATCCTCGCTCGAGCGTGAGACTCAGACCCTCGCTCGAGCGTGCTGCAAAACACAAGAACTTTTGAGGGCTTGCATTTCATGCCCAAGCGTACTTCAGGTCGCTCGAGCAGAAGTGCACGCACTCAGAGTGGTCACTCGAGCGTAAATTTCTACGCTCGAGCGGAGATGCAAATTCTGGAATTTCCAGATTTGATCTCCAAGTTCAAAACTTAGTCTTTAAGCACCAAAACTTGATTTTTCTAGGCCAAAACTTGAGACAATACATGGAAACTCTTAAAACAACATGAACTAAAGATCATTCAAGAAATCATGGCCCAATAGCTTGCTAATTGTGTAAAATTCAACTTGAAGTATAAGAACATGCTGTAAATATGACATGCATGCATAATTTGAATTCATAGTTTCCAAAACATGATCAAATGAAATATTCAACTCAAAAACTGGTGAATTCTTAGATTATAACCAAAATATGAACATGCATGTGAGATTTCTCATGAAAAGAACTTCAAAACTTCATGATGTGGACATGCATGCATGGAATGACTTACAATCCCCAAGTTCTAACTCAATTCTTGTATAAATCAACATAATTCTCTTGAGTTCATGCATTATAGTCTAGATTTCAAGGTTTAAGAATAGAATTCTTACCTAGAGGCTTGAGTTCACAAGTGTTGAAGTTGTAACTTCTTAAATTCTCTTCAATTCCTCTAATTCTTGCTAGCTTGGCTTCAAATTGACTCCAATCTCTCCCCTTTCTCTCACTCTCTCATGGTTATGTGTGTGTATAGGCTCAAGAGTGTGTTGAATGAAGGAAAGAATAATGAGTGAAGGCAATAGGTGCCTTATATAGGCTTGCCCATTGATAGTTAATTAAGGCTAAACACATGGGCATCAAATTAATCTATTTAAATCGTTCCGAATTGAATTTCAATTGAACCTACCATAAAATTCTAAAAATTCCAATTAACACATGAATCAAGTCAATTTCTTAATTGAATACCGTTAAGGCCTTCAATTCGCAGACCGAAATAAAAGCATGAACAGATCTTTCTGTGTTAAACACATATAAATACCAAAATAACGCAATACACGTATAATTAACTTAGGATTTCTTCTTAATTACTTGTTAAGCATAATTAAGCATGGATTAACATTAAACATAGGTCGGGGTTGTTACACTGCACTTATATCCACTGGCCGCCGATGTTCTTGACCTCTAGTACGCAAGGGGAGCCCGATACTGGCTGCTTATTACTCCTTCCATTTTTGATAAAACACTCCAAATCTTTTATCCTACAAATTCTACAGATTCTCTTACATTTGCTAACCCTTCTGTTCAGACACCTTAGCTTTGATATTTTTTCCCTCTGCTACTCATACACCAAAACAAATTTCCCTAGAGCTGACCGCTAGCTCTCTTCTCAAAGTCCTATTTGCCACGTCAAAAAATGATCTACACACATTTGAGTGAACTGCTTGTAATTCTCGGGATACTCTTCTAAGGAGTACAACATTGTATACCAATACAATCAACAAAAAAGAAAGACAGAAAAGGAGTGACGAAACAAGATAACAGAAAACAATATCACCACAATAGCTATTCCACTGCAAAAGCATATTCTTCTTTGCCATCAAATATTTTCTGGTATCAAATAAATAGCCAAAATAGCCCACGTGTAAGGACAAAGATGCCCTATTCAAAATAATTCAAAAGCATAAATATTTTCCTGCCTTTGCTTTATATCTATCATTTTGCAAAAATTTTTACTTTATAACCACGCAAACCACCAGAAACGTGACACGTGTATCGCACTATCTGGCAAAGGAATCAAAAGTACTCACACCACTCACACCTAGGCCCGAGTGTGAATTCCTTTTAACCTCATCCATACATGTGTTCACAAGTACACCAATGAACGGCCTAGACCAGCCCGGGAAGGGGGGCGCTGGTAATGTTTTTGGAAAAATGGTTTGGAAACCATTAATAGTTGAATGAGAAATTGACTCCAAAATGCACCATTTGAGAATGGTTTTTAAGACAATATTTATTTAATGTAAAATTTGATTTTATCTAAATAAATTCGTTAATTTTTTAGGTCAAATTTGAACATAATTCGATTCAGAATTCGAATTCTTTTAAAAGAACAATCATATCTTTTTTAGTTGCACATTTTCATGGAAAAGATGTGACTCTTTTGAAAAGTCACCATGACCATTTAAAGAGGCACCAATTTATCTATATAAATAGGCCCACATTACATTCATTTTAAAATGGAAATTCATCTTGTGTTTATTTTCTTCTACACTCTGTCTTTTATGTAAGAGAATTCTGCACAGTAAGGTTCGCTAGACTTGTCGTGGTAGTGCTGCTTTTTCAAGGTTCGATCATTGTATCCTGGGAGAAGAATGTCCAATAAAAACTCGTGAGTACCGTAGCGAGGGGACGAATTTGTCTTAAGGAAATTGTGTCCAATACAAGCCTCGATCAAATTGTTTTTCGTTTCTAGATTTTTACAATCTGTTTGTAATTTATCTACTTCTTTGTAAGTATTTTTGATTCTCGGTATATGGTTTGGTTTAGTTTAACTCAAACAATTTATGTTATATTCAACTTATATTTTTTTATATAATTTGATAATATATTTGGTGCAAGTATTACATGTTACAACTGTACACATAAAATTTATTCTAACAGGTTATACAAGTTTAGATTAAATTGTAATTTCTTTTGGCTTGTGAACGCTTTATTAATAGATATATCTTCTTATGAATCATTCTATAGTACTATAATATAAATTCCCCAATCAAATTGTGCTTCTTAAAATTCAAATGTCAATTTTTCGTGTTAACTCAAAAAATAAAATTCGAAAAATTTAACAATTTAATGTACATTGTGGGTATTATGGCATATCCATGTAAATCAAATCGATCACTATAAGGCCCCGTTTGTTTTGGGGTGTAATGGATGGGAAGGGATTAGGATGGAAGTGGAGTTATTTAGTGTTGTGTTTGTTTGTAGAGTTAGTGAAGGGATTAAGATGGAGGAGGGGATATAGATGGAGGTTGGAAGGGGGATTGGGATGGAGGAGGTAAAGGTGATATTAGAAAAATAGTAAGGGGATTAGAAATTTTTTTATTATTTTTTATTTTTTATATATTGGGAATTTTTTTTAAATATTAATGTTTAATTTTTTATATTTTTTTATTTATTTTATTATTTTATATAAAAATAATTTAATAATTCCTACACTAACAGCTATCATCAAAACAAACACAATTTTACTTAATCCCCTCACTATCAGTCCCTTCACTAATAATCACTTTACTATTAATCATCTCACTATGAATCCTCTCTATTAAATGTCTACCTCTGAAAATATACGAGGCCTATGTTCACTAGAAATGTCTCATTGTAGCATTTAGCAACTCACGTGGTTGAGAGTAATGCATGCATGTTGCATTATTTCGAATCTTCTATGATGATCTATAACAAACTTCACAAGGTTTAACAAACAATAATAATATTAAACTCCAACTTAATACAAAAGTAATTGTACTTTATATAGTTTCAAAGGTTAAAAAATTATCAAAGTTTTAAATTTATAACATCAATTGATAATCAATTGTTAAAGAATTTGATTAAATTGAAATATATAGTTTTTGTTTGTAAAAAATTATGCTACAAATACAATCTCAATGATATGGAGACAATAATAATAGAAAAGTTGATAAATGATGAAAATACAAATTTTTGGGAGTAGAAAGTAATAATAATAAAATATTAAAAAAAGGGATTGAGTAACGTAATAGATTTTCTTTTTATCGGCAAAAATAAATTGTAATATTTTTTTAACAAAAATATCACAAAGAGATGCTATAAAAAACTAGTAAAATTTGGAGGGACTTTATGGTGATTTTTTTAAAGGAAACATGAAAAGACTTGGGAGAAAAGAAAAAAAAAAAAAGAAATATGTTAAAGACATAAAACTCTCTCAATTAATAATGACACTTGTCAACCATTTAGATTGACACGTGGAGACATTTAGAGCATTTTAATGAAAAAATCTACCATACTTATATTATTACTGTGTAATGCACGGCTTAAACATATTTGTGTTAAAATATTTTTTTATATAAATTTTGGTTAAATTATTTATATTTTTGAATATATAAAATAAACCAAATCAGAGCTTAAATTTCATCAAATGAAATCAGTTATATGAATTTTTTTTCTCTACTCAACTCTATTAAAAGTATAGCGATCCCGATTTTTCTCTCTCTTTATTGTATCCGGACTTAGTTCCGTGGATGTTAGTTATGATTTATATCTTGTTTCTATCCTTCAATACTTTGTATTTGAGTTATAAGATATTATGGGTAAGATTGTTACCGGTTGGGAGTGAATGGGAGTAAATGGTTGTTGCTTAGAATTTTGGTCCTTCGCTCGAGCGAGACCTTTTGTCGCTCGAGCGAGCTCTGTGTTGTAGATCCTTCGCTCGAGTCAGGATTTCTTCGCTCGAACAAGAGTTGAGTTCTTATGTTTGATGGCTCGAGCGAGAAGTCTTGCGCTCGAACGTGTGTCTGCGTCTCATTTTGACCTGAGAGCTGTGTTTCTTGGCTCGAGCGAGCTTTTCTTCGCTCGAGCGAGCGAGGTGTATGTTTTGGGTTCCTTCGCTCGAGCGAGCATTCCTGCGCTCGAGTGTGCTTCTGGGTTGTAGGCCTAAAGCTTCGAATTGTTAGCTCGAGCGAGGCTTTCTATGCTCGAGCGAAAGTTCTTTGTGTCTGGTCGCTCGAGCGACCAATCCTTCGATCGAGCGAGCCTGTGTTATATCAGTAGGCAGCAGCGGGGAACACTTCACTTTTTCTCCTCTTTTGATTTCAAAACCCTAGAATTCGGTTCTCTCTCTCTCTCTCTCTACACTTGTCTTCTCTCTAGGGATTGATCTACCTATAGTGAGTTTCTATCCTAAGTTCTTTGTATAAAAGATAGAGTGGGTTGAGGGCTTCGTTTTAATCTGAAAATTATTGGATTTGGAGCACGTTGGTTTTCGGTCTTCTTCTCCGTTTGAGCTCTAACTTCGAGGTAGGAATATCCTACTCCATCTTATGAGTTTTGTCTTTAAATTTTGGCATTTTGATATGTTGGGGATTGTCGGTAATTTTGAGAAAGTTTGGGGTCCTTGTGTAATTTTCAAAAGAGGGGTTTTCAAGTTTAAAACCCTTATGTATCTAATGTGTTGGGAAAATGGAATTATATATTGGATCATTAATGAAAATGGAACCTTAGGGTTGTTATGTGAATTATAGGGTAATGCCCTAATTAGGTTGGTAAAATTAATTTGTATAATTAATTTTGAGATATGAGAAATTGAATTGAGAATATTGAAATTGAGAAATTATGGGATTAAGGGTGTAGTTGGATTAATTTATCGCTCACCTAGACAAAATGTTGATATTTTATCCATTTGGTGCATTTATTTTTTGTTTAGAAATAACTGCTTGGGGCTATTGGTAGAGGATAGTGTTGATTGTTGTAGACAATGCATGATGATTAGGCAAACTAGAACTAATCAATTGAGTATGCTATCGAATATATCGGTTAGTATAATACATCAAATTTTGTATTGATTGATTGAACTTGTATATGATAATTGCTTATATACATTGTTTTGTGTGTGAGAAAAAATTGGGGATGTACTCCACGGTTTATTGGAAGATGGGGGATGGGCCTCTAAACTGAATTTTTGTTTGATATTGATACAGCACTACAATGTGTATTATTTGTGAAGTATCGAAGTGTTTCTATGATATATTGATATAGCACCAAAATGTGTATCATTTGTGAAGTATGGAAGTGATTTTATGTGTTATTGATACAACACCAAAATGTGTATCCATCATGAATTTCGAAAGTATTTTAGTGATGAGTCATAATCTCATTAAATTGTTTGGCCAAGTTCTGAGTCTTGTTTTCAAACTTAGAGTCGAATAAGAAGTGGAAAATGATTTGTAACATGGGCATGATTGTCATGGAGCTGTATTGTGATATAATTTGGTGAATAAGTGTTAACCATCTATCAAATGCTGTTGTTTTAGTCATTACTTATATTCGGTTTAGTATATTTCTACTGGGCTGTGGCTCACCCTATATGGGACATCATTTTCAAGTTCAGGTGTCATGCCATCTCCAAGGACATAACTTGGGAGGTTCTCGGAGTTAAAGACTCTTTATTTGTTGTTATTTATCTTTTTGTGTATCATATGTATATCAAGCCAAGGGCTTTCTTTGTATAGAGTTTGCACTCTCTTTTTGCAACCAAGTGCTGTCTTGGGAAGTTGTAAGCCCATAGGGCGATTACTTTTATTGTCTATATGTAATACATTTTGTAAGAATACTCTGATGATTGTAATATAATATCTCTTTCCTGTATCTTGAACGTATGATATTATGGGTTTATTTTGAGGGCGTTACAACTTGGTATCAGAGCGTACCGGGTTTGAATACTTTGGGTACGTGGGAAGTGATTAGTGTCACAATAGGTTTGTCTCGCTTGTTAGAGACTTAGATGTAATGTTATATGCTTATGTGATAACATGTTTATGTGACTATATGGGTATGGGATTTAGTTTCTAAGATGTTGATTGGGTCCTTGGGTTTCTGCGAGTCTTGTTAGAAGAGCACTTGATCAATGCTATTTCTCACCGGAACTCTAGTAACGCCTCGGGACTATCATTATCCGGGAATGAAATTCGTAAGTGCTTATGTGTTTATGTGCTTACATGGAATGAAGTACAGCTGTCCATCGTGTTAGAACGCTAGTGAAATAGTTTCGGCACCCTGGTTGTTGTGCTAATACCTTTGTTATTTTTACTAGGATGCCTAAACGAGGGAGTTGTGATTCCCTCCTTCCGCAAGGGAAGAGTTACGGAAACAGTTTGTAGAGTTACACCAAGGTACTACACCTTTGGTGCGGTTTGAAGCATGGTTTGCTAACCTGTCGAGGTTTGCTCCAGAATTGGTGGAGACGGAGGAAATGCGTTGTTCAGAATTTGAGAATAGGCTGTGTGACGACATCTGTGAAAGAATTGCGGGGTCTTGGCATAGGAGTTACAGTGTACTTGTTAGGGCTGCGACTCATGTGGAGGCAGCGGTGCTAGCTATGGGCCAAAATAGGGAGGAGGCCATTTCGGCGACTCCTGTGATTCAGAGTGTTAGTAGGCCTTTTAAGAGGTAGAAGGGTTTTAATCCACAACAATTTCAGAGAGCTCAGCCTGGCTCTACTTTTCCAGTGCCGAGTCTAGATTTGGGAAAGAGTGAACGAAAGGTTTTCACTTGTTTCAAATGTGGTCAGCTGGGCCACAAGTCCCCAGCTTGCCCACAGATGAAGAGGGCTGGGTTGGCAGTTCGACCGGTAGTTGCCCCACCAGAATCATTTAGCCAGCCAGGTTTTGGGCCGATCAAATGTTCAGTGGGGAAGCAATCGTTGGGGTCTTCATCAGATCAGACTTTGAACCAGTCTCGTGCTTAGGAGACGTTTACTTGTTGGGTGTATAATCAGCTGGGTCATATCCAACGTTTCTGTACTCAGCTAGGGGCTTCTTTGGGGGTTTCGCAACCTAGTCGGGCTGAGTTTTATTCGACCGGGCAGGGGCAGTATCATTTTGGGGGATAATTAGGCCAGATTTCGAGGGCCTCAGGAGAGTCGAGTTCCCAAGCCCCAGTTGGAGAAGTTCGCAGTTGCTCCAAGTGTGGCCGGTTGGGGCACATCAGTAGTTCTTGTCCGTGGCTTGTAAGCTCATAGGATATCTTGGGTCTGAGGATGACCAACTTTAGCGGTCCAACAAGGGACGGTAGTGGTGGTAATGTTGATGGGGTAGTTTTGTTTTGACTAATCTGTTTTGTAATCGGTGAATTATTATTTTGTAATCATTGGGTTCTGTTATGCAACCAATGTGTTTTGGAAATGTTGGAACATCAAGGTTGTTTGTTTCTATATATATATAGTTTTGTGTGCCTGTGCCTATCTATTTTCTTGAAATGGGCAGATTAGAGCATGTAGTGGCTCTAAAAGTTTTATTAATGTAGTAAGTCGTTGTGAGACCATAAAATTTTTGGTAATAATGCATTTATATGCATGCGATTTGGTTTGGGAAAAATGAGGGCTGGTGAGCCATGTTTTTCAAATTTGGAAGGATTATTACGGGGTGAGAACAGTTATATTTGCCGGATGTTCGGAATTTCATTAGTGTTATCTAATTAATCTTATATGCATGAAAGTGATGTTGATCTACTGTCGCGGCAACTCCTCGAGGGGATGTGAAGTATGCGATTAATACTAGGTGTAGTATGTATTTAACATGGTATTTTTTCGAGGGCATAGTGCATAATCTTATTAGGAATAGACTTGTACCTTCGTGGTAGGTAACGTTGCCAAATTTGCATATGTACTAACTGGTCGTTTCGATTGAGGGGGTGTTAGTCCCTATATAAGGGTGTGGTTGTTGGCACCGAAGAGTGGTGTGTTGTGAGCAGCTGGTGCTATATCTCGGGTAATAGTATATGGGTGTTTCCTAAGTTTTTGGGCTCCTTTATTATGATCGAATGCGATAGGTTTGTACCTTAGCACTGGTTAGGTCAGAAGATGCTATCGGAAGGGTTGATTGGGTGTATAGCCCGTAGTTAAAGTGTGACCCGTGGATGGAGTCACAGTGGTATGGTGTTTGCGGCTGGAGATTTGGGATTTAGGGATGGTGTTTGCGGATGGTATGGTGTTTGTTCGGCTTCGTAGGGATTTAGGGATTTGGGTGAACTCGAGCGGCAAGATGAATAGGCAAGAGCGGGCCAAAAATTTTTTTCATTTTTTGCGACGGTAGGTTTCACACCGTCGCAAATGGCGACTATTTTGTTCATAAAACGACTCCGTTTAAATTAGTCTTTTTTGCGACGGACATTTGCCGTCGCAATATGTAAACTATTTTGTCTCAAAACATTTTTTTGGCGACGGTAAAACAAAGCCGTCGCTAATACTGATGCATTTACTCCCTACCCGAGCATTTTTATTACCGACGGGGACTATGCCGTCGCTAAAGCCTCCATTTGCGACGGTTATAAGCTGCCGTCGCAAAAAATCATTTTTTGCGACGGGACAAGCGCCGTCGCTAATGCTTCCGTGTTTTTTGCCCCCTTTTCTTGTAGTGCCTCCTTATTTCTATTTAAAAAAACAAAAAAAAAGATAAATAGAAGGAGCTGTACTTGAACCTTGAATATTTTTAAGAAGACTTTTGCCACTTAAGTAACATACAATATATAATACATACTTTATTTTATTTTTACTCAATTGAATTGCATACATATCACCTTTGACAACCGCTAGTTATTATTGTAAAAAGTTAGTTTGTATAATATTTTCTCCCTCAATTGTATCACACTGAGATGATACATTATCCATCAACTTTTAATCTATTGCAAATTTAACTACGGGAGGGTTGTTGGGTACGAATTTTTATAAGTTAAAAATTAATAATAATAAAGTAAAAATCAAAACATACCTTCGCATAATTTATTTATTTTTTTTATAAAAAAAAATAGAATATGAAAACTAATTGTATAAATTGATTTCTTTATTTTTTTTCCCCTCGGAAAAAATAAAATAAATTGTTACTTATGGTTTCCGATCAAGTGACACTCTGTAAAACAATGACAAATGAAGTAGACAGGTGAGTAATTCCAATAGCCGGAACTGAAGTTAGTGTCTACGAAATTTGATCCGCCGCCCGCTTCTTCTAGAATTTTTTATTCATCTCTCTCATTTTTATTTGGATAAAGTGGAAAAAAATAATAAGAAGAAGAAGAAAAGCACTTGTAGTTGATCAAAAATAAAGGGAAAAACTTGCATTAGTTAATATTATAATTAAGTACATAGGCATGGATTGATCAAAATGTCAAGATTTTAAACACACAACTTTCTAATTCACTTCGTATCTCATGAAAATGTCACGATTTTTGCTTAGGCTTCTTCAAATGAAGGTCAAGGACACTAGTTAAAGCTGATGTAGTGAGCAAAGATGCCTTCAATAAGTTCAATGCCTACATCATGAAAAAAAAATTAAATAATAAATAATAATTAATTAAAGCGAAATGAAATCCCACCATATTTATTAGCAAATATAACAACATCATACCTCTTGCTTGTTGATTTGAATCACATGCTCCTCTATATCATCAATAGAAACATCTAAATCCTTCAGATAAGAGATGCTCAAAGTGATACCGGCAGATGGCAACACCACCAAACTGTCAGATACTAGGAATAATCCCGGCCTTTTCACAAATTCTTCAAAATTTATTTCCCATTTAGGGGACTTCAGGTCAATTAAGGTTAAATTTGATAACTCCCCATAATTGACACAAGTTGGATTAAATGTCAGACACAAAACATTGGTTGACAATTTACTGTGATAATAATAAAAATATGGAATTCTTTCCCCTAGTTGAAATGGCTGGCTGGAGCACTTGAATTTCGAAGCAAGCCCAAGATCGAGTAGTAGGTGGTTTGAGCATTGATCAGAGTCACTCCATGGCACTCGATGTGTCGCGAACCACTTGTCGTTCAAACTTTTTATGCTGCTAAACAAGTTATCTACACATCCCAACGAAGAATCTCCATCCAAACATCCAACTACATTTGCTAGGGGAATTGTGAGGAAGCTTAAGAGAAGATCAACAAAATCTTCCATGGCCTCGGCATACATTGCCTTCCCATCAGACTTTCTTACCGTAATCTTCACCACCATACTTCCACCGGTGGCCGTTCCTGGTATGTTTTGTGATAGGAATTGATGATCCCTTGGTATGTTTTGTGATAGGAATTGATGATACCTTGGCTCCAGCAATTTGCTCCTTTCAGAGTTGAATCTTTTGTTTGTCAAAAATACATCCGTCAAAGGTGACTCAGAAAGCAAAGAGTGCTCGAGCAGATTCAAAATCTAAAAACAATATGTACATAGTAATTAGGACACATTATTCTGAATACCAAAGAACTATAATTTGTTTTGGTACATCAGAGGCCATAACAAATAATTGCTAGGTAGCGAGCATGGATGTAATATTTTGTATCCTAAATCTAGAATGAGTAGGTAGTGCCCTTTTTGAAATTATGAATCACAATGGAAAAATGTTTTGTTTTGAAATGAATGAACTACCAAATGCCAAATCATCTGTAAAGATATTTTTGATTACCAAATATGATTTTTGTGGCAATATTGGATGGGAATCATATAAACCATGGCCTCATGTATATATTATGTCATGTTTGATGAGGGTAAGATATAGCATAGGATAAAGGGAAGAGAATTATTTATAAATGTTGGATGGAAAATGGGATATTTTCCCACCAGTGGTATTGCACTAGTTTGCTTCTAATTGTGTCAATCAAACATGTCCTACTAGAATCTTGGTTAACTTCTCTATTATTATGGAAAGCAAATTTGAATTTAATTTTATAACGTGTTATCATACGCTAAGGGTTATAGATATAATTGTGGGGACATATTTTGTGAATGACCACACGTGGCCAAGGTGACGCCGAAATGTTAGCCGAGGTGCCACGTGTCTTGGTCATGACGCTGAGGTGATCTCTGCTAGGCCGAGATTATCTGCGGAGATACTGGAATCTGAGATGAGCGCATAAGGGGCAGGAGTCTTAGAACTAGGGAGGATCTTAGTCTAGATAAAGATAAAGCTCTTAGGGAGTTTATTTTTATCTAGCTGGGAGTCCAAGATGAGCATTGAGCAAAAGTTCATTGAAGCTAGGCTTCTACAGAGATCAAGTTAGTGCTGGCTATAAAAGTAAGGCACCCTCGTGGGTCTAAGGTATGTTTTTTATGCTCTGTCTAGTGAGTTAACATTATTTGTGATCTTTCAGAGATAATTGATTACTGACTTGATTGTCGGAGTGCCCTCGGGTGGACGGAGTGCCCCCGGGTGGACGAACTACCACTGGATTTTTATCTTTCTGTATCAGGTTATTCGGGCTTAATCTATTCTGCCGGTCCTGCTGAGTTTCCCAGTTTAGTTGTGTGGTCAAAAATCAACACCCACAATAATAGTTCTACATGCACAGAAATAGATCACAGAACAATCACGATATTGAACATACCTCCTTAGAGCCAACCTTCAGAACCCTTTCATTGAGGCTCTTTACATCTTTGATGCCAACATTGCCAAGCAATTCAACTAGAGCTCCAGGTCTGCTGACCATTACTTGAAGATTGTCACTAACAATATCTGTATCTTTTTCCATTGAATCGGCACTGAATTCAGAACCCACTACCGAAATCTCTGTGCTCATCAACTCCAAACATCTACTACATCTTGCGTTCGCATAATTACTCAAAAACCCAGAGCGGTGCCTTTGAATGCATACATCAGAACATACAAAGTAATTGGGAGGCTTTGTATCATTGACATTCACTTTCAAGCCCCTGCAAAAGGGTTCGAGTGGACTTCTCGGATGAAGTAGCATATCTTTGCAAGCATCGGTCCACAAACTGGTTGTACTGAGATTTTCTATGCTTCCATACAAGTTGTTGATGCAGCCAAGCTCTGCTTGCTGATTGCGGATGAGTCGGACAATGGTGCCTATCGGAAAGGTCAAGAAACTGAAGAGTACGTCGACGAAATCATTACCAGCTTCAGCACAAACTACTCTGTTCTTCTCTTCATCTATCAGAATTCTCACAGACACTTCAGCAGTTTGGTTGGAAGCCATGGCCTTCACATCAAATCACAATGGGTTGGTTTTGTTCTGTCAAGGTCCGACCACACAGTAACTATTTAGTTGGTTAAATCTACAATTCAAACACAATCTTTAAAAAATAAACATATTTTCATTGATTGTCTGAAAATTCTAGATTTTTTTAAACACTTTTTATTTTATTTTAAAGTGACTATCAATATTATTAATATGAGAAAGACTGTGTTACACCATCTTAAAACATATGTATCATATGCACCTTCTAACTACCCAACAAAATAACATAATTTCTGAGTTATAACTAAATACAAAAAAATCATAATCAAATTTCTGAAAATAATGATGTAAGTAAATGTACTTATGATATGAAAGGTGTATAATAAAATTAATATTATTATATCCTCCACTTAATACTACTGTACTTATAAATAAATAAACCTTAGTAGTGTTGCAGAATAAATATCAAGTCATATAAAAAATCACAATAAAATCACTCCACAAAAAATCATATTTTAGAGGATCTGATTTATAAGTTAACTTAAACAATAAAAAATATAAAATAAATTAAGACAGACCAAAAAAATAAAATAAAATAAAAACAAATAAAAGAGCATTTGTTCACTAATATAAATATATTTAGGATAAATTACACTAATCACTCCTAAGATTTAGATAAAATATAATAAATCCTACAAATTATAATTACACTGATCTCTCCTTCAGAAAGATTAAAGTGACTAAAACTAATATAAATACATAGATCAACAAGATAATATATATATATATTTCAGTATGAAAAAAGATAACAAAATTATTTATTTATTTATTTATATAACTAATGAATTACTTATGAAAAGAAGATTAACCCTATGTGAATTAAAACGCACTACTAGAAAAAGGACCTTTTGCTACTATATAATTGCGACCACTTGATTAGCCGTCGCAAATAACCAAGTTATTCCTCTTTTACCCGTTTTCCTTCCTTATATTTGCCCTAGTTTTAGAAAAATTAAAACACGGATTGTTCTCTCTCTCTCTCTCTCTCGCATTACAGACATGCATAGCTTTGCTCTCTCGCTTTTCCGCTCGCCATTGTCGTCTGAAGATCTCCATCGGTATGAATCACTCTTTCAATCTCGCTCTCTTTCTCTGTCTCTCAATCTCCCTCCCAATCTCTATCTCTCAATCTCTCTGGCTCGCTGTCTCTCTCTCTCTCTCTCTCTCTCTCTCGTTTTCTTGAGTTCTCAAGCTTGTAATATACTTGTCAATTTGTTGAATTTTTAGGTGATTTCATTGCAAATTAGGTGATTTCATCGGTGTCTTGTGAGAAAGTAAATTTGCAATCCTCAACCTCCTCTATCGCCTCTGCTTCTCCCTATCTGACTTAGGAAATTTAGGTTTTCAATTATTTGCAATTCTTTCTTTTCTCATCTGAAATGTTTCTATCTATTTTCAATCTCTATCTTGATCTGAGAACTTGTTTAGCTCCTTATGTGATCAGATTGATCATAAACGTTTGTTTTGACTCAAGTGAGACTTGAATCTCAGTTTGTTTATTGTGAAAATGTTATAAAACGAGAGCAGGAGATGTTACGGAGTTACAGATCATTTGTTTATTTTCAATCTCTATCATTTGTTTCTCAGTTTCGGCGAAGAAGTCAGGAGATGTTACGGAGTTACAGATCGGTGTAAAGGTAAATTCCCCTATTTTCTGTTTCCTCGTTCTGATTTGCTATAACTTTTAGATTCTAATCGTATGCTGTTTTATTTGACTGGTTTTATTGTGATTCAACTTAGTTTAGCCTCAATAGGATTATGTTAGATTTTCCCCTATTTTCTGTTTTGTTTTGTGGAAAACTCCTGCAAGGTAGAAGGGGTTGAGTTCTTTTGAAATTTATGAGGATTTCACACACACTTGATTGGAAATTAGAAAGGGAATTGAGGATTGTGTTCCTGCATAGTGTTAAACCACTTAGATTATGTTTGCTTCATTGGAATCAAGTGAAATAGAATGATCATATTGTCCATTCTCAGTCGCGATTGGTTCACTAAAAAAATTGATAAAGAATATATTGTAAATAGAATCATCATTGACTTTCATTCTAGTGAACCAAACACGACCTAGAGATATGGCCATGGATTGGGTCTGTGATGTATTTACATTGGCCTATTGCCTTTGTCAATCTCAAGGGAATTCTGTAGATGTTCATATCCTGCCCATAAAATTTATCCATATTATATATATAAAAAAAAAAAAATTCTGAATCATGTGCATTCCACTATGATGAGATCGTCCTCTTTTAATTTGGACTTTGGTGGATTGAACATTCAACGTTTGACTTACGCGCCACTCTAGCATATTAATCAATTATTCTCTCTAGCCTTTCTCCTTGTACACTGAGTGTTTTACCACTGGCCCTTGGTTATATTGGTAACAAATATTTGGTGTTAAATTTTGTGGTAAAATAATTTGATACTGGGTTGTTATTGATACACTTGGCATGCCATGTCTGATGTAGATTCTTGGACTTGCTGAAATCATCCAGAAGCTTTTGGCTCAGGGAAAAACAAAAGAGAGGTAAATAACTTTTAATTCTCGTCTTTCGCTTACAATTTTGTGGTTCCCATATTATGTGATTATGTGGTTAGGGATCATTGGATCATTTCGGCTGTGGTGTGCTAGATGAGGCACTGACGTAATAATGATAATTACATTGGTAAATAATGAGACGGGTGTTGGCCAAGATTCTGACCTGTAAAATATCGTTGGTCTTATACTTGTTCTATAACATTTTCCTTTTAATTTTTGTTAGTAAAATATAAAATAAATGTATACTTGATTTTAAGGACATTACATATTGTTCTTGAATTTCCCTAGAATCTTTAGAGGATTCTGACTTTTTTGGTGAATTTGTAACTTTGTTTGATTGGCTTCCCTCACATGGGGGCAATTGTTTCTGAGGCTAATTATGAAGTAAATAGTTGTCCATTTTTATTTATTTTATTTATTTTTTATGCATTGTTTGTGTTGTGCTATTCTAGGAGTTATGGTGGTTTGTCGATTCTTCTGTTGTTTATCTATTTTTTAGTTGCATCGATATTCTACTATATTTCCGTCAATATTGTGAATGGCATGGTTATACTTCCTCAGCTATTGCATTGCATTAACTGAACCAATGTCAGTAAGTAACTTTTTTTTTTTTTTTTTGATAAATAATGTCAGTAAGTAACTTGTTGTACTTAGTGTTGGCAACTATCTTTAAAATGATACAATTGTCATGTTTTGCAGAAGAGAAAGCTAACTGACATGTTAGGGTCACAATGGAGCAAGGAAGAGCTGGAGCGTTTCTATGAAGCATTTCGTAAATATGGGAAAGATTGGAAAAAGGTTGGTTTAAATCTATCAGATCCAGTATATTTATGGTTATATTTTAAGAGATCAAGTGCTGTAATTTTATCTAGCCTTCTTTCTATGAAAACGACTACCTCAAATTCTTTGTGATTTATTGGGCTGAAGCGTGCAACTTCATTCGGCTGCATTTTATTACCTAAACTGGGAAGCTGCGATCAAGTCTGCTACTTTTGTTGATTGATCAATTACAGTTTTGAGGTCTTCTGATTTTTGTTTTAAATGGATTATAAGGTGGCCAGTGTAGTGCGGAATCGATCAGTGGAAATGGTGGAGGCCCTTTACACAATGAATAGGGTAAGTGCATTTTTTCAATACATGTCTGACGTCATAGTCCATATCCTCTCAGGATTCATTTTGGTGTAGTACATGTGATGTAAACCTTGGAACTTTTTGTCCAATGTCTGTGACAGTTTACCATGTTAGTACTGTATTTTCAGGCTTACTTATCTCTTCCGGAGGGGACTGCTTCTGTGAAAGGCTTAATTGCAATGATGGCTGATCACTACTGCAATATGGTGAGATTGTAATTTAATTTCCATTAATGGGCTTAGCATTATGTGAAATTGTTATTATTTTTGTGGAATATTAGTGAAGAGATTGTTTTTCCAATAATATGTACCGCAAAAATTTGGTTGCTTCTATTTCTTACAATTACTGCACAGGGAAAGAGATCACATCTTCTATGAAAACATGAGAATCAATACTAAAAGAATAAGAAGCTGATTGAACCATTAAGGTTATGCCTTTTTTCCGACTTCACAGCCAGTTGCATATTGCTGTTCCATATCTAAATACAACTATAGATTTTGTTCCTATACCTTAATCTTGGATAATCTTAACCACAGCCACAGTTCTTAATAAGCCATTACTGGTTTTATGTGCGGCTCTTAAAAGTTTTGCATCCTGAATTTTGTAATTTTGTAATTTTTGCTTTTATGTGCGGCTCAGTGGTTTACTGTTGTTAATGAGACTAAAGTTTCTTTCATATCTTGTAGGAATTTAGCCCAAAATTACCTGACAGGTCCCCTGTCTGCATCCATTGGCAAGCTAACTCGCATGCAGTACCTGTAAGTTATGAAGTTCATTCCTTCTTTGGTCTATAACAATTATCAAGAGATGTTTGTTTTCTAATACACAGTTTATAGATTCAAAATCATAATCAACTATTGAACTCCAATGATACATCACAGATTAATCATTTTTGCCATTTTAGTTTTATTGACAGCGACATATTTTTTAGACAACCCTGCTATGTGTGCAAGAAAATCATGTAATAGGCAAGGCAACAATCCTAGTATACATGTGTACATGTATGTATGGAGAGAAATAATAAAAATAATTAATTAATTAACAAATAAGCAAAGTTAAATCAAAATAACCAAGTTATTGATCATAGGATGGAATATCAACTGAACTTTCCCATTATGTTATTGTCTGCAGAGATTTGTCATGCAATGAATTAGACTTGATTTTGATTCTGTTAAGCTGGACCCTCTTGATTTTGGAATTTATTTATTTGCTTCAGATGTCAAGCATTTTTAGGAGGATCCATTATTTGTTTTGGAAAAATTAGTTTGAGGAATGTGAAAGTGAAAATGTGTTTGATGCAGGAGATATTGTTATATGTTAGGTAAAACCCCCAACTTTATTTGAATTTAGATCCAATTTTGGTTACTCATATTTGGTTTGTTTGATTCATACAATTTTATTTGTTTGTCTATTTTTTATTTAATTATTTTTCATTGATATGTTTCTGTCAAATTAGTAGCTTTTATATTCATCATTCAATTTTCACGGATGGTGACAAGTCTTCGTGGAAGCTAGATGCTCCCTCAAACATTGACTCCACTGTTTATCCTCTCCTTACACTTTTCAAATTGTTGAAAACTAAACCATTTCAGAAGGTACTTTATTTGTCACTTTGAGCTCCTTTGAAATCCAATATCTGATGAGCACTTAAAATTATGGTTTTGTTTATTTTCTGTATCATTCATATTGCTTCTATCATTGCTTCAATCAGGCTGAATTCACCCCAGAGGAACTTGATTCTCGAAAACGGTCATTAAATCTACATGTATGTGCTGTTATTTCCTCATCCATTTCTCTTATTATTAATGTGATCTTGATTGCTTAACATGTAAGACTTGTTGAGTTGTTATAAGGTCAATGCTCATACATAGTATTTCAAAACGGGATGTTAGTTAGTCCAATAGCAACAGGAGAAAGTAAATTATGCCAAATCTGTTAAGCTTATTGCTTTTTTGGGAAAAAAAAGTCAGTATATTTGTGCATTTTTTAAGGGTTCTCTCAGTTGGCCTTGTAGAACTTTTATATGGTGTGAAATTGTTGCCAAACTTTCATTGATGACAGAGGCTCAGATTATTTATACTAGCATCTGTGTCCACATGATTCGTGGGCAACTGGATAATTGATAGACAAGGTTAACTATTTTGGGAAATTTATGTTGTTGCTGTGAACATTTTTGGAAACCAAAATTGACATAAGTGGATTGTGTGCTTTATATAATAGAATAGATATGAAGCTTATACATGAGTGAAGAGAAAATGATTCATTACCATTCTTTCCCTTTGAATGAAACAGGTTGATTCAAATGAAGCTGCATCCATGTTGCCTATAGTGAAACGGCAAAAGGGTTGCCAGCAGTACCCGGAATAGACTAAAGACGAGCAAGCTATCTCAGAATCATCATTGAACAAACTTGTTGGTGCTGTAGATGTGTATAACTTGGAGGTAGAAATTATGAATGTTCATCTGTTAATTTTTGGACAGAAAAGCAAAACTTGGTTTATGGAACTCTGTGTTTATCTCTTTTCTGAGCCCTCATTGCATGCATAAAAATGTACAGGAGATGGAGCCTCCCCATACACTTATGTGTGATTTAAGGCCGTACCAGAAGCAAGCTCTCTACTGGATGTCGGAGTCAGAGAAGGGAGTGGATGTTGAGAAAGCAGCAAAAACTCTTCATCCTTGCTGGGCAGAATACCGCATATGTGATGAGTACGCATTTTTCTCTGGATTTGAAAATTAAAAACAGAAAAAAAAAAGATCAAAAAACATATAGCTTTTGATCACAACCTAGTTTTTCAGAAGTCACACTGTGAATGTGCAAGATGACCAAATATGCTTCTTAACAGGAGGGCTACTGCAATTTATGTGAACTTTTTTTCTGGGGAAGCAACTACACAATTTCCAACTGCAATGGAGATGGCACGAGGAGGGGTAAGTTGTATTATTTTCAGCATTGTATATTTTTGTCTTTTTTGGGGTCAAGGTGTTATTATTTTCTCTAACTATATGATCATGTATGTAGATTTTAGCAGATGCAATGGGGCTTGGGAAAACTGTGATGACAATCGCTCTAATACTTGCAAGACCAGGCAGAGGGAGCTCCCATGACCAAAAACTTGTCTCAGGTGCTGCAGATGAAACTGAGTGCATAAAGAAAAAGACAGAAAGTTCTGATACAATATCATCAAAAGTCAAAGGCGGAACTCTCATTATTTGTCCCATGGCCTTGCTAAGCCAGTGGAAGGTGAGCTATCTTTATTTATAAAATGACATAAAGAAAGGAGATATCATATTTGGGCTATTTGTGTAGCCAATTTCACATGTATTTATTTATTTTTTTAAAATTTATTTATCATGTTTCAATTCATAGTTGCTTGTGGAATTTGTTGGTGGTATAGATTTTAATCATGAAATGCTATTTTTGAATTACAGGACGGGCTTGAAACCCATTCAAAGCCAGAAACCATTTCGGTTTTTGTTCACTATGGTGGGGATAGAACCAATGATTCCGAGGTGATAGCAGAGCATGATGTGGTCTTGACAACATACGGCGTATTAACTGCTGCTTATAAGAAGGTAGGTTACCTTTATTTCCATTAATCCTATGAATTACCAATAAAATCCAATAATAGTTGCCATTACTGTTATTACATCGCTTTTGTGAATTCTTCTGATACAGGATGCAGAAAACAGCATTTTCCATAGAATGGAGTGGTATCGGGTGGTTTTAGATGAAGCTCATACTATCAAATCCTCCAGAACTCAAGGTGCTCAGGCTGCCTTCACATTGTCCTCTCACTGTCAGTGGTGTCTGGCGGGTACACCTCTTCAGGTGTGCGTTCTCTCTCAAGTGCTTTATTGTGTCATATCATCATAGATTTGGGAACTCCAAGATTCATTTTAGCAAGTTGTGTTTGTTTGTGTAAATATAGTTTTGAAGTCACTAACAATTAAATGGGTCTTCTGTTTGTGTTTGTGTTTGTGTTTGTTTCCAGAGTCTTCTGTTCAATTGCCAATGCAATCTGGAATACAGCAACATCCGTAGTCAATCTCCGAAAATAATGTGTATTAGAATTTTTACAAATATCACTTTACATTTATTGTATATGATATTCGAGTATATATATATATATGAGAATATAGGTTGCTAAAACATTGTAGGTATTTTATTTATTTATTTATATTTTTTTTTGCGACGGTAACAAGATGGTCGCTAATACATTGTAGGTATTTTTTTAATTTTTTTGCGACGGCAAAACATTGGTCGCCATAAGTAGATTAGGCGGTCGCAAATAGTTTGCGACTGCTATTTTGCGGTCGCAAAAAGTATTTGCCACCCCCACATTCGCGACCCCTATTTGCCGTCGCATGAGCCGTCGCAAAAGGTTTTTTGCGACTGTTTTTTTATTATTTGCGACGGTTTGTAGCGGTCGCAAAAAGTACTTTTTTTAGTAGTGAGAAAATAGTTAAAGGTAAACATTATTTTTTTTTATTTACTTTGATAATATTAGTTTTATTGTTTTATAAATTTTTTATTTAAATCAGCACATATAATAATTTTAAATAAATTATTTGTGTATATTTTAATAATTTTAACTCTATCGTATTATAAAAATATAAATTAAATAAATGTATATAATAATTTTAATTTATATTAAATTATAACACAAATATATAAACATTCGTCTGATACTTTTAAGGGGTTTTTATTGATAAATCCTATTTAGGAGTATTCCAACCCAAGAAATTCATGAAGGAAAATTATAACCCCCTTAGTCTCATGTATTTATACCTTTATTCCATGAGGTCTTTTTTCTTGATTTAAACTATTTTCTTAGACTCTTATATCCTTATATTTAATGTTGATATGTATTAACTACACACCACTATTTAATGTTGATATACATTATACACAAAAAATTAAACATGGTTCTTTATTAATTGTCATTGTGTTTTGGTAGTTTTCGTGCATCTAAATATTGACTATATGTGATGATGTGAATGTTCACATCAAATGACGTAAATATGAATGTTCACATCCGATGACGTGAATATTCATACTAAAACATTTAAATATGAATACAAATGTTAATGTTCATAATTTTAATATTAGATGACATGAATGTTCACACTAAAACATGTTTATATTCAAATGAAAGTTGAGACTTGTAGTTGTGTAATTTAATGCAATGCTAGTGTGAACTTTAACATCACTTTTATCACAACGTCATCTGACGAAACATTCATATTCACATCATCTGATGTGAACATTCACGTCATCTGATATGAACATTCACATTCACCCATTTAATGTGAACATTCATATCATCACGTGTAGCGACTCGGATTTTTTTGTAAGTCTTTATTTATTTATTACTACTTGATTTTATTTTTGGCTTTATTAATTACGTAGTTATATAAGAATTTAATGTGGTATATAATTAATTTAATGTGTTAGTTAATTAATATAATTAATCTGAATATTTATATATATATAAAGAAAATTATTGATACAGGTTTTATATTAGATATTTATATTTATATATATTATATTTGTGATTTATTTGTATAATATAATATAATAAAAAATTAGGTTGTTGTATATTTAGATTTAGGTTTATAATATAGTATAATATAAGAATTCAATTAGGTTTAGAAGTTAATACGAAAACAAAGGAAAAAGTAGAGCTCTCAACAGCCGTGTCAAAGAGGGGATTGGAGATACTGCTGCGCAGGGTGCAGCAGCATCTATTGTGCGGCGAAATTAGGCTTATTTTGGAACCCATTTTGATAATTCAAACCGTTCACATTTTAGAATTCATCAAGTAGAACATGCTTACAAAAAATTAAATTAATCGAATATCGTTTATCCATTCATTCACTCACATTTCTATCTACAAAAATAAATAATAATTGTGATTTAAAGTATTAAAATAAATACAAATGTGTGTGGATGAATAGATAAACGATATCCGATTAACTTGATTTTTTGCAGGCATGTTCTACATGATGTATTCTAAAATGTGAACGGTTCGGATTATCAAAATGGGCCCCAGAATGGACCCATTTTGCCGCATAGCAGATGCTGCTGCGCACCCCGCGCAGCAGCATCCCCAAATTCGTCAGGGAGAGAGAGAGAGAGATTAATCAAAGAAAAAAAAAAGTTGAAGTGATGTGTGTGGCGGCTGTGCAAGCTGAAAGGAAAAGAGGAAAGGGAAGGAAAAAAATATATATATTCACCTTACTTTGTTTCCACTTTTTAAAAAATACTTTTCAAAAAATTTTATTTTCTTATTTTCCGTGTTTTTTTTGTTTTTACTGAATTTTTTTTAATATTTAAGCAATTTTTTTATTTTTTAGACACACCTAACATAAATACACCTAAAAAGTAAAAAAAATTGTAAAAAAAATCTTTTAAAAATTCACTAAACACCAAAAATACAAAAAAAAAAAAAAAAATACAAGAATTCAGTACATTTTTTATATTTTTATGTATTTATTAATTTTTTAAAATATTTTTTCACAAATTTTTTACTTTTTAGATACATCTAAGTAAGATGCATCAAAAAAAGTAAAAAAAATATTTAAAATTTAAAAAATATTCACTAAAAACAAAAAAAATACGAAAACTAAAAAAGTTAGTTTTCAAAAAACTTAATCCAGAAAACTCAAACCAAACACACTGATTAGGATTTTGTTTTAGTGGCTCTATTAGTTCTTCAAATATTTTTTTGAACTTCAAAAATAATTGTAAGTACAAAACTCACTTCCCTTGATTTATATTTAATTTGTTATTTTTATTTATTTGATGTTGAAATGATTTCGTATTTCCATGTAGATGATTGATCGATTTTAATTATTTTGATTAGTTATGCATGTAAGGTTTAGGTTTTTAAATGATTGATTGATTTTAATTATTTTGATTAGTTGTGTATGTAAGGTTTAGGGTTTTTAGATGATTAATTGATTTTAATTATTTTGATTAGTTGTCTATGTCAGGTTTAGGGTTTCTATATGTATTTATTTTATGGTTGTAATCACACTCATGGACATATGAAATTAAAATAAATTAAGAACCCATAGATAAATTCCTTACACTCCACCATGACTCCATAGATTGTTGTTTTATTTGAGTGTTGGTAAGAAAGAGTGTATATAAAAATAAAAATAAAAATAAAAAATGTGAGGATTATGAGATTTATTTGAATGCCTTACGCTTGGCGTCGTTATGTTTGTTCTCATGAGTGAGATGTTGTGTACATATATTGTTGCATCATTCTCATGAGTAAACGAGTGCTTTGATTTATGTGCGTACGTATATGCTAACCATCCGGGGAGTGTGAGTCAAACTCAAGACGATATCCCCGTGCAAGTTTGGCTTCGGAGCAGTGTTAGGTATATGGGAGACACATGAGATATATGTGTAGGCCGGAAGTGAAGGGTCGAAGTTGTGGAGTTCAAATACAAAGAGTTTTAATTATGAGTTTATTGGTATAGTATGAATTCTATTGATTTGTATATCTTGAAAAATAGTAAATGATCTCAATAAATTATGAAATTTGAGCAGAAGCATATATATGTTATTCTAGACAACTTTTGTGTTTTAACCTTTTATTAAAAAGATCGATTAGACCTTATAATCGGATGATCTTGATTATTGTAGTTTTGATTCATTTTAGCAATGCAGATTTTAGAGGCTGTTTTGACCCATGAAACGAGCTCATTTTTATTGGTTTTATATAAATTAAAGTAAAACATTATTTTGAACACTTTTCGTGTTTTGAACTTTTCCGAAAAAATTCATCTTACAACAGTTTCTTTTCGTTTTCAGTTCCAGATTTTTCGATCGAATTTCGGTTAGGATTTTTTATTAAGTTTTTCTCTCAACCTGTTTAGTTTCTACTAAATTCGTCCGCATAACCTTTTAAGAAATTTGATTATGTACAACTTTTATTCTTTGAATTTTGATCAATTCGAATTATTTAAGTATTAAACGGTGCATTTTTATATTTATTTAGCAAATTACTTATGATTAAATTATACTAACTTTATTTTTTTTTGCAGGATGGTGGGTCTTACTAACTTTTTATGCAAGGTTGACCCACCATATTTTTATTTCTATTTTGTTTATTTCATACTCAATTTATATTTCGTTGTGTACAGGCAAGAAACTAAATGCCATCATATCTCGAGAAACTACCCATTTGTCTCAGTGCAGATGGAACTACTTGTCTTGTCCCATAACAAGAATTAAATGTGTTTTTGTTTGTGTCTGATGGATACGTGAGTGTTAAATCTTGTACTCATATTAGTATACCTGTATACTGACTCGTTTTGTCTCTTGACAACTCGGGTACGTTTTGTTTGAGCACAGCCGAGCTTCCTTTGCAGGGTTAGTTGGAACTATGGTGGTGACGTGGAATAACTATAGTTGTTGGACATGTCATTTGGACTTCTTTTGTTTTCTTGAGCTTAGAGTTGATATTAGTTTATGTATTTACTATTTTTTTTTTTACCTTAGTATTTTGATAATTTGGCATGGTTTCTAACTTTACATTATTTAAGTTATTTTGACTATTTATTGTTACTTTAATGTTGGAGGTATTGGTTAGTTATAAAATTATGGTAGATGGAATATTTAAACTTTTGAGGATTGAAATTTACTTAAACCCTTTGGAGACATGAACGTTTAGATTTTGTTTCACCCCTAGGATTTGGATGATGGAATATTGATTGGGGTTTACTCCTAATTTAATATTTAATTGTCTAAATTTTGGGGCGTGACAGTTTGGATTGTAAGGTCCCGATGTCCTACATCAGGAATGAAGGGGGAGTTTCTGGGCTATAAAAGTAAAAACCTAGACCCTTACATAGTATCGAGACCTTTTCTCGGGTGGTGAAATCCCTAGCAGAACTCCACAATTAAGCGTGCTTAGGCTGGAGTAGTTCTGGAATGGGTGACCCATTGAGAAGAACAAATTCGTGCAGGCGTGGCCCAAAGCGAACAATATCGATGATATGTGAAAGGCTGAGGCGTTACAAATAGTATCAGAGCTGACACTTCGGAGTATCAAGTGTGGGCTCCTGGCATCTCTCAGTGCATGTGAGCGGGCTTGTGAGCTGGCAAGCTACTGAACGGAGACGTATAACCCTAAGGGGGATGGATTGTAAGGTCTCAGTGTCCCACATCGGGAATGAAGGGAGAATTTCTAGGCTATAAAAGTAAAAACATGAACCCTTATATAGCATCGAGGCCTTTTCTCAGGTGGTAAAATCCCTAACAGAACTCCACAGTTAAGTGTGCTTAGGCTAGAGTAGTTCTATGATAGGTGACCTACTGGGAAGAACAAATTCGTGCGGACGTGGCCCAAAGCGGACAATATCGATGACATGTGAAAGGCTGGGGCGTTACATCAAGTACAGTCAACATTTGGATGCATGGAAACTGCCAATGATGTATGGAACTACCAAAACATAATGACAATCAATAAAGAATCATGTTTAATTTTTTGTGTGTGATATATATCAACATTAAATAGTGGTGTGTAGTTAATGTATCTTTTTGGATTGAAGATATAATGACAATCAACATTAAATATCAACAATTATGGAGGTAGGAGAGATTTAGGGTGCTTTGATCATCTTATCTAAAATAGGACCCAATAGAATAGTCAAAAAGAATATGGGTTGAATGGAATAAAACTCTTAAAAAGAGAATTTTTCAAAAAAGCTCCCTAATTTTAACCTTTCGTGCTATAAAAATGTAACTTAAATAAATATATATATATAAAACAAATTTATATGATATTAAATTATAACTTGATATTAGAAATAATTGTTATAAAATTAAAAGTACTCTAATTATTTAAGAAAATCAATATAATTAATATTATAAATAAGATAGACATAAAAATAAGAAATAATTTTAATATTTTATTTAAAGAAGTGAAAAAAGTATAACAAAATTAATTGGTAAAGCATTTTTAGTATGTATAATTCTATTAGATTTTGTTTATAGGTAATTTAAATTAAGTAGAAGTCTTTTTAATATTAGATTTTAGAAAGAATTTTGGTAAAAAGATATGTGTGAGTGAATTTCTAACTACACTGCCAACTCAGCTTTCAACTGGAGAGCATTGGTAGAATAAATGGTGCCTAAATGACCTGTAACAGAAAGAAGAGATTCCGACGGTGGTTCGTCCACCCGGGGGTACTCTGACGATCAAGTCAGTTATCTCAAAGATAATCAATAGTGCTTAACTCACTGTTTAGAATATAAATTGCGTACCTTAGACTCATGGGGGTGCCTCTCTTTTATAGTTAACTCAATCCTAGTCCCAATAGAAGCCTTACTTCAATGGACTTTAGCTCAGCGCTTATCCTGGACTCTTCAATAGATAAAGACATACTCCCTAAGAGCTTTATCCTTATCCAGACTGAGTCCCTTCCTCATTCTAGGACTCTTGTCCCTTATCCGCTTATCCCGGATTCTGATATCTTCGGAGATAACCTCGGCCTAGCCGAGATCACCTCGGTGTCACGACCAGGACACGTGGCACCTTGGCTAACACGTCGGCATCACCTTGGCCACGTGTTGGTACTCAGAAAATACATCCCCACAACTGCCCCCTAGGTTCTATTACCTCGGCATTCTGAGATGATGAAACCTATATTAGTACTTCTTTCCAGTACGTCGGCTTAAAATTTCTTAACCGAGATCATCATACAGGCCGACATGACTTTTAAAGAACAAGAATTCCAAGAGCTCTTTCATGCGTATGAGTTGTCATACATAATAACTCAATCGTTTCAACCACACATCTTTCTCTTACTGGATCGTACTTGATACTGTAGACACCCCATTTTTGACCGACCTTAAGACTCAGACGTCACCGATTGAGCACTCGGTGATGTTACATGCTGTGCTCGTTCAGAAGTCTCAGAGTCGCGGCCGTGCGCCCTGCCTCCGGACTTCCGAACCCTCTTCTGTGCCTCACCTCGATTTGCGAACCAGACTAGGTTTTCTCTGTTTTCTTTCCTGAGGGGAGGGAGAGGTCCCGTAGACCATCTCTCAGTGGCCGTGGGCTACATTTCGTGGCCGTAGGCCATTTTGCCCATTTCGGAGCCCGGTTCCCGATTTTTCGGAGCCGTCAGGCCGTGTGTCTCGGTTCGGGACCACCCAACCATCTCCGATTCCTCCGGTTTCTGGCATGCATCTCATTTACTCCCTTTCAAGGGACACTGGGGTCTTAGATACCCACTTCGCAGCCAAACACCACTTTCAGTGCTTAACGGCCGGTTTTCGGGACCCCGAACTGCGTGTTTTGGCCCCCGAGCATTCGTTTTGCATCGGTTTTTGTTCATTTTTGGCAGGTACCTCTGTTTTATCATAAGGAAGGTCACTGGAGGGTGGGAGGACAGTAATTGTCTCAGTAACCAGTTATGCTCCTCCGGCGCCTCCCGGCGCCCGTTTTTCTCACTTCCGGGCTAATGTTGAACACCCTAGGGCCATTTTCTTCGAGCCAAAACCACATATTTGTGTTGTACACACATGGGAGGACCCTAAAAAATGGTGCTCGGCCAGTAATTCTTATTTTCATTTTTGGACCTCTCCTAGAGGTGGCTTGTTGTCTCTCCTGCTTCAGAGTTGCCAAATTCCAACCACAGGGCCTTGTTGTACACACATGGGAGGACACCACCCTTTGGTGCTCGGCCAGCAATTCCAACTTTCTATTTTTACCCCTAGCCGGCCGGCCATGGGGGGTGGCCGGCCGGCCACCTCCAGCAAAAGTGGCTAGCCGGCCTGCATCCTCAGTTTGTGTTCTTTACAGCTGTATAGCTGTTTCTCCAAAATATCTGGGCATCCGGGGGATATTTTGGGAGGAAAAGCTTGGGTGCATTTCCCTCCTCTTTTACACCCCCTTCTTGGCCTTTATAAGTGGCTGGCCAACTCCTTCATTAGGGTTACAAAAACTTCCTAGAAGAGCTCCTAAGCATTTGCCTACATCTCCCTATCCAAAAACCTCCAAAAACTTCAAGTGTTAGCCTCATTTGTTCATCAACACCAAGCCTCACCAGCACCACTTCCATTCCAGCAGCAAATAAAGGTTTTTCAAAGGCTAAGAAGCAACAAATTCAAGCCAAGAAGCAACAAAAGTCTTGTCTTCAAGGGTGAGTACTCTTTTACCCTTTTTGAGCTTATTTTTGCTTTATTTTTCTACCCTATTTTGTTGAGGTTTTGGGCTCCGACCATAACTGAGTTTGAGCTTATTTTGATCCCCTCTACAACATTGTAGAAGGGCTCAACCTTGTTTGGAGCTTCTACATACCACTTGCTTCAATATCCATCATATTTACCGTAAACTTGCATGCTATTTTTAGCTTATGTACATTTGTTTTTGGAGCATTCCATAAACTGTGATTGAGCTTATTTTGAGCTCCTCTACAACATTTTAGAAGGGCTCAACCTTGTTTGGTGCCTCCATGCATGACCTCTCTTTATAGCCCCTATTTGGTTCATATTTTGCATGATTTTTTAGGCCTATCTAGCTTCTGTTTTCGGCCATCATCAGTACTGAAAATATCCATATTTTGGCTTTCTTGTCATGTTTTGTTAAGGGTCCAAGGCTGTTTGATGAATGTAAGGCATACTTCATGTTTTAGCCTTTGTTGGCTTCATTCTTGCATGACATTTTTAGCAAGTTTGCATACTGATTTGAGGGTTGTCATCTACTGTAAATGTGCATATTTTTGGTCCCTCTTCAGTGTTGTAGAACTATATTTTTCAGTTTGAGCATTGCGTATACCATTTGCTTCATTGTTCCTTTTTTTTTCCCCCATTTTTGCATGCTATTTTTTCCATACTTGTGATTGTTGTTTGGCCATACTTTGTACTGGAAAAATGCTAGTTTAGGGACTGCCTAGCATCTGTCTTTACACTTCATGTCCATATTGTGCATGTTTGGCATAGCTGCAAGTCATTTCGGGTACTTAGCATAGCATTTCGGGCATCGGGTGTAATTTTGCTACAATTCGGGGGCTGTTTTTGCATCATTTTGGCTGCTGAAATTTGCATTTTCCATATGCCATATGCCACGTCTCATTTGCATGCCATTTCATGCCTTAGGGCCATTGCCTCGGTTTGCGTGCCCACGGGCACGCATTTCGAGGCACTTCATTTTCATCTCCCGGCGTCCTATGTGAGTGTGGCTGAGGCCCTCTCATGTTGGTATAAGCCCATCATTGCATTTGCATGCCATTTCATGCCTTAGGGCCATTGCCTCGGTATGCGTGCCCGTGTACACGCATTTCGAGGTACTTCATTTTTATCCGATGGCCTCTTATGTGAGTGTGGCTGAGGCTCACTCATATTAGCGTAAGTCCATTTTGCATTCCGTATGCCATTTTAGTCTCATTGCATTCCGTATGCCATCGCCTCGGTATGCGTGCTCGTGTGCACGCATTTCGAGGCACTTCATTTTTATCCGATGGCCTCTTATGTGAGTGTGGCTGAGGCTCTCTCACGTTAGCGTAAGTCCATTTTGCATTCTGTATGCCATTTTAGTCTCATTGCATTCCGTATGCCATCGTCTCGGTTTGCGTGCCCGTGTGCACGCATTTCGAGGCATCTCTTTTTCATCTTACGGCCTCTTATGTGAGTGTGGCTGAGGCTCACTCATGTTAGTGTAAGTCCATTATGTATTCTGTATGTCATTTTCTCCGTTTACGTGCCTGTGGGCACGTATTTCGAGACATCTCATTTTAGTCTCATTGTATGTCATATTTTAGGCCGTTTCATGCCTTTATGTCACTGCCTCGGTTTGCGTGCCCGTGTGCACGCATTTCGAGGTACTTCGTTTTCATCCGACGGCCTCTTATGTGAGTGTGGCTGAGGCTCTCTCATGTTAGTGTAAGTCCAATTGCATTGCGTATGCCTTTTTTATGCCTTAGGATCATTTCCTCGGTTTGCGTGCCCGCGTGCACGTATTTCGAGGCATCTCATTTTCATAGCATTGTGTATATTAGGATTGTATCTTAGTTGCATTTCATACATATCATGCATATTGCATCGTGTTCGGGGTAGGAGTTAGCCCGGGCACGGAAAACGAGGCACGTTCCGTACTCCGAGTGACGGAACGGGTCTCAATTCCCAAGTCACCGACACTCTGGATTACCCGTGATGGAGTTAGGTTTTGTTGTATCCTTCATGTGCATTCATCCCATATTGAGTTGTGCAATTCGGCTCCTCGGCCATCATGCATCGATATGCGTGATTAGTGGCACGAGGATCGAGGCATACATATATTTGTGAAATACATTGCCATGCCCCTTTCCTGCTCTCTGTTGCAGCAAAATGAAGAATCAGCAACTTTTCGGAGTCTGGCACGCATTTCTAAAAACATCGCAAACAGAGGCTAATTGGGGCATCCCAGTGGATTTCCGCGCAGAGCAGCCCAAACATGCATCATTTTATCATCCGGAGCAGAATCAAAGCAGTCCCTGGCTTGCATGCCAGTTTTATTTTTCTTAGTTAATTCGTTAATTAATTAAGAATTTGTATATTTATTTCGGACTGTATTATTCTTTCATTTTGGGACTGTATTATTTATTTGGACTCTCTGTGCGAGGGCAAAATTGTAATAAGTGTGGGTGAGTGTGATATATGTCTTCCAACCCCATTTCTTTCTCCCTTTTATTTACCCGCTTACGATGGTTAGATATAGGGCATATTTCAATTAGCATGCAGTATGATAGCATGTTTGCATTCATTCATCTGTTTTGCATGCACCGGGCTCGGCGCATCATACAAACTGCATTTGTATTTCAATTTCAAATTGAATACTTGATAGTTGTAGCATTCCATATACCATGTTTAGAATAGCCGAGCCTGCTATAGTTGCATCCTTGCATGTGTTGCATTAGGCAGTTTTGTATACTTAGGATCATGCATGATTCCTAATCAGTTTTTCTGTTTTGGCTTGGAGTACTTGGTGAGTTTTATGCTTTAGCATCCTTGCATGCGTGTGAGTGCTGCCATGAATAACATGCTTACCATGAGGCTATGTGCTTATGTGATATAACTGCCTTGAATGCCTGTGGGTGGAGGTTGAGTTACTTGAATTGGGACAATTCATCAAACGCTTGTTTTAAGCCCACTAGATAGTGGCAAAATCACGTTTTTCTAAGCCCACCCGAGGGTGGCAAATCCGCATCTTAGCCTACCTGCGGGTAGCACCATCAAACCATTTTCAAACAAACAGACATGAAGTGTTTTGTTCCAATTCAGGTGGCTCAGTCTATACTTGTATGCTGTGCGCATCACATAGTAACCTAGACTAATAACCGGAATAAGAACTCACAAAGTTTTCAAAATCAGATGTCATGGTTAGTAGAGGCCGGTCTTTGATCGGGCGAGCGGGGGTGCTCACGAAGTGACCTTCCCCAATCGTACCCAAGTTCCCGAGCCGAGGCAACTTTGGTGATGACGGACACGTGGCCTTTGGCACCGAGTCAGGGTTTCCTAAATTTCCCATTTAAAAAATATTTAGGTGGCGACTCTGTATCTGGCGAAGCAGTCCATGTTTGGCACTTCTTTCAAAAAAATCTGTTTTCAAAACGATTTGCCGGATTTGGACTCTTCGGTTCAAGATTGAGAACCGTGACATTTGAGTCCTTCGAACTGTAGTAGACCCAATATCGAACCAGAACGGGGGGGACTCGCACTCCCTTCTCCCCGGGACGCGTTCGGGGACGTCTACAGTTTCTGGCGACTCCGCTGGGGAATTAGAGAACTTGACTCGAACTCGTGATATTTGGTTTTGACTACACTTGTGTGTTTCTTTGCATTGCATTTGCATTGGTGTGCCTAGGACACCGTGTTTGCCATCTGCTATTCCTGAGCAGTTTGCCGAAGGCTTGTCTTGTCAAGGCATGTCCATAAGGCTGATCAGTTACGGGCTCTGCCAGTATGGGAACACAAACCCCGGTTTTACCGGGGCACCCTTTTTGACCATTCGACCTAGTGCATATTCGGATCCATAGTGACCATTCCAAACTAGGACAGGTTGCTTACCCGTTTATAGGTTGTTTGAAACCGCTGCGTGCGTAGTGAAACCCTAGCTCCCGACAAAATAGGACAGGGAAACCCTACCCCCAACATAGGGGTGTTTTCAGCTCTCACTTATCTGGTATGTGCTTGTTAGAGTGTGCCTCTACAGGGAATGCATGTATCAGTTGAGTTTGGGCATCAGGCCTGCGGGCATCAGTCAGTTATCTGAGAATCAGTTGTCTGCGGATATCCGATTCAGTTTTGGGGAACAGTGATACAGGAACAGTGATCAGTTATTGAGGACAGTATATTTTCAACTTATCAACTGCGTGTTGTATGCCCGACTGTGTGTTGTGTGTATTTAATTTAAGCTGTTATGCTGCCCGTTTTTCTGGTTATTTATTTCCTTTTCACTTTATTATCTTTTTGCTAGGGCAGTTTTTAGCACGATTGCTTCCGAACCACTAGATACCCCCCAAGCACTTTGGACACGAGGTCGCCGACTCAACCGATCCGAGGATCTAGTTGACGGACATCCAGTGTTCCACTCTCTACCCCCAGTTATCAGAAGAAGGCCGAGGAGGCGCAGCATGTCAGAATAGGGATTACCGGGACAGAGGGCTGCTTTGACAGTAAATAGTCAGGTTGAAATTTCTGTGTCTGCTGTAGAGGTACATTTACCGGCCATTCAGATGGAACAGCAGAATACATCAGGGATGGAGGCGATGATGCGCCAGATGCACGACAGCATGAAACAGATGCAAGATGATGCCATCCGCCAAACGGAATTCTCCAAGCAACAAGCTACAGTCATGGCCCAGCAGGCTGAGCTGATCACTAGACTGCAACAGCAGAACGCAGCGTCTGCTTCACATCAGATTCCTCCTCCACCAGCGGCTCGACTACCTGAGCAGTTATCTACTGGTCAGAATACTCTGCCGAATCCTCAGAATGTCCTCCCAAACGCCCAGAATACCTTACCTGATGTCCGAAACACTCAAGAGGACACAGGTCTTCCAACGGGGCTGGCTCCGCCCCCACTTCTACCGCAACTGTCCAAGAATCTTACGCCCAACCACCCGGACTCTCCTTTTGAGTTCGAGGTAGATCAGACAGCTCTGAAGCTGAGTAAGCTGGAAAAGCTTTTTAAGAAATCGCAGGGGGTGAAGGCCATCCCAGACATCGAAGATGACTATACTGACGTGGCCGTGACATTGCCGGACAGATTTAAGATGCCCCAGATCGACCGTTTTGATGGGTCTGGGGACCCCATGGTCCATCTCCGGCTATTTTCAGATATCCTGAGGCCAATGGGCCTAACCAGACTACAGAAACTCTCGCTGTTTGGCCGAACCCTGTCAGGAGTGGCCGCCAACTGGTATGCAAAGTTGGATAATGATGTTAAGAGGAACTGGGATGAGATGGCTGAGGCCTTCGTTGCACAATACTCATATAATACACAGATCGAGATTGCAACACGTGATCTCGAAACAACGAGGCAGGAACAAAAAGAGACTTTCTCTGACTTTGTAACCCGGTGGAGAGCGAAGGCATCGATGATGACCTTGAGGCCAACAGATAAAGATCAAATTCGGATGATTGTGCGCAATCTCCAACCAAGACTTATGTAGAAGATGATTGTAGTTCCTTTCCCCACCTTCGCAGATCTACACGATATGGGGGTGCAAATCGAGGATGCGATGAAGCAAGGTCTGATCGATCAGGACCGAGAGCAGCCCCGAAGGACATTCAACCGTAATAACACTGCAGGCCCGAGTGGTGCTGCGAACACAAGGACTTCAGAGGTCAGTATGGTCACCACCACTCCCCCTCCCCATCCAAGGCCTGCGGCGGCCACACCCTTTTCCACTACCTCCGGGAGCAGTAACCAAGGCCCGAGATACCAATCCAGAGGCCAAAGAACCTTCACTCCACTATACATGCCCCTGTCCAAGGCTCTGGGGGTATTAATCAGAAAGAAGCATTTGACGCCCCTAGAACCGAGGCCACTACCGAATCCACTCCCCCCTTCCCATAACCCAGCCAAGTACTGTGCGTACCACCAGCAGCATGGCCATGACACAGATCAATGTTTCCGGCTGCGTCACGAGATTCAAGACCTCGTCGACAAGAATATCATTGTGCCTCCCGAAAGACCCAACGTCACAACTAACCCACTCCCCGTACATAACCAAGATCCACCACCCAAAAGAGTCAACTTCATCCAAACTGGGGTCGTTTCCTACGATCCTAGTGTCTATATTACTCCCTCTCACCTACCCAAGCCGGAGGTGATCCTTCCTGATTGCACTGACTTGTGCATGTTGGACACCTTCACAACCCAATCTGAGCCAGAGGTGGTGACCTCCGAAGATGGAATGGGGTAGGTTTCAGAGGAGAGCAGAATTGGTGAGTCTGGGATGGAACAGTCTGGGAATCTAGCTGGGAGAGCCTATGATCCGAGCGGATACATCCTATCAGTGGGCCGGTCTGAGCCGAGTGTGGGGCTGCCAGAAAAAGTTGAATTGTGCATGATTCAGGGAGACGAACTTGAACAAGGGGCAGATGATCTGACAACGATGGAAGAAGATTTTGCCAATTTTCAGTTCTTCAACGACCAAGAAGCAGGGGATGCAGCAATTAATTGGTTTGAATATGGGGAGTCGGCAGAGGTTGTCGGATGGTTAGATGATCAGCCAGATGTTGTGGAAATTCAGCCAGAGCAAAGCCTGGCAGGGGCAGGGGTATCAATGATGGCCGGAAGGGCCGAGAGTCAGAATGAATCGCCGGAGAGCGCCGGTGCAAAGAATTCCGCTCGGGATCAAGATATTGTGAAAACCGAACAACAAACCCTACTGACACAAGAGGAGCAAGAGAAGAGATGGGATTCTGAGAGGATCCGGAAAGCCAAGAACCATGAAGAGGTTGAAAGTGCTGCAAGCACGAAAGCAAGATATGTTGTGAGCATATGGGATGAAAATACCGAGAGTACAAACTTGCCAGAACCAGATAGGTGTCTGTTGAACGCTAGTGGGATGTGGTTGGAAGACGACGACTTATGTCTTGCCCACACGGATGAAGATTGGGCAGGCGCCCAACCAGATGATACTTGGTACCTTGACGAGGTAGACCACATGACCAGGAGCGGGCGGTACTTCAAGCCCCCGCACCTCGACCAACCTGAAGCATCTGGGAAAGATAAAGAGGCAGAGAAACAGAGAGAGAAGCAAATTGAAGAAGAAGCTGTACTGAAATAGTTAAAGAAAATACAGGCAGACATCTCCATCTGGGGACTGCTTATGGCTTCAAGGGTACACAGACAGGCTGTCCTATCTGCTATGGACAAGGCCAAACTCTCCATCGAAACTATGCCAGAGCAGCTGGTTGGGCTGGTTTTTCCGGGAGGAGGTTCCCCGGCATTAACCTTTTCAGACAAGGAATTGCCGCCTGAGGGCGTGAATCACAACAAACCTCTCTACATCTCCGTGGAATGTAGAGATAAGTGGATACCGGTGGTACTTGTTGATACCGGGTCTGCTATCAATGTCTGCCCAGTCAGAACGGCATATGCAATCGGGTTAAACCCGCAGACTTCATACCAACCACTCAGGTGATCAGAGCTTATGATAATACCAGTAGGGAAGTGATGGGGACTGTCAAGGTTCAGACCCAGGTTGGTCCGGGACAACACAACATTGAATTTCATGTCTTGGACGTTCCCGCAACCTTCAACTTGCTCTTGGGGCGGCCGTGGTTGTACCAAGTGAAAGCAGTCTCTTCCACTCTGCACCAGATGTTGAAATACCCTCACGGGAATGGGGTTGCAATTGTTTTCGGAAATTCATCCATCCATCCGCCGCCAGAAGTGTCTACGCCAGTTTTGGAGATCGAGCACGGCACGGAGGATGTGTTCTTATCAGGGTTCACTTTGGCGGAGGCCCGGGTGGTGCAGAATATCATGGCTGTGAATGAAGGTGTATACGTCAATGCTCAATCCGTTTACCTCATGAACAAGCTACAACATATTCCCGGGATGGGATTAGGAAGAAGCGGCAGGAAAGGAGTCGCTGCGTTGGCCGAAGTGCCACACAACCTGCATACCTTTGGGCTGGGTTATTTGCCCACCAAAGAGGACTGGATGAGGAAAGGAAAGGAAATGGCTGGCAGAGCCAGGGCGAAGCAGGCTGGGAAGCCTTTTGACTTAATGCACAGGCCCATCCAGGGTACCCTGAACGGACGCTTCATCCGGGAGGGGGAGGACTTTCCATTTTGCGGTTTCCCAGAGCCATGGTTAAACGCGGAGAAGAAGCGCGTACCAGGTTTCGAAATCTTCTTCGACCTGCAACTATCCGGGGATGATGTTGCCACAGAGCAGACAGACCCAACAACTGAGGTTGAGCAGAATAAGGCAGTGGATCCTGAGAGCGCAGAATTGGAAATGGGGGTAGCACTGGCATGTCTCCTCTCTGATCCTCCAATCGACCGAGAGTGCTTGGGGGATAACTTCGTGGTTTCCATGATTGGGGATGAAACGGCCGCGAGCCGACCAGCAGCTATCTTGGATGCATCAATCGCACCCTCTCTCACTTGGCAGTACGAGGAGGGATTCTTATCCAGCAGCACCGGGTCAGGTAGTGAGCCGGAATCTGATTCCACCGAGTCCTGTGAGTCGGAATCAGGTTCCAGCTCGACTGAGTCTGAGTCTGGTACTCCTGGGGATGTTAACCCGGATGCCACTGTCCTGTCCAGGTCGTCTTTTTCCTTTTCATTTGAGTCTGTTGTAACCGATGAATTGGACGATTTGGATGTACTTAATGAGAATGAAGTGAATGTGGTTTCCGAGTACTTTTCTGTGCCCCTAATTTATTGCATTAATTCAGACTTTCAAAATTTTGATCAAAACGACGAGGACGAGGTTCCTCCGGTTTTACAACGTTTAATTGAGCAAGAGCAAGAGAGATTTGTTAAACCATTAATGGATGAAATCATTACCGTGAACATTGGTACTGAGGAGGACCCGCGGCTGGTCCAGATCGGGTCCACGTTGTCTTCAGAGGAACGCGAGCGCTTAGTCGCTTTATTAAAAGATTTCAAAGATGTTTTCGCGTGGTCCTACGAAGACATGCCTGGAATCGATCTTGAGATTGTACAACATCGGATCCCCCTTGACCCCGAGGCCCGACCTGTCAAGCAGAAACACAGAAGGATCCGCCCTGATTGGGCTCTTAAGATTAAGGAAGAGGTCACCAAGCAAATCGACACAGACTTCCTGCTGGTATCTGAATATCCGACTTGGTTGGCCAACATTGTTCCGGTACCGAAGAAAGATGGCAGGATCCGGGTGTGTGTAGACTTCAGGGATTTGAACAGAGCTAGTCCGAAGGACGACTTTCCCTTACCGCACATCGATGAGTTGGTAGACTTCACAGCAGGGCATGCATTGCTCTCATTCATGGATGGCTTCTCAGGATACAACCAGATAGTGATGGCGCCAGAAGACAGAGAAAAGACTGCATTCACCACCCCGTGGGGAACATACTGCTACCGGGTAATGCCGTTTGGGTTAAAGAACGCTGGAGCTACTTATCAACGGGCCGCGACCACAATACTACATGATATGATCCATAAAGAGGTTGAGGTGTATGTGGAAGACATGATTGTCAAGTCCAAGGAAAGAGAGGGCCACTACACCACCTTGCACAAGTTTTTTCAAAGGATCAGGGAATTCCGGTTGCGGCTAAACCCTCAGAAATGTACGTTTGGTGTTACAGTGGGGAAAATACTGGGATTTCTGATTACACAAAGAGGCATCGAGGTCGACCCTTCTAAGATTAAGGCCATCTTAGAAATGCCACCACCAAGGACTGAAAAGGAGGTGCGAGGCTTTCTGGGTAAAGTGCAATTCATAGGACGGTTTATTTCAAAACTAACCTTGACTTGTGAATCACTTTTTGGCCTCCTCAAGAAAGGAAAGAAGTTCTAATGGGACGGCCGATGTCAAGCTGCATTTGAACAGATTAAAGAATATCTACAGAACCCACCCGTTTTATCGCCACCAGAATCGGGGAAACCGTTAATTTTGTATCTGTCAGTGACTGAAACTACAATGGGCTGCATGCTTGCACAAGAATCAGAAGACAAGGCAGAAAAAGCCATCTACTATCTCAGCAAGAAGATGCTGGAGTATGAGACCCGGTATACACCGCTGGAAAAGGCTTGCTTGGCTCTGGTATGGGCTACCAGGAAGCTGCGGCACTACCTGTTAGCTCACTCTATAATGTTGGTTTCACGACTTGATCCCATCAAATATCTCTTCGAGAAACCAGCGCTTACGGGTAGGCTAGCTCGTTGGTTGCTTTTGTTCTCCGAATTTGATCTCATGTATGTGATACGCAAGTCAGTAAAAGGAAGAGCAGTGGCAGAGTTCCTTGCCGACCACCCGGTTGAGGGGGATGAAGCAGTTGAATATTTGTTCCCGGATGAATCAATTCTGCATATCGACGAAGAAACTTGGACGATGTACTTTGACGGAGCATCAAATCAACATGGGTATGGGATAGGAGTGTTGCTGATAGCACCCGATGATTCCCGTATCCCTCTAGCCTTCAAGCTCCAGTTCAAAGTCTCGAATAATGAAGCAGAATATGAGGCGTGTATCGCTGGTTTAGAAGCGGCCCTGGAACTAGGGGCAAGACGGTTGGACGTCATTGGGGATTCGAACCTTGTTGTGTCTCAAGCTAAAGGGAACTGGAAAGTAAAAGAGGAAAAGATGATGATGTACCACCAAACCTTGGATTTGCTGATTCCTCGGTTTGAAAAGCTAAGTTTTACTCATCTACTAAGAGAGAACAACAGGTTCGCAGATTCGCTAGCAACTCTATCATCTATGATAGACATCCCGTGTGGAGTCCGAATGCGTCCAGTCATCATCGACCAGAAATTTGCACCTGCCTATGAGTCAATTGCAGCCATAGATGAAGTTCAGGACGAGCACCCCTGGTATTACGACATCTGGAACTCCTTGGAGACAGAAACATACCCGCCAGGGGTAAATGCCAAGGACAAGAGGGCAATCAGAAGAATGGCAGTTCAGTTCATCATCTGCGGGGGTAAACTGTATAAACGGGGTCATCTGGGAATGCATAAACTGTGCGTTGATGCTGAAGAGTCAAGACGTCTGATGGAAGCCATCCACGGGGGTGAATGTGGCGCACACATGAATGGGGTAATGTTGGCGTGTAAGATCCTTAGACAAGGTTATTACTGGTCCACCATGGAGGAGGATTGTATTGGCTTCGTCCGGCGATGTCATAAATGTCAAATTCATGCAAATCGCATGAACATCCCGCCATCAAAGCTGTACAACATGACTTCGCCATGGCCGTTTTCTATCTAGGGAATTGATGTAATCGGAGCTGTTACGCCAAAGGGGTCGAATGGGCATGAGTTCATCTTAGTAGCGATAGATTATTTCACAAAGTGGGTCGAGGCCCAATCTTATGCAGTGTTGAAGGCTTCGCATGTAGCAAAATTTATCAGAAACAACGTTATCTGTCGCTACGGAGTCCCAAATGAAATCGTTTCAGACAATGGTTCCCACTTCAAAAAGGAGATGATCGATTTGTTGGAGAAATACAATGTGGCTTTTCATAAGTCGTCTACTTACCGGCCGCAAACCAACGGAGCAGTTGAGGCCGCCAACAAGAACATCAAGCGCATATTACAGAAAATGGTGGAAACCTATCGGGACTGGCCAGATAAGCTGCCGTTTGCTCTGTGGGGCTACAGGACTTCAATCAGAACTTCTACCGGGACGACTCCGTACACATTAGTTTATGGGATGGAGGCCGTTCTGCCTATTGAGATTGAGGTCCCGTCATTACGAGTATTGGCCGAGTGCCAGATAGCCGAAGCAGATTGGCAGCAAAACAGATTTGAGGAACTCATGCTTTTCGATGAAAGAAGGCTGAAAGCACTGTACCACATCCAAGGTTATCAACGCAGAATCGCCCGGGCTTTTAACAAGAAGGTTAAGTCCAGGAATTTGAAAGAAGGAGATTTGGTACTCAAAGAAAACCGAGCTCCCATCCACGACCCAAGGGGCAAGTTCAGACCCAATTGGACTTGTCCCTACATTATCAAGTCAATCTGGTCCGGTGGAGCTGTGGTTCTGATGGATTTAGATGGCTTAGAGTTTTCTCAACCGATCAACATGGACAAGTTGAAGAAATACTACCCCTGAGAGGCTCGCTAGGCCGAAAACCCGAAAGGGCGACCTAGGCAAAATTCAGAGCATAGAAAATTTGAAATTATAAAAACTGAGCTCGCAAGGTTGAAAACCCGCAAAGGGCGGCCTTGGCAAAAGTTAGAGCGCAAAAGGAGAGTAAAAATACCCGAGCGAACCCAAGCCTGAACTACGTAAGGCTTGATTCCCATTTATGGGATACGTAAGCAACTTCATCATGAAGTTCAGCCCCAATCTTTTCCTCGATCAACTTTGTCCATCTGATCATCTCAGTCATCTCTATTCATCAGCATTTATCGTGATCTCCGGTACAGTGTTGTTCAGACTAGGGGCAACTTTCCGTTGCAATGAAGTGTTGCGGCTCCATCCAGACTAGGGGCAACTTTCCGTTGCTATGAATCGCCGAGGCACTTTTCAAACTAAGGGCAACTTTCCAGTTGCTAGGATCCGGGGTTGTGCATCTCAGTGACAGATCTCAGGCGTGTCCAATTCTGATCCATATCGAAAATAGTTTTGAAAAGTTTTAATAAAAGTTGACTTTGTTCAAATTAATCTTTTCACAACTAAGACCATTTTTGGACCAAAACGGAGAATTTTCAGTACCACAACCTTCAATTTCATTGATTTCAAAACAGAGTTCTCTTGCTCTTGCATACAATTGAAGTTGCTTTTTATTACACTCATAATGAAAACTTGAAAGTACTAATAAAGTAATAAATCTGGGGCATAGTCAAGTCAGATGTCCCTGCGCCCCCTGCCAGAGCTAGTTGAAGCCTCTGATGCCAACCTAGGCCCAATCTGTGCTTCTTCGTTGAGCCAATCCCAGCACTCGTCAGATAAAGTACAACTGAAAACAGGGGCAGGGGATAGGAGCTCTCTGGTCCTCCAGGCCGTGGTATGTCGAGCAAAGTGTGCACCTCGAATCAGGAAAGTAACCGGGTATTCAATCCCCTCCAGAGGGCAAGTCTGGTCATGACCAAATTGGCGCAGGATACGGAATGGGAAATAGAATACACAATGGGTCAAGCCGATCAAACGGATCCTAGTATCCTGGAACATGTTATAGCTCATCGCTGGAAGGTTAAGCCAAGAGCAGCGCCAAGCAATGCGTTCAGCTGACAAGTTGCACATCCATTCAAACCACCATCCCTCATCAAGAGCATCAACTAGGCGTTGTCGAAAGAAGTAACCGCGGGCTGAGTAAGCAGGGCAAGAGTCCACAACTTGCAATTTATCCATCAACCATATCTGGGGAGGGATGAAAAATGAGAGATTGAAGAATAGAGAGATGTGCGATGAGAGAAAAGTAAGATAAGGGTTTTGTGAGAAAAACCGAGCCCGAGGGCCGAGTGATGTGAGCAAATACATATGTGAGCTTGGGTGGGAAACATTACCTGCAGCAGTAGTGGACTCCCCACAAACCTGGTTGTCTCTTGGCGGTAGAAGGCATCCAAACCTAGCAGCGTCTCGGCCAATGTCATGGCGATACAGCTTTTTCCCTCCCTAAAGCCTTGAGCGACTTCAATCAAACGGATGCTAGCCCCTCCGGAGCCCGAGACAAACAGAAAATGAGATAACACGCACAATGTCACGACCCAAACCCGCCCCTATAAGTTTAGCATCGTAACCGGCCAGTAATCCTGGGATTACCTACGGCCTCTGAGACAAATTAACATAATATTAGGGGCTAGCGGAAGCAAATAAGAATATACAACGTCCATTGAGCTGTGCAGACTTATATGAGACAGAAAAATTTTAAACTTTTTTTTTTTTTATTTACATATATACACATGACTGAAGAACCAAACAAGACTACATAACTTAAACTTTGAATTACATAACAATAACACTTAATATATCCGGAACCTCCACGGGAGGCACATAGGTTGGCTGACAAAGCAGATTCTAGACAGAAGCCTCTAGCCTGGTCACGCGCCTGATCACCTACATACATAAATAATAGAATGAGCTAAAGCCCAATGAATAATAACAGAGTAAAGGGTTTAATGAATGATGTCCATCACAGAGTTAGAAATCAGAGTTTATATCCAAAACATAATCTTATCAGAAACAGAGTCTTATGCATTTTCGTATTTCAAATCAGAAACAGATTCAGATACATGCTCATATTCAAATTCATACTCATATTCAGATTTTGCATAAGATCATATGTGGTACACCCATTAGCTAACAGATCAGATAGGTCCAAAGACCACAGACAGAGTTGGTACCAACAACCATACAGGTCCATATCTTGCGCGCAAGTAGCCACGGTATTGTATCCCCCGGGCGAGGGCCTCATGCCATGGTATTGTTTCCCCCAGGCGAGGGCCTCATGCCATGGTATTGTTTCCCCCAGGCGAGGGCCTCGTGCCATGGTATTGTTTCCCCCAGGCGAGGGCCTCGTGCCATGGTATTGTTTCCCCCAGGCGAGGGCCATCCAGACTAAGGGTGCCACAAATACTTTTCAGAAAAACTGGACATTCATTCATTCATTTCCAACATATCATAGCATTTCAAGAATCAATCATTTCGTATCATAGTAACTGAAAATACATAACATTGAACATAACTTTACAAAGTTATTACTCACAGAGGGTTGCAGAGGCAAATCAGACAGACTGGATATATCAGATAAATCGGGCAGACAATGGCACGTGACCTACACAAACATATATAACATATACACATTGAAATACAATATTATTCCCTTGATTAAACTTGTCCCTTCTAGTCTTCATAGTCCGAAGTTCTACTACATTTATTCTTTCTCAATTAAATAAACTGGGTTCTTATTTCACATATTCTTTCGTTACTAAGTCCCTCTTTTCCAAATAGGTTGATCCTTTACTTAGCTCCTTAAATAATTACCACAAGATCAATGATTCATTATGTAACTAACTAATCTATGTTGATTAGTAGCTTATTGTTCTTTATTAAGTCATAAATTCCTTAGAACATTATTCACATGCATGAAATTGACATCAAAATTACTAGTTTTATATTCTTATAAATTTTTCAACTAGTTTCCTTAATCTTGGACTTAGCTTAATTTATAACCTCAATTTAATTCATAACCATAGATGCCCCAAAATATGTTTAATCTCAAATTACAAGCATGGATTAAAATCTAATTATAAAATCAACACTTTATCTAACATTAGGATTAATTCAATTTTCCATAAACTTGATGTTCATAAAACATTTCATTTTTCTCTTCAAAATATGAGATTGGATTAATCCAAATCTTTCAAAATCCATTATGTATGTAATACAAATAGGTCCAATTTTATTATTAATAACAAAATCAACTTAATTATGAATTACACAAATCAATTTCTTAGAAAATCAACTTAACTCAATTTATAACCAAATATTTAATTCATAATCATGGGTGTTCTTAAATGTATTTAAATTGAATAAAACTTTTCAATTCACTTATATGCATGGATTAAATAAATTCCTAATTTTCATAATAAGACCAAAACTTCCTTTAATTCCAAAATCAACTCTCAAATTAAGAATGATTCTCAAAATTGAACCTAATTCAAATCCATAAACCTTCTAGACATGAACTAAAATCCCAAACTTTAAAATCTTATAATGCATGTCTAATTAAAGTATTAATCTTGTAGATTTTTCCCATGCATGTAACATTTAGGCATAATTTCATGCAAAATCACAACATCAAACCCAAATAATCAATTTCCATAAATTTGAATCTAATTCCATTTATTCATTAACTTGCTAATTTCTTCTATTTATGTGAAATTGAACCCAAATTTAACAAATTTAAGGAATCATAAATCATACCCTTGGTCCTAACTTGATTTTTACATGCAACCCAAATCTATGAAGAATAATGAAAATCAAACTCAACTAATTAATTTCTAAATTAATTTTCATAACCATCCCCATGCATGCAACCCATATCAAATTAATTTCCCTAATCTTATTCTTAAGCTAATTTTCCTTCATCTTCTTGCTATTGATTCCAATTTCATCCTTAATTTCAAGTATAACATAAGGATTCTACAAAAAAATTAAGCATAAATCCATACCTTAATCTTTAATTTCAGCACTTAATTGATTCTCCTCTACTTCCCCTTTTCTTTTCTTCATTTCCCTCTCTAATCCATAGCTTTTTTCCTTGACTTACCTTTGTTCCCAGCAGCCTACACACACACACAGACCCACTCTCTCTCTCTCGGCTGTTCTTTCCCGTTTCTTTCTCCTTTAATGTTGTTTTCAGCCAAAGGGAAACTACACCTCCTTAACTTCACATATATTAATATATAATATAACTATTTAGTTGCTGCCTACACTTTACACATACACACACATCACACTCAGATTTCTCACTACACCCACACCCCACATATACCCTCAAAATTAACACCATTCAATTTGTGACTAAAATTAACTTAATTAGGCAACACTTAATCTTAATAAATATTGCTTAACGCATAATTAAATTAATTATAACAAATCATAAATCTCTCATAATTAAATTAATCTATTTGACTTCCATTAGGGTCCAATTAATTATATTTAATTTTATTAGTCCGAATCAGATTTTTAATCAGACTCCCAAAAGGCTCCAAATAATAAATCGAACTTATTTCCAACCTCAATTTTGGTTTCTTAAATCATTTGGGTCTTCAATTTCTGACAAGACTCCAAGTTTCCGTCAATTAAATTATATATTCAAATTGGACACACCAAAATTAAATTTAATTCGCAATAATCACAATCCTCAATCTTTCATAATTTAATTAACTTCAATTAGGACCTAATTAATCGAATCTCAATTTCACTAACTGAATCGAATATTTAATTAAACTCCCAAATGGGTCCGTAATTAAAATTAAATTGATTAGCTTCTCAATTTTACTCCCTTAAGCCATTTGGACCCTTAATTTTTAATTCCAAAATAAACCTTCAATAAAATCACATACGTGTCAAATTCCATAATTCTCATAAATCCCAAATAAATTATAATACGCGGCAATTAAATTTCAAATCCTCTTAATTAATCAAGCACTAATCATTATACGTGATGGCGTTATTACAGCCTTCCCCCCCTTAGGAAGTTTGGTCCTCCAAACTTAAGATTCTTGTACAAAAAATCAGTCATATAACTTGATCTCACTTCAATTCCTCCCCTAAGTAACTCTTTTTTTCATTGGACTTCTTCACGTAAATTGAACTTATTCCCAATCACTTAATGGTTAATAACCCAAATTGGCAATTCATTATCGTTTCTATTGACATCAATCATATAACTTAGATACCTCAGTTCATCAATCTATAATTCCGCTACTTCCAATAGGAGGAGATTTCTTTTAAGGGATGTTTGTGATTCACCTTATTTTTCAAACGGATTAAATGTTTCGCTACTGACATGATAGATTCTTCAAATTAAGACTAGTATTCAGCGCATTATCAATGACAAACACAATTTCTCGATCCTTCAGTCCTATTGACAAAAATATAACCCCGACATTATTGCTATGCAATCTGTAATTCATTCTATCCCAAAGAACAGACATTAACTTTCATTGACTATGGCCAAGGTTCTTAAGTTATGCACAAAACGTAATTTCTCCAAATAAGGTTCCACATATTAATCTATAACAGAAATCTCCGAATTATATGGAAACGTAATCATATATTAATGGTCCCACTTCCAAAAGACATCTGGGATGACAATTATGATGGTAATTTCAAAATAGAGAAGCACATTGGATTTCAAACAGAAGCATATTTCACAGGAATTCATTAACTTTGATTAATAGTCACGTGGTAGTTTAGGGCTACACTTTTACATTTTCTTCAAATCACTATAATTAGCCAATCAAAATTCTCATGTTCCCAAAAGTTCCTTAAGAGATACGCGCGTGTTATTCTAACGATTTTTACTTCCTTATTTCCTATTACATTTTCTTTATTCCGTTCGACACTAGAATTGAATTTATTTGCAATAGGTTAAGCCATCTAATGTCGGATCCAAAATCTAGATTTAATTACGCCCACAAGATCATAATATTATTCATTTCTAGTCGCTATTCCAATAGAGAATTGTCGTGTTTTCCTTTATAGGAGTCTATATTTGGACTTAGTAACTTAAGATCATCATAAATGTTTCTTTCAACGTTAGAAAATTCCGTAGCGATATGATTTTTGTAACTTGGGTCTTTCCTTTCTAACTCTCATAGGTTTCAGTCTCCTAACGTGGAGTACAATTTTCCTTCTATTCGAACAAGGTCCCAAAAACACATAGCTGGTAACAAAACATGGGGTGAATCAAATTCATCAATCGCAATCTCTCAAAGTTCCTTGGGATCTACATAATACAAAGATGACATTCCTGACCAAACAGAGGAATAACCTCCCCGGAATCGAAGCACACCCGTTCATGACCGTCGGCGGCCGACCCGGAATCGGTTAAACAAATCCACCCGTACAAGACCGTCGGTGGCAAAAAGATATCTCAACAAGGTGCTATATAAATTTAACGTCCCCTAGCATAAAAGGACCTTTCAAGAATGTCATCAAAACAAAGCTAATACTCGATACGGAACTAATGGATCATCATTTCTGCTTGATCAAATACTTTTTCAAAACAAAACAAAGCAAAACAAAGCTTCATCAAAATACTATAACATAGCTTCATAAAAAGAAATATCACTCACACATAAACTGTTAACTTCAAGCAGTCCCACTTGTACTTAAGCACCATCCTTAACCGATTTAATCATTTGAGCTTTTTCTTAGATTGTGATAGTCTTTTATTTGATGCTCAACTTCTCATATTTCCAATAATTCGATGACACAGTCCCCAATGAATCTTGTGACATATTGACATACTAGAATAACTTACTTCTCTTACAACCTTGTTTAGAATTACCCATCTTTCTTACCACAAAATTCTTAGTTCTCTTCTTTGATTCACTTTTCACTTTCACACTTAACTCCTCCTTTTGATTTTGCCATAGGGTTCACAGTTTCACCACGATCTCTAGTACTTCTTCTACTTTACTTAATCACTCTGATAAATACTCAATTTCCACTCCATTCACACTATCACTATTTATTCCTAATGACGGAAGAGAAGGGTTGAACACAAGAAAGTGGTTGATAACACTTGGGTTAATTTAATTGACTTAATTCATAACACAAGGCATATTTCATATACAAGTAAACATACACATATGTAGGCATATAAGGACACTGGTAGGGTATCCTATTCATTCCCCAGGAATTTACCAAGAATTTCCGATTCGAAGCTACGCTGGCCGAACGTGATTCCAATCGGACTTTCAAGGTCATTCGGCAAAGGCATGAGACTCTATGGTTTAACATTCCACATAATAAGTTCCCACCAAAAAGTACTATCTTACTCATCAAATGATTCTTCTCATCCTCAATTACCATAGCTCTACATATTTCATTGGTCAACAACTTCCTCAATTTCGAAATATTCTCATAGTTTAATTTAACATACAACCCATATAGCTTCCAAGACTTTCATCGAAGATTCTAATTTCTCATAACACCATGTTTCCAAAAATCAACATACTTGTACTCCCCAATGTTCTAGCTAAAAAAAATTTTTGACTTCCTTGTAACATTTGAAATTTCTCAATATCTCAATAATTCTTAGCTTTTAGCCTCATTCCCAAACTACATAAACACGTTCCAATTTCCTTATAATTACCACAATCCCACAATAGCTCATACTACTTAGTTCCAATACTTAAGCATATTACACAAACATATATGCATATTCCTAAATGCACAACTTCTTACTTACTTACTAGATGCATGGAACTTAAATCCGTTCTAGACATTCTAGTGCTCAATGGACACGTGTGTGAGAAATTAACGCGTGCTCTGATACCACTCTGTCACGACCCAAACCCGCCCCTATAAGTTTAGCATCGTAACCGGCCAGTAATCCTGGGATTACCTACGGCCTCTGAGACAAATTAACATAATATTAGGGGCTAGCGGAAGCAAATAAGAATATACAACGTCCATTGAGCTGTGCAGACTTATATGAGACAGAAAAATTTTAAACTTCTTTTTTTTTTTTATTTACATATATACACATGACTTGAAGAACCAAACAAGACTACATAACTTAAACTTTGAATTACATAACAATAACACTTAATATATCCGGAACCTCCACGGGAGGCACATAGGTTGGCTGACAAAGCAGATTCTAGACAGAAGCCTCTAGCCTGGTCACGCGCCTGATCACCTACATACATAAATAATAGAATGAGCTAAAGCCCAATGAATAATAACAGAGTAAAGGGTTTAATGAATGATGTCCATCACAGAGTTAGAAATCAGAGTTTATATCCAAAACATAATCTTATCAGAAACAGAGTCTTATGCATTTTCGTATTTCAAATCAGAAACAGATTCAGATACATGCTCATATTCAAATTCATACTCATATTCAGATTTTGCATAAGATCATATGTGGTACACCCATTAGCTAACAGATCAGATAGGTCCAAAGACCACAGACAGAGTTGGTACCAACAACCATACAGGTCCATATCTTGCGCGCAAGTAGCCACGGTATTGTATCCCCCGGGCGAGGGCCTCATGCCATGGTATTGTTTCCCCCAGGCGAGGGCCTCATGCCATGGTATTGTTTCCCCCAGGCGAGGGCCTCGTGCCATGGTATTGTTTCCCCCAGGCGAGGGCCTCGTGCCATGGTATTGTTTCCCCCAGGCGAGGGCCATCCAGACTAAGGGTGCCACAAATACTTTTCAGAAAAACTGGACATTCATTCATTCATTTCCAACATATCATAGCATTTCAAGAATCAATCATTTCGTATCATAGTAACTGAAAATACATAACATTGAACATAACTTTACAAAGTTATTACTCACAGAGGGTTGCAGAGGCAAATCAGACAGACTGGATATATCAGATAAATCGGGCAGACAATGGCACGTGACCTACACAAACATATATAACATATACACATTGAAATACAATATTATTCCCTTGATTAAACTTGTCCCTTCTAGTCTTCATAGTCCGAAGTTCTACTACATTTATTCTTTCTCAATTAAATAAACTGGGTTCTTATTTCACATATTCTTTCGTTACTAAGTCCCTCTTTTCCAAATAGGTTGATCCTTTACTTAGCTCCTTAAATAATTACCACAAGATCAATGATTCATTATGTAACTAACTAATCTATGTTGATTAGTAGCTTATTGTTCTTTATTAAGTCATAAATTCCTTAGAACATTATTCACATGCATGAAATTGACATCAAAATTACTAGTTTTATATTCTTATAAATTTTTCAACTAGTTTCCTTAATCTTGGACTTAGCTTAATTTATAACCTCAATTTAATTCATAACCATAGATGCCCCAAAATATGTTTAATCTCAAATTACAAGCATGGATTAAAATCTAATTATAAAATCAACACTTTATCTAACATTAGGATTAATTCAATTTTCCATAAACTTGATGTTCATAAAACATTTCATTTTTCTCTTCAAAATATGAGATTGGATTAATCCAAATCTTTCAAAATCCATTATGTATGTAATACAAATAGGTCCAATTTTATTATTAATAACAAAATCAACTTAATTATGAATTACACAAATCAATTTCTTAGAAAATCAACTTAACTCAATTTATAACCAAATATTTAATTCATAATCATGGGTGTTCTTAAATGTATTTAAATTGAATAAAACTTTTCAATTCACTTATATGCATGGATTAAATAAATTCCTAATTTTCATAATAAGACCAAAACTTCCTTTAATTCCAAAATCAACTCTCAAATTAAGAATGATTCTCAAAATTGAACCTAATTCAAATCCATAAACCTTCTAGACATGAACTAAAATCCCAAACTTTAAAATCTTATAATGCATGTCTAATTAAAGTATTAATCTTGTAGATTTTTCCCATGCATGTAACATTTAGGCATAATTTCATGCAAAATCACAACATCAAACCCAAATAATCAATTTCCATAAATTTGAATCTAATTCCATTTATTCATTAACTTGCTAATTTCTTCTATTTATGTGAAATTGAACCCAAATTTAACAAATTTAAGGAATCATAAATCATACCCTTGGTCCTAACTTGATTTTTACATGCAACCCAAATCTATGAAGAATAATGAAAATCAAACTCAACTAATTAATTTCTAAATTAATTTTCATAACCATCCCCATGCATGCAACCCATATCAAATTAATTTCCCTAATCTTATTCTTAAGCTAATTTTCCTTCATCTTCTTGCTATTGATTCCAATTTCATCCTTAATTTCAAGTATAACATAAGGATTCTACAAAAAAATTAAGCATAAATCCATACCTTAATCTTTAATTTCAGCACTTAATTGATTCTCCTCTACTTCCCCTTTTCTTTTCTTCATTTCCCTCTCTAATCCATAGCTTTTTCCTTGACTTACCTTTGTTCCCAGCAGCCTACACACACACACAGACCCACTCTCTCTCTCTCGGCTGTTCTTCCCGTTTCTTTCTCCTTTAATGTTGTTTTCAGCCAAAGGGAAACTACACCTCCTTAACTTCACATATATTAATATATAATATAACTATTTAGTTGCTGCCTACACTTTACACATACACACACATCACACTCAGATTTCTCACTACACCCACACCCACATATACCCTCAAAATTAACACCATTCAATTTGTGACTAAAATTAACTTAATTAGGCAACACTTAATCTTAATAAATATTGCTTAACGCATAATTAAATTAATTATAACAAATCATAAATCTCTCATAATTAAATTAATCTATTTGACTTCCATTAGGGTCCAATTAATTATATTTAATTTTATTAGTCCGAATCAGATTTTTAATCAGACTCCCAAAAGGCTCCAAATAATAAATCGAACTTATTTCCAACCTCAATTTTGGTTTCTTAAATCATTTGGGTCTTCAATTTCTGACAAGACTCCAAGTTTCCGTCAATTAAATTATATATTCAAATTGGACACACCAAAATTAAATTTAATTCGCAATAATCACAATCCTCAATCTTTCATAATTTAATTAACTTCAATTAGGACCTAATTAATCGAATCTCAATTTCACTAAACTGAATCGAATATTTAATTAAACTCCCAAATGGGTCCGTAATTAAAATTAAATTGATTAGCTTCTCAATTTTACTCCCTTAAGCCATTTGGACCCTTAATTTTTAATTCCAAAATAAACCTTCAATAAAATCACATACGTGTCAAATTCCATAATTCTCATAAATCCCAAATAAATTATAATACGCGGCAATTAAATTTCAAATACTCTTAATTAATCAAGCACTAATCATTATACGTGATGGGGTTATTACACACAAGCAGAGGGCATGTTGTCGAAAACCTTGCCAATGATGGTTGCTGCGGTCACCGGCATCAGAGAATTGGTAAATCAGGCTCGGGACATCCAACATGCCATTACCAATCAGAGATCGAGCATCATGCGCGTTGAGACCGCACATCCGCCCTAAAGCTTGGGCATGGCCAAAACGAGACTGAGGCAAGATCTCTTCTGAGCGTTCAGACTCCATCAAAGCCTGAAAATCTTCAAAAGTAGGACATACCTCTTGCCCTCCGAAGCTGAAGACGTGCGTCGCCGGGTTCCAAAATCTCATCGCGGCATGGATGAAAGGAAGGTGCAGTGAAGTCCGGCCCAGCGTGAATAGTGCATTCAAGCTGAAACCCCGGAAGTTCAACTTTTCCGAGCCGTCCAGAGAAGAGATCCAAGATGTGAGATTTTCTGCGAGAAATGCCTCCATTTTGTGCAAAGCAGTGATGAAATGAATGAGTTCCAAAGTTGGAGCTTTATAGGGGGGTAAAACACTATTCAAAGGACACGTGTCACAATTCTGGAAGCTGCAGGGAGAGGTGGCTGGCCGGCCACCTATTCTAGCAGGCCGGCCACCCTTGATTCAAAAACCTAGCAGGTCGGCCACCCCCCCCAATCCCTAAAAGCAAATGTGGCCCACCATGCTCAGTAGTCCTGTTTTGCCCTCCGGAAGGAAGTTTGAGGCACTTTCACGCATCAGGAACGTTGAAGGCCTCCATTTCTCTCAGTTTTGGGTACGTTCCATTGTCCAGATCGTCCGAAGTACGCTTTGTTGTATTTTTGCTTATCGAGTTGTTGCTTTGTTTATCGAGTTGTAAGTTCTGTCGAGCTGGCGCATTTTGTGTTTTCGAGTTGTTACTTTTTTGTTTACACAATTTTGTTAAGTCTTGTTTATCGAGTCAGTAACATTGCTGTACTTTGCTTATCGAGTTGTAAACTTGCTAAGATTCTGTTATTTCTTAGTGAGTCGAGTTTTTGATTTGTTGCGTCGGTTCATTACCTGACCCGATAAATACACAAGGCACATTCCCATTCAATTCCATTTTTGTGCAAAATGATGCGATGCGATGTTAAGAATTTCAAATACAAACATCTTTTCAAAAAAGCTGTTTCATTCCATCATGTTTTACAACAGAATAAAGGTACAAGTTTTACAGGAAATAAAACTGCCTAACAATATGCAAAGTGCTACAAACTACTAGTAAAAAGTAAAATAAAGCGGGAAATAGCATCAACATCCTCGGGAGCGGGAATGAGGAGGCCCTCTCATCCTCTTCTGCGGGATAACCTCTGCACCATCATCACCATCCGGGTCAGAGCTATCATCCTCCGGATCCCCCTCAGCCTCGTCTCCACTCCCGGAACCAAGACCGGAGCCTCCCTCCCTAGCGGATGTCTCTGACTCACGGTCTGCGACCTCCTCCTCCTCCTCCTCCTCCTCAATAATGGGTGCCCTGCGTCTGCGAGACGACCCTGCTCCTCGAGCTCCTCAAGAAGGCCTGGATGGCCCAGCTCCTCGAAAAGGCCCAGATGGCCCAGTACCACGAACAGGTCCAGTACCTCGACCTCCCTGAGAAGGCCCGGGTGGCCCGGCCCGCGGCGGAGCATGTAACAACGCCCGCGGGGGACCTCGCTACAGCTCGGACTCGATTTTTGTTGCGGTTCCAAATCTCGAACCAAAGAGTCCAAATCCGGCAAATCGTTTTGAGAAAAACAGATTTTTTGAAAGAAGTGCCAAACATGGACTGCTTTGCCAGATAACAGAGTAGCCACCTAAATATTTTAAAATGGGAAATTTAGGAAACCCTGACTCGGTGCCAAAAGGCCACGTGTCCGTCATCACCAAAGTTGGCTCGGGAACTTGGGTACGATTAGGGAAGGTCACATCGTGAGCACCCCCGCTCGCCCGGTCAAAGACCGGCCTCTACTAACCATGATATCTGTTTTTGAAAACATTGTGAGTTCTTATTCCGATCATTAGCCTAGGTTACTATGTGATGCTCGCAGCAAACAAGTATAGACTGGGCCGTCTGAATTGGAACGAAACATTTCATGTTTGTTTGTTTGAAAATGATGTGAAGGTGCTACCCGCAGGTAGGCTAAAATGTGGATTTGCCACCCTCAGGTGGGCTTAGAAAAACATGATGATTTTGCCACAATCTAGTGGGCTTAAAACAAACAGTCGATGAATTGCTCCAATTCAGATAACTCAACCTCCACCCACAGGCATTCAAGGCAGTTATATCACATAAGCGAATAGCCTCATGGCAAGCATGCTATCATGGCAACACTCACACGCATGCAAGGATGCTAAAGCATAAAACTCACCGAGTACTCCAAGCCAAAACAAAAGCTTATCAGAAATCCATGCATGAATCCTAAATATGCTGAAATGCCTAATGCAACACATGCAAAAATGCAACTATAGCAGGCTCGGCTATTCTAAAGATGGCATATGAAATGCTGCAGTTAACATGTATTCAACTTGGAATTGAAATACAAATGCAGTTTGTATGGTGCGCCGAGCCCGGTGCATGCAAAACAGATGAATGATGCAAACATGCTGTCATACTGTATGCTAATTGAAATATGCCCTATATCTAACCATCCAAAGCGGGTAAATAAAAGGGAGAAAGAAATGGGGGTTGGAAGACATACATCACACTCACCCACCCTTATTACAACATTGCCCTCGCGCAGAGGGTCCAAATAAAATAATAATACAGTCCGAATAAAAGAATATACAGTCCGAATAAATATACAGATTTCTAATTAATTAACAAATTGATTACAGAAAAGTAAAACTGGCATGCAAGCCAGGGACTGCCTTGCTCCTGATGAATGGTACATGCTGAGCTGCTTGGCGCAGAAATCCACTGGGATGCCCTGATTAGCCTCTGTTTGCAATTTTCTCGAAATGCGTGCCGACCTCCGAAAAGTTGTTGATTGTTGATTTTGCTGCAACAGAGAGCGGGAAAAGGGCATAGCAATGTATTTCACAAATATATGCATGCCTCGATCCTCGTGCCACCAATCACGCATCTCGATGCATGATGGCAGAGGAACCGAAATGCACAACTCAATATGGGATGAATGCAGATGAATGCTACAACAAAACCTAACTCCATCATGGGTAATCCGGAGTGTCGGCGACTTGGGAATTGAGATCCGTTCCGTCACTCGGAATACGAAACGTACCTCGTTTCCCGTGCAATATGCATGATATGCATGAAATGCAACTAACATACAATCCTAGCATACGCAATGCTATGAAAATGAGATGAAAATAAGATGCCTCGAAAAGCGTGCACGCGGGCACGCAAACCGAGGCGATGGCATGACATGCAAATCGGATAAAAAACTGAGTGCCTCGAAATACGTGCCCACGGGCACGCAAACCGAGGCGATGCAAATGAGAAAATCGGATACAACCGAAGTGCCTCGAAATACGTGCCTGCGGACACGCAAACCGAGGCGATGTATGAAAAGCGAATCGGATAAAACCGAAGTGCCTCGAAATACGTGCCCACGGGCACGCAAACCGAGGCAATGATGAAATGATAAAATCAGATAAAACCGAAGTGCCTCGAAGTGCGTGCCTACCGGCGCGCAAACCGAGGCGATGATATGAAGTGCAAATCGGATAAAACAGAGGTGCCTCGAAATGAGCGCCCACAGGCACGCAAACCGAGGCGGAGGCATACGCAATGCCAAGCGGATAAAACAGAGTGCCTCGAAATGCGTGCACACGGGCACGCAAACCGAGGCGATGATAAAATGAGAAAATCAGATAAAACCGAAGTGCCTCGAAATGCGCGCCCACAAGCACGCAAACCGAGGCGATGATGTGCGATGCAAAATCGGACAAAACCGAAGTGCCTCGAAATGCGCGCCCACAAGCACGCAAACCGAGGCGATGATATGCGATGAAATGGCATACGGAATGCAACGATGGGCTTACACCTACATGGGAGAGCCTCAGCTCACTCACATAGGAGGCCGTCGGATAAAAACAAAGTGCCTCGAAATGCGTGCACACGGGCACACAAACCGAGGCGATGGCATACAAGCATGAAAATGCAAATTGGGCTTACGCCAACATGAGATAGCCTCAGCCACGCTCACATAGGCTGCCGGAATGATAAAAATGAGGTGCCTCGAAGTGCGTGCCCATTGGCACGCAAACCGAGGCAATGCAAAAATGATACAAATGGCATGGGAAATGATATGCAAGCATGGCAATGGAATTTCAGCACTTAAATAAAGGGGAAAACAGCCCCGAAACAATTCGAAATGACACTCGAAGCATGCATTCATCCCGAAAGTGTGAAATTAAGCCCCGAAATGGCCTATAGCCATGCTATACATGCAAAATATGATCATGGCAGCAAGAACAGTAGCAAGGCAGTCCCAAATATGGCATATTTTCAGTAATAAACATGGCCTAAATGCAAGCATAGATAGATCAAACAAAGCATGCAAAGTTAGTGGCCAAAAGAGGGGTATTGAGACAAGTGATATATGAAAACCCCAAATGGACAAACTTTCTTCTACAACATTGAAGATGAGCAAAAAATAAGCACAATTGCAGAAGATGACATCCTCAAAATCAGAATACAAACATGCTATAAAATCCATGCAAAATGGGCTTCCAAATAGGCTATATCATGAGACATGCAATGCACACACCAAATGACAAAACTTTCTTCATGGAATATGTAAAGGGGGTCAAAATAAGACCAAAGTCAGTAGGGGTCGAAGCCCCAAAAACAAATAGAGATAGGTCAAAATTGCATGCAAAAAGTGGCACACTTGATGAATATTGAAGGAGGTGATATATACAAGCACCAAATGGGGTTGAGCCTCTCTACAATGTTGTAGAGGGGCTCAAAAAAAGCAAGAAAGAAGTAGGGGTTGGACCCCTAAAAACCAACACAAATAGGTCAATTTTAGCATGCAAAAATGTGACAAACTTGGTGAATATTGAAGGAACTAGTATATAGAAATACCAAATGAAGTTGAGCCCTTCTACAATGTTGTAGAGGGGCTCAAAATGAGCACAAAAGCAGTAGGGGTCGGAGCCCCAATTCTCAACCAATTATAGTATAGAAATGAATCAAGAAAAAGCCCTAAAAGTTGGTTTTGAAGACTTACCCTTGAAGACTTGTCTTTCTTTGATTCTTGGCTTTGATTTGGAGCTTCTCAACCTCTGAAATTCACTTCCTAGCTGCTGGAGTGGTGGTAGGGATGGTGAGGCTAGGTGTTGATGAAGAGAAGACCTTGACACTTGAAGCTTTTTTGAGGTTTTAAGCCAAGGAAATGGAGGTTTTTGGAGAAGTGTTCTTGAGACAAGTTTTGCCAACCTTGAAGAAGGAGAGGGAGGGCCCTTTAAATAGACAAGAAATGGGGTGTAAAAGGGGAGGGAAAGCACCCAATCTTTCCCTCCCGAAATATCCCCCGGATGCCCCGGGATATGCTGGAAAATATCCGGACAGCTGGGACAGGCTGGAAAGCAGGAAGCTGGCCGGCCAGGTAAATTTGTGGGAGGTGGCCGGCCGGCCACCCCACCTGGTCGGCCAGCCACTCACCATGGCCGGCCGGCCACCCCAAGAAAATGAACAGAAGATTTTCTGGCCGACCAGTATAGAAAGGTGTCCTCCAAGGTGTGTAGAACAAGGCCCCATGGTTGAAATTTGGCAACTCTGAAGCAGGAGTCACAACATAGAGCTTGAAGGAGAGGCCCAAAAATGAAACCAACCATTGCTGGCCGACCACCATACCAAAGTGTCCTCCCAGATGTGTAGAACAAGGATCCAAGGTTTGAATTTGGCAACATTGAACCAAGAGTCACAACATAGAGCTTGAAGGAGAGGCCCAAAAATGAAACCCACAGTTTCTGGCCGACCACCAACCCTTAGGGTCCTCCTAGATTCCCTCATCACAGATATGTAGCTTTGGTTGGAAGAAAATACCCCTAGGGTGTTCAACATTGGCCCGGAAGTGAGCAAAACGGGCTCCGGAGGAGCGAAACTGGTTATCTGGGATAATAGCTGGCTTCTCACCCCCCAGTGATCTTCCTGATGTTGAAACAGAGGTACCTGCCAAGTTTGAACTAAAACAAATGAGAAATGAATGTTCGGGGCCAAAACCGAGCAAATCGGGATCCCGAAAATGAGCTGCGGGTGCCGGAAGTGGTGTTCAGCAGCGAAGTGGGTATCTGCGACCCCAGTGTCCTCTGGAATGACGAAACAGAGATACCTGCCAAAAACCGGAGAAAATGGATGCGAAATGAATGCTCGGGACCAAAACACGCAGTTTGGGGTCCCGAAAACCGGCTACAGGTACCGGAAGCGGCACACGACCACGAAGTGGGCATCAGGGGCCCCAGGGTTCCTCGGAATATTAAAACAGAGGTCTCCGCCAAAAACCGGAGAAGGCTGATACAAAACGAAAGCTCGGGGCCCAAATCACGCAGTTCGGGGTCCCGAAAATGGGTCGCCGGGCACCGGAAGTGGTGTTCGGCTGCGAAGTGGGCATCAGGGGCCCCAGTGTTCCTCGGAACATTAAAACAGAGGTCTCCGCCAAAAATCGGAGAAAGCGGAGATGGTTGGGCGGTCCCGAGCCGAGGCACACGGCCTAACGGCCCCGAAAACCGGGAACCGGGCTCCGAAATGGGCAAAATGGCCTACGGCCACGAAAAGTAGCTCACGGCCACCGGGAGATAATCTGCGGGACCACTCCCTTCCCTTAGGAAAGAAAACAGAGAAAACCGGGCCTGGTTCGCAAACCGAGACAAGGCACAGAAGACGGTTCGGAAGTCCGGAGGCAGGGCGCACGGCCGCAACTCTGAGACTTCTGAACGAGCACAGTATGCAACATCACCGAGCGCTCAACTGGTGACGTCTGAGTCTTAAGGTCGGTCAAAAATAGGGTGTCTACAGAGCATACACGGGAGGCATCTGAAAATGAAGAGTTCAATACATCAGTTCAAATATGAAAAGCAGATGCAAGTACAATATGCGAGTGGGGTGTGTGTCAGATGTGCTCTACACAGCCTATCAATACAACAGAATGCTCAAAACCAGCATGTCATCAGGAATATGCCAAATACAAGGAAGATGGATAATACCTGCACACCCATGATGGCCATCTGTGCTTCCCTCCGTAGGATCATGCCCTCGAATGTGGCCAGCATCTCGAGCAACTCTTCTGTGTACTCAACCGGAGGCTGCAAATACAAATGCAAAACTATCAGTGAGGGAATGAATGTCCAAGTAAACTGATTGATAAATCAAAGCTGTAAAACATACCGGGGGTGAATCAGGATCCCAGACATATCTGTGGTCAGGAAGAGGAGGCTCTAGCGGGACCTGGTAAGGAGTCCCGAACCGCCAACTCGTCAACTCGGTCGGCATGTTTGGCCACCCAGGATGCTGATAAAGAGACGGAGGGATCGGAGGAATCGAACTACCTCTACCCCTAGATGCACCAGTCCTGCTAGAGGAAGGGATATCCGTGGCACTGGCACGACTCGAAGATGGTACATCAATAGGCCTCCGTGGTGGAGCACGCACTCCCGTCAAGGGGGGCATCAGATATATACGACGATAGGTGGCGTAGTCCCCCTCCATGAGATATAACAAAGCATCGGTGCCCTGCATAGCACTAATGACCTCCTGGGCAGAGAGTCTATTGGCAGTCCGCATAGTGGCTGGAGGTACAGCAGGAGGGTCCTGAGAATCGTACCCCCACACCTGACGCAGGAAGCGTTCCCCCAGGAACCATGCCCTACCAACTGGTCCTTCGAGCAGGAACCTATATTGGGAATTACTCGATCCTCCGGGATACGAATGTCAGAGACCATCACCAAAGACCGCCCAGGGCTGCCAAGTGATCTGCGGATAACCAGTGCATAAATCGATCAGAAATTAGGAATATACAGGGCAAATCAAAGATGAAAATGAAAGGAACTGAGAGTTCTGAAATACCTCTGTCGCCCGCACAGTATCAAAATACTGTCGCAAGTAGAAGAGAGTCTCTCGAGCTCTCGGTCGGTGCTCACCCTCGAATACTAGCGAAAACGGAGTCGTAAGGAGTCCTGGAACCTCCATCTCCGGGGCTAATGTGGGAAAGTATACGTACACCCATAGCTGAGAAAAGCAGCGCAGAATATGAATACAAAGTGCTAAAGGCAGAGTACAGAGTGCAAAGTGCGCCGTGTGTGCAATGAACAAGTAATAAGGAGCAGAAATGTAAATCAAGAGGACAGAACGTACCTCCCAGGCTCTCCAATAGCCGCCAAGTAAGTCTCCCCGCTCGCGAGAGGCTGCACCCATGTAACAATAGAGGGTAGCCAGGCCAGCGCCACCCCAGTCATATCGACTGACCTGTGATAGGTCCACCAGGGCACTCAGAAGATACAACCCGACAGTGTTCCCCCTATCGGCAAACAGAGTGGTGCCAAAGAGGAACATGAGGAAGCCACGGGCGTACTGCTCAACCTCCTCGGGAGACTCAGGCTCCATCTCCGGCCTCCGAAAATGGGAAGAGAACCAGGTGTACCGGACTCTCTCGGAAGCTCTATCTACAGGTGGGCGAGCCCCCAATAGATGTGTCCAAGCGGCCTCCCACTCTCCCATATCCTCGTCATAAGGTATGGGCCAACTGCCTATGTCTAGGCCGGTGAGTATGGCGAAGTCCAGCGGAGTCATGGTCATGTCCCCGGTGGCAGAAAAGTGGAAGGAATTGGTGGTGTCCCACCATCTCTCCACCAAAGCAGCTAACAAAGTCCTGTTGGCAGGACAACGTGATAATCCCACGCAGAATGCTCCGAACCCTGCTAGATCGACCAGATCCCGGACAGCCTCTGGAAGTTCGGCGTACCAGTCCCTCGCGACGGTAGAGCCGTATCCTCGTATGGTGCGAGAGCCACCCTGCATTCAGAAGGAATACATGTGTTCAGTACACAATGAAATAGCTGTGTGCAAATGAAATGAAATAGCTGTGTGCAAATGAAATGAAATAGCTGTGTGCAAATGAAATGAAATAGCTGTGTGCAAATGAAATTACTCAGTGGGCTGCGTGTTCACTCCAAATCTGGGCTGCGTGTTCAGTAAATCTGTGTTTTGGGCTGCGTGTTCAAATCTCAATCAGTGGGCTGCGTGTTCACTTCCAAATCTGGGCTGCATGTTCAGTAAATCAGAGTTTGGGACTGTGTGTTCTACTCTCTACTCTCAATCAGTGTGGGCTGTGTGTTCACCATCAACTTGGACTGCGTGTTCAGAAAATCAGAGTTTGGGACTGTGTGTTCTACTCTCTACTCTCAATCAGTGTGGGCTGTGTGTTCACTATCAACTTGGACTGCGTGTTCAGTAAATCAGAGTTTGGGACTGTGTGTTCTACTTTCAATCAGTGTGGGCTGTGTGTTCACCATCAACTTGGACTGCGTGTTCAGTAAATCAGAGTTTGGGACTGTGTGTTCTACTCTCAATCAGTGGGCTGTGTGTTCACTTCAAATCTGGGCTGCGTGTTCAGTAAATCAGAGTTTGGGACTGTGTGTTCTACTCTCTACTCTCAGTCAATGTGGGCTGTGTGTTCACCATCAACTTGGACTGCGTGTTCAGAAAGTCAGAGTTTGGGACTGTGCGTTCTACTCTCTGCTCTCAATCAGTGTGGGCTGTGTGTTCACCATCAACTTGGACTGCGTGTTCAGAAAGTCAGAGTTTGGGACTGTGCGTTCTACTCTCTACTCTCAATCAGTGTGGGCTGCGTGTTCGCCATCAACTTGAACTGTGTGTTCAGAAAATCAGAGTTTAGGCTGCGTGTTCTACTCTTAGTCAGTGTGTGCCGTGTGTTCACTTTCAAAATTCGGGCTGTGTGTTCGACGAATCAGTGTTTGAGCCGTGTGTTCAATTCTTAACTAATGTGTACCATGCGTTCACAATCAATCAGTCAGTGAGCCATGTGTTCAGCAATTCAAGTGTTTAACTAATACGTTCAGGATGCAGGCAAAGTACTATGTCATGAGCTAAAACTGTGTGTTCAAGCATGGCAAAGCTACAAAATGCACGAAAATGTAGAAAATAAAGTGAAATACCTCCCGTGCATCGTGAGAGAGGTGCTGCTCCGGCTCTCGCAGAAGTAAATCCCCAGGTGCCTGGTCGTTGAACCCAGAGAAACGGCGAAAAACGGCCCGCGGAAGCGTATGTACCGGTGGGGCGTATCTCCCGGGAATGAAAGGGCGGACTCTCGGGGGCAGTGTCATAAAATCAAAATCATCCCCGGCGCCTGGAGGACCTCCGCCATGAGGGTAATCGCCCGCCATTTCAAGAAATCTGCAAAAAGGAGCAAAAATGAGCAAAATGAGCCAAAATCGAAAAAAGTCAACAAAAGTCAATTCCCGGGACCTGAAAAAGTTCAAGAAAAGTGCACTTTCTGGTGCGAAATCGCTTCGCCGGAACTTCAGCTGCAATTTCTAACATGTGTCTCATCATCACTCATCAAAATCAAGGTGTATCCTTTTCAAACATGTTGTAACCTCTCCGGGAGGTGAATCAGAGGCCGCGATCAAGTTGCCTTCGCCGAAATGCGCGTTTCCCAGCTCGTTGTTTCGCAACAAACGGGCGCCCTGATTTATGCTCGTTTTGCATTGTTTTGCATATAACTTGCATTCTTATGAGCATTTTGCATTGTCATGCATGATTTCTTGGTGTACCATACTTCTGTGCTTGAGCATGCGTTGTCACGCACGGTCCTATCTCGCATTGCGATGCATTCATTCGCCGACACTGCGTGTGTCAAACTTTCAGAACCACAGGAATCGTATTGAATATATGTTGTTAGCATATTGTTCTTGTTGAATTTCTCTCTTTTGCAGGCACGATATTGTATGTACGGTTCATTTGAAGCTGGTACGACCAGACGAATCGCGCAGGTATCGTATCTTCTCCGTGTGAGACGCGACGAGAATTGAATGGTTCTCCGCATTCCTAACTGCATGAAATGTAGTTGTTGCTTTGCATTCTTGCTTAAAACTGTTGCATCTATTTGCGAATACTTGCCTCATTACAGCTTGCTGCATTTGCATGATCATTTGGCTCTGTGCATATCATTTTCATTTTGCCCCCCCCGCCTGCGGGCACATATCTCTATTCATCTTGTATGATTGTCTAAGTCTTCGGCCTTGTCAAAAATGGGTCGTCTCTAGGCTTTGACATTCACTCCCGTCACTTCTTGACTTCCGAGTTCTGTCAAAGAGGGGCAACTGTAGACACCCCATTTTTGATCAACCTTAAGACTCAGACGTCACCGATTGAGCACTAGGTGATGTTACATGCTGTGCTCGTTCAGAAGTCTCAGAGTCGCGGCCGTGCGCCCTGCCTCCGGACTTCCGAACCCTCTTCTGTGCCTTGCCTCGGTTTGCGAACCAGACTCGGTTTTCTCTGTTTTCTTTCCTGAGGGAAGGGAGAGGTCCCGTAGACCATCTCTCAGTGGCCGTGGGCTACATTTCGTGGCCGTAGGCCATTTTGCCCATTTCGGAGCCCAGTTCCCGGTTTTTCGGAGCCGTCAGGCCGTGTGCCTCGGTTCGGAACCACCCAACCATCTCCGATTCCTCCGGTTTCTGGCATGCATCTCATTTACTCCCTTTCAGGGGACACTGGGGTCTTAGATACCCACTTCGCAGCCAAACACTACTTTCGGTGCTTAACGGCCGGTTTTCGGGACCCCGAACTGCGTGTTTTGGCCCCCGAGCATTCGTTTTGCATCGGTTTTTGTTCATTTTTGGCAGGTACCTCTGTTTTATCATAAGGAAGGTCACTGGAGGGTGGGAGGACAGTAATTGTCTCAGTAACCAGTTATGCTCCTCCGGCGCCTCCCGGCGCCCGTTTTTCTCACTTCCGGGCTAATGTTGAACACCCTAGGGCCATTTTCTTCGAGCCAAAACCACATATTTGTGTTGTACACACATGGGAGGACCCTAAAAAATGGTGCTCGGCCAGTAATTCTTCTTTTCATTTTTGGACCTCTCCTAGAGGTGGCTTGTTGTCTCTCTTGCTTCAGAGTTGCCAAATTCCAACCACAGGGCCTTGTTGTACACACATGGGAGGACACCACCCTTTGGTGCTCGGCCAGCAATTCCAACTTTCCATTTTTACCCCTAGCCGGCCGGCCATGGGGGGTGGCCGGCCGGCCACCTCCAGCAAAAGTGGCTAGCCGGCCTGCATCCTCAGTTTGTGTTCTTTACAGCTGTATAGCTGTTTCTCCAAAATATCTGGGCATCCGGGGGATATTTTGGGAGGCAAAGCTTGGGTGCATTTCCCTCCTCTTTTACACCCCCTTCTTGGCCTTTATAAGTGGCTGGCCAGCTCCTTCATTAGGGTTACAAAAACTTCCTAGAAGAGCTCCTAAGCGTTTGCCTACATCTCCCTATCCAAAAACCTCCAAAAACTTCAAGTGTTAGCCTCATTTGTTCATCAACACCAAGCCTCACCAGCACCACTTCCATTCCAGAAGCAAAGGAAGGTTTTTCAAAGGCTAAGAAGTAACAAATTCAAGCCAAGAAGCAACAAAAGTCTTGTCTTCCAGGGTGAGTACTCTTTTACCCTTTTTGAGCTTATTTTTGCTTCATTTTTATACCCTATTTTCTTGAGGTTTTGGGCTCCAACCCTAACTGAGTTTGAGCTTATTTTGAGCCCCTCTACAACATTGTAGAAGGGCTCAACCTTGTTTGGAGCTTCTACATACCACTTGCTTCAATATCCATCATATTTACCGTAAACTTGCATGCTATTTTTAGCTTATGTACATTTGTTTTTGGAGCATGCCATAAACTGTGATTGAGCTTATTTTGAGCTCCTCTACAACATTTTACAAGGGCTCAACCTTGTTTGGTGCTTCCATGCATGACCTCTCTTTATAGCCCCTATTTGGTCCATATTTTGCATGATTTTTTAGGCCTATCTAGCTTCTGTTTTCGGCCATCATCAGTACTGAAAATATCCATAGTTTGGCCTTCTTGTCATGTTTTGTTAAGGGTCCAAGGCTGTTTGATGAATGTAAGGCATACTTCATGTTTTAGCCTTTGTTGGCTTCATTCTTGCATGACATTTTTAGCAAGTTTGCATACTGATTTGAGGGTTGTCATCTACTGTAAATGTGCATATTTTTGGTCCCTCTTCAGTGTTGTAGAACTGTATTTTTCAGTTTGAGCATTGCGTATACCATTTGCTTCATTGTTCCTTTTTTTTTCCCCCATTTTTGCATGCTATTTTTGCCATACTTGTGATTGTTGTTTGGCCATACTTTGTACTGGAAAAATGCTAGTTTAGGGACTACCTAGAATCTGTCTTTACACTTCATGTCCATATTGTGCATGTTTGGCATAGCTGCAAGTCATTTCGGGTACTTAGCATAGCATTTCGGGCATCGGGTGTAATTTTGCTACAATTCGGGGGCTGTTTTTGCATCATTTTGGCTGCTGAAATTTGCATTTTCCATATGCCATATGCCACGTCTCATTTGCATGCCATTTCATGCCTTAGGGCCATTGCCTCGGTTTGCGTGCCCACGGGCACGCATTTCGAGGCACTTCATTTTCATCTCCCGGCGTCCTATGTGAGTGTGGCTGAGGCCCTCTCATGTTGGTATAAACCCATCATTGCATTTGCATGCCATTTCATGCCTTAGGGCCATTGCCTCGGTATGCGTGCCCGTGTACACGCATTTCGAGGCACTTCATTTTTATCCGATGGCCTCTTATGTGAGTGTGGCTGAGGCTCACTCATATTAGCGTAAGTCCATTTTGCATTCTGTATGCCATTTTAATCTCATTGCATTCCGTATGCCATCGCCTCGGTATGCGTGCCCGTGTGCACGCATTTCGAGGTACTTCATTTTTTTCCGATGGCCTCTTACGTGAGTGTGGCTGAGGCTCTCTCACGTTAGCGTAAGTCCATTTTGCATTCTGTATGCCATTTTAGTCTCATTGCATTCCGTATGCCATCGCCTCGGTTTGCGTGCCCGTGTGCACGCATTTCGAGGCATCTCTTTTTCATCTTACGGCCTCTTATGTGAGTGTGGCTGAGGCTCACTCATGTTAGTGTAAGTCCATTCTGTATTCTGTATGCCATTTTCTCAGTTTACGTGCCCGTGGACACGTATTTCGAGATATCTCATTTTAGTCTCATTGTATGTCATATTTTAGGCCGTTTCATGCCTTTATGTCACTGCCTCGGTTTGCGCGCTCGTGTGCACGCATTTCGAGGTACTTCGTTTTCATCCGACGGCCTCTTATGTGAGTGTGGCTGAGGCTCTCTCATGTTAGTGTAAGTCCAATTGCATTGCGTATGCCTTTTTTATGCCTTAGGATCATTTTCTCGGTTTGCGTGCCCGCGTGCACGCATTTCGAGGCATCTCATTTTCATAGCATTGTGTATATTAGGATTGTATCTTAGTTGCATTTCATACATATCATGCATATTGCATCGTGTTCGGGGTAGGAGTTAGCCCGGGCACGGGAAACGAGGCACGTTCCGTACTCCGAGTGACGGAACGGGTCTCAATTCCCAAGTCACCGACACTCCGGATTACCCGTGATGGAGTTAGGTTTTGTTGTAGCCTTCATGTGCATTCATCCCATATTGAGTTGTGCAATTCGGCTCCTCGGCCATCATGCATCGATATGCGTGATTAGTGGCACGAGGATCGAGGCATGCATATATTTATGAAATACATTGCCATGCCCCTTTCCTGCTCTCTGTTGCAGCAAAATGAAGAATCAGCAACTTTCCGGAGTCTGGCACGCATTTCGAGAAACATCACAAACAGAGGCTAATTGGGGCATCCCAGTGGATTTCCGCGCAGAGCAGCCCAAACATGCATCATTTCATCATCCGGAGCAGAATCAAGGCAGTCCCTGGCTTGCATGCCAGTTTTATTTTTCTTAGTTAATTCGTTAATTAATTAGGAATTTGTATATTTATTTCGGACTATATTATTCTTTCATTTTGGGACTGTATTATTTATTTGGACTCTCTGCGCGAGGGCAAAATTGTAATAAGTGTGGGTGAGTGTGATGTATGTCTTCCAACCCCATTTCTTTCTCCCTTTTATTTACCCGCTTACGATGGTTAGATATAGGGCATATTTCAATTAGCATGCAGTATGATAGCATGTTTGCATTCATTCATCTGTTTTGCATGCACCGGGCTCGGCGCATCATACAAACTGCATTTGTATTTCAATTCCAAATTGAATACTTGATAGTTGTAGCATTCCATATACCATGTTTAGAATAGCCGAGCCTGCTATAGTTGCATCCTTGCATGTGTTGCATTAGGAAATTCTGTATACTTAGGATCATGCATGATTCCTAATCAGTTTTTCTGTTTTGGCTTGGAGTACTCGGTGAGTTTTATGCTTTAGCATCCTTGCATGCGTGTGAGTGCTGCCATGAATAACATGCTTACCATGAGGCTATGTGCTTATGTGATATAACTGCCTTGAATGCCTGTGGGTGGAGGTTGAGTTACTTGAATTGGGACAATTCATCAAACGCTTGTTTTAAGCCCACTAGATAGTGGCAAAATCACGTTTTTCTAAGCCCACCCGAGGGTGGCAAATCCGCGTCTTAGCCTACCTGCGGGTAGCACCATCAAACCATTTTCAAACAAACAGACATGAAGTGTTTTGTTCCAATTCAGGTGGCTCAGTCTATACTTGTATGCTGTGCGCATCACATAGTAACCTAGGCTAATAACCGGAATAAGAACTCACAAAGTTTTCAAAATCAGATATCATGGTTAGTAGAGGCCGGTCTTTGACCGGGCGAGCGGGGGTGCTCACGAAGTGACCTTTCCCAATCGTACCCAAGTTCCCGAGCCGAGGCAACTTTGGTGATGACGGACACGTGGCCTTTGGCACCGAGTCAGGGTTTCCTAAATTTCCCATTTAAAAAATATTTAGGTGGCGACTCTGTATCTGGCGAAGCAGTCCATGTTTGGCACTTCTTTCAAAAAAATCTGTTTTCAAAACGATTTGCCGGATTTGGACTCTTTGGTTCAAGATTGAGAACCGTGACATTTGAGTCCTTCGAACTATAGTAGACCCAATATCGAACCAGAACGGGGGGGACTCGCACTCCCTTCTCCCCGGGACGCGTTCGGGGACGTCTACAGATACGCATCTGTAAGTCGAATTTTTCTTGCATGCGCCGTCTGACGCATATGTCGTTTTAGGCACATTAATTGCCTTTTTGCCACCGTTTTGAGTTTTGACAAAACTTCCTTCCTTCCCCCGTCTTTTCACTCTTCATCATCGTTTCTGAGGCTTTTTCTCTCTCTAGTTTTTTTTCCAAAAAATCTGCCATTGTTCAAGCTTTTCTAGCTCTGCAACTTGCTGTATTCATCTCCTCCAACGTGATTTTCACCACTTTATCGCTCTTGCAACCGTTGTCTGACTTCAGCGATCCTCATACCGACTTCACTTTTTCTGGTAAGCCACTATTTCTCCTGGTTTTAGTTCTTTGGAAAAGCTTTACTTTATTATTTGTTGTCATTGTCATTTTGCTCAAGTTCTCGACTTATGAATCATGTATCTGAGTGTGTCTATTTCATGACTTTGTTTTTGCCCATGTCCTGAATCCACACACTGCTCACAATTTTCTTTCACTTTTGCCACTTTTCTTGGCCTTGTACCCTTGCACACACTCTGTCACAATGTTCTTGATAGTTCATCACTGTTCTTAATTCTGAAACACGTTCTTGTTTCTGTTTACCGTGTTTTTTTCCAGATTCTTACCTCCAATCTTCGTTTCCATAGATCTAGGTTTGGGATTTGTTTGTAGAACCCACGAATTTTTAGAAAAAACTGAAACGATTCCCCACAGATTCTGTGTATTTTTAGGCTTTAGCCGAGGTCCCTAAAACCCTCCAAAACACTCCCTTCTGAAACCTAACTCCTTCAGTTTAAGCCGATATTATGGGTATGTGGAAGCATAGGATAGACACCCCGACCAAGTTAGATCACTTTAGGCGAGAGTTTGACATCCCGGCCAACGTTCATCTGAGGTTGGCTGGGGAGGATGACTCTATCATGCCCACAACTGATTCTATGCCCTTCCCTGTTGTAGCTTTTATCGAGTGCGAACTTCGGCTCCCACTCAATATCCTTTTCCGTGAGATAATCCATTATTATAAGTTGAACCCAATGCAACTTGCCATCAATTCCTACCGAGTCATAAACAGTATAATAGCTTTAGCCAAACAAGAGAATGCTAGGGTTACCTTAGCCGACATCCAATACTGTTACACCATGTGTGGCCTCAAAAAAGATACATGCTATATTTACTACCTTAAACCGAGGTCCACAGAGTACAAAATCATTACCGACCTCCCAGACTCCAACAAGGGAGCTGGAGATGACTACTTCATTACCTCGGGGAACTGGGAGTTCGCTCCAGATGAGGACCTCTACCTCTACCCTCTTCCTCGAACAATTTTTGTAGAGGGTAATGGTAAGAGCCCAGTGTTTATACTTACTTGTTTTTAAAGTCTTCAATACTTCGTTTGTTTTTCATGTCTGTTTTTCTTGCAGCTCTTCCTCAGCCATTAAAGGGCTTCCGCCAGTCTTTCTTCCCTAGCAAAGACTTGAAAAATCTATTGGATTTGCCAGTCCACAAGTGGAGAGCCCTTTTGGTACTCAATTTCATCTCGACCTACAAGTCGGTACTCCTCGACGTCCCGAAGAAGAAGAAAAGCCAATCACCCCCTTCTGCCACAACTCCTTAAGCTGCCTCCACATCTCGGCCAGATTAAGGATCGACCTCTGATCTAGCAGAGCAGCCGTTAACCTCGGCTCCATATCTGATCCCACCATCTCAACGCCAACGCCGGTGACGAACTATTTTTGCTGCCGAGATGGGCTGCTAGAAAGCAGTTGCTAAAGATCACTTGGCCAACATTTCATCCACCCCCAACCAGCGCAGTCCCAGCTTCCACCAAAGTCAAAGCCAAAAAGAATAAAGAAGGCTCAACCAAAGGCAACGGTGACTCAGATTGATGCTGAGGACACCTTGCCAATTTCAAAATTAGCTTCGACCGAGAAAACCACCTCCGCCCCCGAGAAGAGGCCCGCCGAGGCCGAACCCTCCCAATCAACTCAGTCAAAAGGCCGAGGTCAGAATCAGCCACAGCGTCGGGCTCCATGAAGTCTGGTGCCCCCTAGGCTCCACCCATTACTATGGAGGACAGGCCGGTCAAAGTTGATGATAGTGCTGATGACGTCAACGTCGGCGTTGCCCTTAGCACAACTTTGCTCCTTTCTGGAGATCTCGACCGAAACGCCAAGATGAGCGAGTATGAGAACTTTGCACTGATGCTCTAGCGTTCTATTCAAGTAAGTCTTCATACTTGGTATCTTTCTATCTTTTTTATTCTTAGAAAATTTTTCTAATAACTTCTGATCTGTCCATTTTTCTTCAAGCAATCCAACATGCCCACTCCTTCTCAATGCAATCTTTTGAGACAAGGAAGGTGTTGGCCAACATGACTAGGGAGGTTACTAGTCTACAAAAGGCTAATAAGAACTTGCAATAAAAAATGAAGACTTTGGCAGACCAGGCCGAGGCTGCTGTCAAAGCCAAAGACAATGCCGAGGAAAAAACGGATGCCGCTGAGGCCATAAACAAGGTCCTTGAGGCCCAGAAGAAAGAGGCCGAAGATAAGACAGCCGAGGCCCAAAAGGAACTCCAAGACGCCTTGGCCACCAAAGACGCTGAGCTTAAGGCTGCCGATGAAAAGGGATACAACGAGGGGGTGGCCGATGTCACGGCGGACTACGAAAAGCAGGTGAAGTAGGCATGCAACAAGGGTTTTACCCTTGGTTGGATGACTTTGCTGAAAAAATAGGCATGCAACAAGGGTTCCATCCTTGGTTAGATGACTTTGCTGAAAAAGCTTCAAGAGGACTCCCCCCTCAGGAACACCGACGTCCTTGCCTTGCCATTCCTCCCAACTCCAAGCCAATCCGACAACGATTCTGAGTCTAAGGAGGAAGCCTTGGTGAGGAAGTCAAAGGAAGCTGCTGGGGCCAAGTCCCCTACTTCAAATGAGCAAGTCCTAGACTTTACTCAAGATGAGAAGGGTGAGGAGGTTCCCAAGGATGCTACTCCTGAGAAGGCATCATCGGACGTGCCTCTCGCCGACAAGAGCCTCGATCAAACCCTTCAAGAAATAAATGCCGAGCTCACGGCTAAGAAAGCTGCTGAGATATCCTCCCAGTAGTCTTCTGAACTTCAAACCCAACCATCTGGTGTTGCCGAAGAGTCTTAATGTTGATGTCCTTTTCTTTTGTATTTTGTACTTTTGTTTTTCTTCTTTTTGGAACAATTGTAAGCTTTGGCCGACATGTCATCTTTTGTATGTTAATACAACTTCCATTCCTGAATGCTTGTATCTTTCTCTTCTTTATACTGCTCTTATATGGCTCTCATACTTAGAATATTTCTGCATATCTTTAATGTACACCTTAACTGTGTAACTTTCTTGGGGTCAAATACCTCGATTATACCCACCAGTGGTTTTATATCGGCAAGTACATAAGTACTTCTTTAACTTGTAAATTTTTTCACAAATTTCAACAAGTGTTCAGTTTAACTTCAACTTGTAAATTTTTCTCAAATTTCAACAAGTGTTAAATATGATCTCGGTTTAACTTCAACTTGTAAATTTTTCACAAATTTCAATAAGTGTTAAACATAATCTCGGTTTAACTTCAACTTGTAAATTTTTCTCAAATTTCAACAAGTGTTAAAACCATTTCCCAACTCTCTACCCCCTAATGTGAACTAAAGTTCCACTTGGGTTCTCATTATGCATGTATTCCATAAATATCGTCAAGTATCTTATCAGTCACAAGTGTGAAAAATCAAGCTTAAAACTTTATTTATTTACTTCGGCTAATGACAAAGAACAAAAAAGTCTAATGATAGAAAAATTTCAAATTGTAAGTATTCCAGGGCTTCGGCAATTCTTTGCCCTCATTATCTTCAAGCCGATATGCCCCATTGCCCAATACCGAGACGATTTTATAGGGTCCCTCCCAATTTGGGCCAAGCTTGCCCTTTCTGGGATCCTTTTTGTTGCCGACAGCTTTTCTCAAGACGAGGTCACCGATTTGAAACTCCCTTGGGTTGACTTTCTTATTATAAGCCCTGGCAAGCTGCTGTTGGTACGCCGCCAGCTGAATTGCAGCTCTCTCCCTTCTTTCTTCTAGTAGATCCAGATCTCGGGCTAATAATATATCATTGGTCCCATTCTCTACTCCCTGGGTTTTGATCCCTGGGATGTCGACCTCCAGTGGAATGACTGCTTCTGTGCCATAAGCCATGGCAAATAGGGATTCCCCAGTTGATCTTCTCGGCATAGTCCGATATGCCCAAAGTACGCTTGGCAGTTCATCCACCCACTTTCTTTTTGCTGCTTGCAGCCTCTTCTTAATCCCATCCAAGATGACTTTGTTAGATGCTTCTGCTTGTCCATTGCTTTGAGGAAAACTTGGGGTGGAAAAATAATTCTTGATTTTGAATTTTGCACAGAAGCTCTTGATTAGCTTACTGTTAAATTGTGTTCCATTATCTGTAACTATTGCTCTTAGAATCCCAAACCGGGTGATGATGTTCTTCCATATGAAGCTCTTCACATCCACATCTCGAATCTTGGCTAGGGGTTCAGCTTCTATCCACTTGGTGAAGTAATCTGTTGCCACCAGCAGATACTTCCTTTGTCCAGTTGCTTGGGACAGTTGTCCAACAAGATCCATGCCCCATTGGGCAAACGGCCAAGGACTGGATACAGGGTTCAGGTTTTGTCATGACCCAAACCCACCCCTATAGATTTGGCACCGTAACTGGCCAGTAATTCGAGAATTACCTACGGCTTCTGAACAGATTAACAAATAGTAAGGGGCTGCGGAAGCAATAATATAAAATAAACAAGATCCAATGAGCTGTGATAATGTATATGGGACAGAAAATTCAAAACTTATTTATATACATAAACATGCTAGTCAGATACACCAAATATGTACAAAGTATTTACAACTAGTAATCCCAAGATCTGATGTTACAAAACAGAAACATGACTAGCATGAAGACAAAACAGCCATGGCGTTAGGCTTCAAGCGGAACCTCCTCGGGAGGCGCAACGGATAGCTGACCAAAAATAAAACAGAAGGCCATCAACTTTGGCCTGGGTTCTGTGCCGCCTCACCTACATATATATAATAAACTGTGAGCGAAAGCCCAATGAATAATAACAAAGTAAAGGGTTTTAATGAAAGATGCCCATCACTGAGTCAGAAATTAGAGGTTATATCAGAAACATAATCTTCTCAGAAATCGAGTCTTATGCATTTTCAGATTTCAAATCAGAAACAAATTCAGATTCATACTCATATTCATATTCAGATTTTGCATAAGATCATACGTGGTACACCCATTAACTATCAGATCAGATTGGTCTAGAGACCACAGACAAAGTTGGTACCAACAACCGTAAAGGTCCATACCTTGTGCGCAAGAAGCCATGGTATTGTTACCCCCAGGCAAGGGCCACGTGCAGATTGGCCGCGGTATTGTTACCCCTGGGCGAGGGCCACATGCAAATTGGCCGCGGTATTGTTACTCCCGGACGAGGGCCACATGTAGATTGGCTGCGGTATTGTTACCCCTGGGCGAGGGCCACGTGAACTAAGGATGCCACAAATACTTTTCAGAAAATTGGACATTCATTCATAATTCGTAAGATAGCCTTTCAGAAAACAGATCATACTATACCAGTCAGAAAATACTTAAGTTAAACATAACTTTACAAAGTTATTACTCACAGTGGGCGTTGAAACAGACAGGCGAAGCCAAAAGGTCAAGCAGAGTGCGGCACGTGACCTACATAACACATAACAGACATATACATGAAACACACGTTCCAACTTATACAAAACTTTTGTCATTGGTTTTAAGTGTGTTCCTACCCTTGAATTCCCCTTAAAGAGTCTTAAACATGGCCTAGGAATGCCTAGGATGGAATGAGGATGCAAAAATGCATTTTTAGACACTTTACAAAATTTTCAGAAAACAGAGGTCTTGCTCGAGCGTGGATTTCTACGCTCGAGCGGACATGCAGACAAAGGGGCTCCGCTTGAGCGTGAATTCCGTCGCTCGAGCGGACTGCGTGCTACAGTAAAAATGCTGGATGCTCAAAATTTACGCTCGATGGACGATCGACCCTCGCTCGAGCGTGAGACACAAGTCCTCGCTCGAGCGTGGGTTCCCTCGCTCGAGCAGACTATGAACTCATGCAAAATACTGGATGCACGCATTTCACGCTCGAGCGGAAGGCATGATCACAAAGTGTTCGCTCGCTCGAGCGTGGAGTTCCTCGCTCGAGCGTAGGGCCAAAATCTGGAAATTCCATATTGTACTCCAATGCTCAAATCCAACTTTTAACCATTCAAAGCTCAACCTCTTAGGCTCAATTTCTGGAAAAACATTTCAAACTCATAGTATAACAAGTTTCAAAAGCCAATTTGTATAATCAATGCCCATGGGTGAGACAATTTGATCACAAATTCAATAAATCACCAAGAACAAAGTTTAAACAAACATGCATGAGTCCAAATTGATTTCAAAGCTCTAAAACATGATCCGAGGCAAAATTAAACTTAGAATTTGGATGAATTCATGGACTTTAGCAAAAATATGGACATGCATGTGGAGTTTTGATGAAAACAAACTCAAATGGCAAGATTGTAAACATGCATGCATGCTATGGCCTTCAATTCAACATGTTAAACCCAATTCTAACCTTAAATACCAAATTAACCAAGAACCATGCAAGAAGTGGTCTAGACTCACAATTAAGAGAAGAACCTCCTACCTTAACTCTTGAATTCCAAGCCTAAAAGCCCAATGTTGTTAGAAGCCTTCAAATCTCCAAATGTTTAGCCAAAATCCTTGTTGAAACTAAGTTTTTCTCTCTTCTCCCCCTTTCCTACGTTTTTCCTCAGCCAAGGAGAATGAAGTGGTGTAATGGGGTCTCTAGTAAAATGAAACAAAATGGCCCACTCACAATGGCAAACTCGTAATTACCTAGGTTCAATAATATAACATAATCTAATTTAACCATTCCAGATCGAATTTAAATTGAACCTACTATAAAATCACATAAAATCTAACTAGTCTAAAACACTAATCAATTTCGGTATCGGGTGCCGATAAGGCTTCCAATTCACAATTTAAAGTTTAAAACACGAACAGATATTTCGACACTCGAACAGATAGAAACACATAATTCATACAATACACATGCAAATCAATTCCAGATTCCCTCTTAATTATTATTAGGCATAATTAAGTACCAATTAGCGTTAATCAGGGTCGGGGTTATTACAGGTTTGCTGCTGGCTAGTGCATCAGAGGTGCAAACCTTTGGCATTTTTCACACTTCTTGACATAGGCTTTTGTATCTTTCTACATATACGGCCACCAATACCCCTGGGTGATGGCCCTATGGACAAGTGATCTGCCCCCAACATGGCTTCCACATATTCCTTCATGTATTTCATACAAAAAATCTTCGACTTGAGAAGGATGTACACACCTCAAAAGGGGTCTAGTGAAGAATCTTCTATAGAGATGTCCCTCTGCCGTCAGAATGAATCTTGCCGACTTCAATCTGATCTTGTGTGCCTCATTGTGATCATCTGGCAGTTTTCTTTCTTTCAGGAATGTTATTATTCCGTCCATCCAGCTTGGTCTCATGTCCACACACATTGCTTCACGCTCTGTGGTCAGTGGTTTGATGCTCGGGCCTGACAAGTAGTCAACCATTATCGTCCATGCTTTTCTAGGTTGTATTGCACTAGCCAAGTTAGCCAGTGCATCAGTGTGACTGTTATCATCTCAACTAACCTGATGTAGTCGGCAATTCTGAAACAAGGCCACCAACCTGCTGACCTCATTTGCGTAGGCCGATATCCTATCATCTCAGGCTGCAAACTCGCCCGTTGTTTGGTTGACTATAAGCTAGGAGTCATAGAAGACTATCACCTCATCTGCTTCTACTGCTATTGCCAGTTTCAGTCCTGCGATTAGTGCTTCATATTCTGTTTCATTGTTTGAGGCCTTGAACCCCAAACGGATGGATTACTCTAGTATCTGTCCATCTGGAGATACGAGTATTACTCTTGCTCCCGCTCCTTGTCGGTTTGAACTCCCATAAATAAACAGTCGAAAGGAGGCGCCGATGTAAATACTACAGGGCCTGAGTTTTTCTTCCTTTCTTTGTTTTGTTGTCCTCGGCTGGGCTTCTTTTTGCTTGCTTGGACATCGTTCACCTCAGCTCAATGGAGCCTGATGTACGATGGATTCTGGCGTGAACTTGGCCATGAAGTCGGCCAAAACTTGGCCTTTGATTGCTGTTTTGGGTCTAAACTCCAGGTCATACTGGCCTAAGGCCACTACCCATCTGGCTATTCTGCCTATCAGATCTCCTTGCTATAACAGGGACTTCAAAGGGTGTTCAGTTAGCACCACAATTTTATGGGCTTGAAAGTAATGGTCCAGCTTCTTTAAAGTCATTACTAAAGCCAGCGCCAGCTTCTCCAGGGGTAAATACCTGGTTTCTGCATCAGCTAGGGTTTTACTTACATAGTAAATAGCCCTTTGCTCCCCTTTTTCTTCTCGGATTACTATTGCGCTTACTACATGTTCTGAAACTGCCAAGTACAGGAACAGCTCCTCTCCAGGTTCTAGATTTGAAATAACTGGAGTTGTGGTCAAATATTTCTTCAAGTTGGCTAGAGCGGCTTCGCATTCCGCAGTCCATAAGAAGTCTGCGGCTTTCTTCACTAAGTTGAAGAAAGGTTTGCACTTGTCTGAGCTTCTGCTTATGAATCTATTCAGGGTTGCTGCCCTTCCAGTTAGCATTTGTACCTGTTTTGCCGACATCAAGCTCTTCAACTCTAAAATGGCCTTAATCTGATCTGGACTGGCCTCAATGCCCCTTCTGGTCACCAGGTATCCCAAGGACTTACCAAATCCAACTCCAAATGCACATTTTGACGCGTTGAGTCGGAGTCGATATGTTTTAAGAATGTCCAAGACTGTTTTTAGGTCGGTCAGATGAACTTCAGGTTTCTTGGTCTTCACGACCATGTCATCGATGTAAGCTTCCACCGTTCGGCCAATCAGGTGTCTGAACATCTTGGTTACCAATCTTTGGTAAGTTGCTCCTGTATTTTTCAACCCCAAAGGCATCACTTTATAGTAATACAGCCCTTTTGGGGTGATAAATGTAGTCTTCTCTTCGTCTAGGGGTACATGGCTATCTGATGGTATCCCCTGTACGCATCTAGGAAGCTCATCCTTCCATGCCCTGAAGTGGCATCCACCAGTTGGTCAATCTTGGGTAGAGGAAAATTGTCTTTGGAACAGGCCTTGTTTAGGCTAGTAAAGTTCACGCAGACCCTCTATTTACCATTCTTTTTCTTCACTACCACTTTGTTGATAGCCATGTCGGGTAATTTACCTCTCGAATGGCCCTAGCCTCTAGAAGTTTGTCTACTTTCTCTTCCACTGCTTCGACATGCATTAATATCGGTCTCCTTGCTCATTGGATTACAGGTTTGGCTGACCTGTCTATGTTCAGTTTATGGCAAGTGATCTCGGGGTCAATGCCATGCATTTCGTAGGTTGTCCAGGCAAACACCTCAATATTTGCTCTCAAGAAAGCCTCCAACTCTTTTTCCTCTTCTTCGGCTAAGCCTGAGCCGAGAAGGAAGAAACGTTCTTCATTCCCTTCCTGGACGAGGATTTTCTTCAGTGCTTCTTCACTCTTCTTGACTGGCTCCTTGCCGACGTCCTCTAGGACTTCCACATCCTCGTCTTCGATCTCTGCCCTTTCTGGTTCTCGTATGCTGCAGGTGGATTTCATTACTGCCATGGAGCAGTTCTTTGCCTGCAGCTGATCTTCTCTGACCTCTTCTATCCCATGCTTTGTTGGGAACTGCAATAGTTGATGCAACGTTAAAGGAACAGCCCCCATTGCATGTAACCACGGCCTTCCCAAGATAGCATTGTAAGGAGAGGGTGTGTCGATTATGGTGAACTCTGTCTTTATCTTCTTGGTGCCAGCATGCACATCCAAGCTTACTGCTCCCAGTGGCCATGTCGGCGTTCCATTGAACCTGACTATTGGGTCATTAGATTGCTCCATATCGTCTGGGTGAAGGCCAAGCTCCTTGTAACATCTGACATACATGATGTCACAAGAGCTGCCTTGGTCAATGAGGATGCGCTTCACTTGGCACTCCCCAACCTGAAGGGATACTACCAAGGCATCGTTGTGCGGATGTTGGACCATCTCCAGGTCGGCTTCAGTAAAGGACACCATTGGTCCCTAGCACTCCTCAGCCCGAGGTTTTTTCTGCCGAACCTAGTACACATGCTGCAAGTGCTTTACTTTCTGAGTCTCCCCTCTGATTTCGTTTTCGTCGACCTTCGAGTGAATTACATTAATTACCCGAGGTCCGCCTGCCTGCGGTTGCTGTGCTGGAAAAGGTGGAGCTGCTGGTGCCTGAGGAAGTCTTGCTTGCTCTTCTCTTGTCCTGGCCTCATCTACAAGGTCCCTCAAATGACCTTGCCTTACCAGGTCTTCCAGGTGTACCTTCAGGGCTCTGCAACCCTGAGTCATATGCCCATCTTCGTTATGGTAAGCACAATGCTTACCAAGGCTTCTTCCCATAAACTCTCCTGGTACCCTAGCTTGTGCTCTGAAATAGGGTTGGGTTTGGATTTTATCTAGGACTTTGTGAATGGGGATTCGGAACACAGTTGTGACTGCCTGTGCAACCTTCAGTCCTATCTCCTGCTTGTTCGATCCGTTGTTACCTCAGCCTCGCTTCGGCGAGCCGTTTCCTTTCTCTTGCTTTATCACCGTGGTTCCTGGCGTGTCTTCCTCGGCTTTGGCATATTTCTCAATTCTGGCCATGAACTCTTCTATGCTTTTTGGCAATGTCTTTGCCAATGATTTTCAGAGTAGGCAGCCGTCTTTCAGGCCGTTTTAAATGATACGACGGCCACTTCTTGGTTGCATTCTGGTATTCGATTGAATACCTCGTAATACCTCTTGGCGTAGGCCCTCAGGCTTTCGTCCTCGCCAATCTTTAGAGCCATTAGGGCGTCTACTCTCAAGGGCTGTAGTTTGTTTGTCACGAACCTGGCCATGAACATCTCGGCCAGGCTTTCCCAGGTCTTCACACTTCCTTTCAGCAGTTTGTGAAACCAATCCGATGCAATCTCCCAGAACAATGAGGGGAACACTTTGCAGAGTAACGGCTCATTTCCAGTGCACAATGCCATTGAGTTCAGGTATAATCCGACGTGAAAGTTGGGGTCCGACTTACTATCGTATATCTGGAACCTCAGCATATTGAATCTTTTCGGAGCCTCAAATCTATCCAACTCCACGGAGAATGGTGTTCTCGGCTTAACAGGGGAAGTTACCTCGGCATCTTGTTGCTTCCTCTTGAGGTAATTTCTCAGGTCCTCTTTGGTCCGCCCAGGAGCTCGGCAATCTCCTGACTTCAGTCTTTTTGGTGCACTATTTTCAGCTTCGTTGTGACCCATTTTTGACCTTTCTCCATGAGTTGTGTCGAAGCACAGCTCCTGCCTTTGAACATGCCGATGTTCTCTGGGGTCTGCTTCCTTGGTGCGATGTGTCTTTCGAGATTCTTCCCTTCTTGACTCTCCTCGCCCAACCTCCCTTGAAGGCCGGTGAAAGTGTTTTTCGCTCATGGTGTACTGGGGGGCTATAGGGATAGTTTTCTGCCCTCCCTTCTGGGCATTGGCCGCTGGAATCGGCGTGTCCTGCAGCGGGAATGGTGGCTGCATGACGTTGTTTTGCATCATGAAATTGACGACCGATTGCAGGTCTACCAATTTGTTTTCCATATCTTTTACCTCTTCATCCCTCCTCAGGCATCTATCTTTCCACACCTAGAGGTTGTCCTCGTTGTAATACCCGCTTCAATCTGACTTCTTTGGTATGTCGCCCTCCTGGCCGACGTCTTCCTTACCGTGACTCTGGTCCTGACTCTCCTCGTTGCGACCATCTTCCTCCATGTTCGGGTCGACGTGTTTACCGTTCCCAGCAGGGATTTCGCCCCCAACCTTATCCTTCTGTCCGTCACTGGCCATCTATTCTTCTTTCTTTCCCACAGATAGTGCCAAATTGTGTAAGTGAATTTCTGACCACACTGCCAACTCAGCTTTCAACTGGAGAGCACTGGTAGAATAGACGGCGCCTGAATGACTTGTAACAGAAAGAAGAGATTCCGGCCGTGGTTTATCCACCCGGGGGCACTCTGACGATCAAGTCAGTTATCTCAAAGATAATCAATAGTGCTTAACTCACTATTCAGAATATAAATTGCATACCTTAAACTCATGGAGATGCTTCTCTTTTATAGTTAACTCAATCATAGTCCCAATAGAAGCCTTGCTTCAATGAACTTTAGCTCAGCGTTTGTCCTGGACTCTTCAATAGATAAAGATAAACTCCCTAAGAGCTTTATCCTTATCCAGGCTGAGTTCCTTCCTCATTCTAGGACTCTTGTCCCTTATCCGCTTATTCCGGATTCCGATATCTTCGGAGATAACCTCGGCCTAGCCGAGATCACCTCGGCGTCACGACCAGGACACGTGGCATCTCGGCTGACACGTCGATATCACCTTGGCCACGTGTTGGTACTCAGAAAATATATCCCCACAAAATATATTGATATGACATTTTAATAAAAAGAAAAAAGAAAAAAAGAGAAATGTTCCACATACGTAGGAGAGAGAAAAATTGAAAGCAAACACTGAATAATATATATATATATGATATATGATATATGATATATGATTTCAAAGTATCACTTGATCACAAACCGTAAGTAACAATTTATTTTATTTTGCAAAAGAGAGGGAAAAAAAAATGTGACGCTATACTTATCATTTTTTATATCATTTTTAATGTATCAACTCATGTGTTAACACGTGATTAATATAGTGGGTTTTACTACTCGTGTCTACCTCCAATGCATATGCTAACACATAAAGTCAAATCATAAGTGTTGCATTACTCAAACTATGAAATGAATTTAAATTTTTTTCATGTTCCGTTATATATATATATATAAAGTAAGGGGATGTTTTGACTTTCATTTTTTTATTATTAGCTCCCAACTTACAAAAATTTGTACCCCTCAAGTAGTTGCCTTTGTAATAGATTAAAAGTTTACGCATAATCTATCGTATCATTGTAATGCTATATTGTTCGATTCTATTTTTTAAAAAATATTTTTTAAAAAATTTTATTTTCTTATTTTTTATTTTTTTTTATTTTTACTGAATTTTTTTAATATTTTAAGTAATTTTTATTTTACTCTTTAGATATACCTAACATAAATATACTTAAAAAGTAAAAAAATTGTGAAAAAAACCTATTAAAAATTCACTAAATACTAAAAATATAAAAAAAAAATTTAGTACATTTTTTGTATTTTTATGTATTTATTAATTTTTAAAAATATTTTTTCACAAATTTTTTATTTTTTAGATACATCTAAGTAAGGTGTATCTAAAAAAGTAAAAAATATATATTTAAAATTTTAAAAATATTCACTAAAAATAAAAAAATACGAAAATCAAAAAACTTAATTCAAAAAATTTAAACCAAACACACTGATTTTTTTACAATACTAATATTACAAATTTAAAAATTTTATCTAGAATCATCAATATGTGGCTCAAATTCATCTGGTACATGAATCCCACAATATATTAATTGAATCGCAACAATTCATCTCTTGCTATGATAATTTTGTTGACACATTTTCATGATTTGTAGACTTTTCTTTTTTACAAATTCTAATTAGAAACTGAGTTAGCATGTAATAATAAAATTTAAAAAAGTAAAATGAAACCCAATAAACAAAGTGCCACATAAATTTGGAAGAAAATTTTATAAATTATATTTGTTTGTATAATACTAGTCAATTAAGAGATGATGTTTAGGGATTTTAAGCTCTTTTGTTTTTCTTTTCTTTTTTTTCTTTTTTTTGTGAAACTAAAATTTGCTATTCAAAATGGTGATATAGGCAAACAATTATTCTGTTTACACAAAAATCAATAATATTTCATGAGTATATAGTTTTTTGATCTATTTATGTACGTTTTTTTACAATATAATAGGGTGTTTGTTTGGATTTTTTTGAGTCAACTTATAACGTTTAGCTTTTGAAAAGTTATTTTAGACTGTTTGGTTAAACTTATTTCAAACAACTTCTGATTCTAATAACTTATTTTAAATCAAAAAAACTGATTCTGAGAAGTTACTCACCCCTTACTTCTGATTATCAGCTTCTATTGTGGACATGTTAATTTACGGTTATACTCTTAGATTTTATTTTTTTTTAAAATAGAAAAAGATTTAAATGGATTAAAAATTATTATTATTATTATTTATGAAAAATGTAGACAAGTAGTGAATAAAAAAAATAAAAATTAATTAAAAAAGTTACTTTACAGTTTATTTAATAAATACTATTCAGTACCTTAAATCTATAATTCAATAATTATACCGAATAAATTAATAATTTTTAATTAAAATTATAATTTATAATTTATTAAATTATAATCTATAATTTGTTTTAACAACCGCACCCAACGAGGGCAAAGAGATAAAAGGTTGGCAAGTTTCAGGTAAGTGGGAAAAAAGTAATGTACGTTTTTTCACAATATAAAAAAGATAAAGGTTGGCAAGTTTCAAGTAAGTGGGAAAGAAGTTTAGCGGATAGGTTGAGAGTTTAGTTTGGGAAGTGATTTTTTAAATAATTTTTAGTATTTTTTCTTTTTTTTATATTAAAATATGAGATAAAAAAATTGAATTGATTAGAATTATTTTTTAAAATTTAAAAAAAAACTAGAAAAAATAATTTAGTTTTTTTTTTATAATTTTAGATTTTTCTAATTTCTTAAAATAACTTTTTAGTTATTTTATGGTTGAATTGGCTAAAATTTACAAAAGACAAAATTGGTTAACATAGTCAATAAGATAAAATGTCACAAATTCATAATCATTTTACTTTTTCTCTTACAAACATTGCATTCAATTATAAAAAAAATTTAACCCTCTTCCCAAACACAAATATTTTAGCTTACTAAAATAGTCAAAAATTAAAATAACCTACTAAAATAGCCAACTTTTTTAAACGAGACAATAGTCTAAACACTATGGTACACACCTTTTTGAGGAGTGTGTATCATGTACACTCTATAATTAAAATAGAAAATAATATAATTTTATATTTTCTAAATCATAACTAAATTTTAAAAAATAATGTCATAATTATAAGTACATATGAACCATCTTTTTTTCAAAGATATGTACGTTAAAACAAAAATATTAAAAACTTCAAAATTTTATTAAAATTTCTACCAAATCTATCACACATGTGCGGCCCAAACCATTACTCATTAGAATTTCCCTAGCCGTCCTATAAATGTGCCTGTTGATATTTCACGAATACCGAATCTATACTATATATTAAGTAAAAGGAGGTTTTTAACCCGAAGGCCTGTGGGAGCTCCAATCTCTCAATTCTAAGTTCTTAATTTTTTGATTTAAAAAAAAAAAACTCAGCATTAATTGACTTCTCCCAACCCAACTTCAGCATTTATTAACTTCTCTAAACCCACAAACCCTTTTGGCTTCTTTCATAATTATTGTAGTACATTTTTCAATTTCTTTTATACACTATGGATACATAAAAAAATAAAGAAGATAAGAGTTTAGTTATGGATCTCAAAAAAATATAACAACATCTAAATTTAGTAATATCTTTATGTATTTTTTTTTATGTATATCTATCAAAATTTTAAATCACTTAATGGGACAAATTAATATATTTTCTAAAATTATTGATTTTTTAATTTACAAAATAGATTAAAAAAAACTATTGATTTATTTATTTATTTAATAACGAAAATATTTCATAATCTCTCCCTCAGGCCCGGCCCTGAGGGAAGGCCCAAGAGGCCTGCGCCTTGGGCCCCCAGATTTGGGCTAAAAATAAGGGCCCCAAAATTTGATTTTTTGTTTTAGATATAAAAAAAAAAATCCACCTGGAAGTCTTTACAAATTGAGCCCATTAACCCACTTGGAAGTCTTTACAAATTGAGCCCAGCCCAAAATTAATTGGCTACAAAATTAATTGGCTACATTAACCCACCTGGAAGTCTTTACAAATTGAGCCCAGCCCAAGCAAGCACTAGCAGAGTCTTTACACATTTCTTTACAAATTGAAAATGACGAAGCAAGCACTAGCAGAGTCTTTACACATTTGTCACTTTGATAACTCTTGAAACACAGAGGAAGTTTTTGAGAAGAACGAACCAGAGGAAGTTCACAGTACAGAGGAAGAATCAGATATACCCACCCAACGGTGAGTCTCTCTCTCTCTCTCTCTCTCTCTCTCTCTATATATATATATATATCACATTAAATAGAGGAAGTTTTTGCCCTAATTTGTTGCCCTAATTTTTCCCTAATTTTCCTCTTAATTTCTTGCCCTATAATTTTATTTTTGTTGTGTTCTAATTCATGTTTGGTTGATGAAGATTTTTCTTGCCCTATATCACATTTATTTTTGTTGCCCTAGATTTTTTATGAAAGTTTATAATTTTTGTTGTGTTCTAATTCTGAAAATATATTATTTGCACAGATCAGTGATTGTGAATTTGTGTGGATTTGTGATTATATAGAGTAGTCATCATGCCTCATAGGAAGTATATTTTTGGATGTGAAAAAAGGAAAAAGAAGCAAAAATTAGAAAATTTTATTCAATCTCAATCGGGAGCGCTTGATAAATATTTTGGTAACAAGAAACAAATAGAAAGTTCATGTTTGGTTGATGAAGATTTGGGTGTTGAAGAGCCTATTGAATGTTTGAATGAGAATGACAATGAAGATTTGGTGAATGAGAAAGCTACTGATTATATGTGCAAATAATTTTTTTATCCATTTATCCATCAACTTCTTTTTTTTTTTTTCAATGTAAAAAAGGCCCCATTTCCGAAGGTCGCCTTGGGCCCCCTAAATCTCAGGGCCGGCCCTGCTCTCCCTCCTAATCTCTCTCACTAATTTTCAAAAAAAAATATTAAAATTTGCATTCCTTTCCAAAAAAAAATATTAAAGTTGTAGATATCTATTTATATCTTATATATTATATTATAACATAAACAAAAAAAAAAACTAAAAAAAAAAATCTTTAACTCACATGTCTATCACATATCTAACTCACATCATAACTTACCTAAATAATAATAATTAAAAACAAATATTAAAAAAATATATAGATACCCACAACTCCATCTTAAATAAGTTGAAAAAAAAAATACCCAAATAAAAACCACACAAAATTATAATGATTTATCTCATAATATATAAGTTTTAAATAATGATCTATTCCATGATTTATCTATATATCTATATACTATTATAATTGCAAAATATTGTCATTTCATTAAGGTTGAAAGTTGTAATTCTTTTTTCTCATTTTTTTTTATTTTGTTTAATTTTTTGTTAATACGTGTTACAATATGATTGGTCTATAAATTAATTTTATATTCTTAAAATAAAATTTCAAATTTGGATTCTTACTTGAACTATGTTACTATAATTGGAATGAGATCAATATTCATTCCTTAAATTTTGCATCTTTTATTAAATTATAAAATAAAATTTCAAATTTAAATTCTTCTTCAAATTATATTACTACAATTAGAATGAGATCAATATTCACATGTGTCATAATATTGTTGGTCAAAATATAATTTGTTTTAAATATGGGAAAAGTTAGGGATCATGAAAATTTCTTCATGAAAATGATCATGAAAAATTTATGATCTTTGAATTACCTTGATTAGTGTGTGTTGCTTTATTCTAAGTGTAATCCAAAAGTCACAAAACTTTCATGATTATTTTCATGAAAGATTTTTCATGATACCTAGCATTGCTCTTTAAATATATGTGTTCAAATTATATCCTTCTAAACTATAAAGACTTGAGCAATAATATTTTTAATATAATCTTTTTTTTTAACAAAAGAACAAAACATAACTTTTTTAGTACTTACCAAACATGGTAGATTTTGTTTTGTTTTGTTTTGTTTTTTTTAATTTCAATTGTCAATTAAAGATATTAAAATAACGAACAAAGATATTTTTGGTTCAAATTGATAAAAAGTTAGTTTTGGTAAAATAAATTAGAAAGAAATGATAATTTTTTTTTTATCAAAAGTGATAGTTCATTAAACTGTTTTATTTATTAAAAAAAATAAAAAGTAAGAGGATTATAGGTGATAATTTATTATTTATCTAGAATTATTTTCAGATTAAATAAAAATACCATATTAAATGTTCTTCTTACCTTTTTTTATTCAAATACCTTTATTTTGTAAGAAATTTGTTTTTATTATATTTAATATTTTATTGTAATTTTTTAATTAAAAAGAATTTCGAAAAAAATATTTAAATTATTTATGCCATTATAAAAACTTAATTTTTATAATATCAACTTTAGTGGTAGTTTGGAAAGTGCCAAATAAGTATATGTTTTTACTTTTTACGAAAATATGTATAAATAAATAGAGATGTGATGTGACTAAAAAAAGATAATTAAGTATATTTTTTTACTTTTTCAGAAAAAATGTGTAGAAAAGTAAAGATATGATGCGATTCAAAAAGGATAAAAAAATAAAATAAAAATAAATAAAAAGTGAGCTAATATGGCACTTCCCAAACAACCCTTTATTTGATCCCTTTCTAAAATGTGTATTTTTTAAAATATTTTCAAGAAAAATTCTATTGGAAATCTATTGCTTTTTCTTTTATTCATTAATATTAAAATTTAAATTAATTTTATTTATTATTTTTAAAAATAAATTAGCAAATAATTTATATATTTATATATATAATTTTGTTTTGGTTGCGCAGGTTATTTGGTGTTTCTGCCCAAGTCTATTCAAATTTAATTTGACTTTTTAAATTTCTGCATAGGTCCTCACTTAATTAAAAATTATATAGTTCAATCTTTAAAAAATTTTAAGCTCGACTCAAGTTATTTGGGTTGAACTCACCTAAGTTTGTAATTCTAGATAAGAAATTTGAAAGTTACATGATTAAATTTGTGACAAATTAAAAAATAATAAATAAATTGTGATAAAATTATGAAATTTAAATTGTAAATTTCAATCTTTTTTTATTTTTATAATTTGCATACAAAACTATTTATATTATTTTATATAAAAATATATTATTAATTTTTTCACATGTGCGTAGCACGGATTACACTAGTTAACCTTAAATGCAGTCTTTTGACCCTTCGGTTTTCATCTTCAAAGGCATCACAGCTTCGACCCTTTATAGCTTCTTCTCTCTTCTGTTTATTGGGTATGTATATTAGTAGAGAACACGCACCTGATTCTAGCATAGAAGACCCAAATTCAAATTTACAAAAACAAAAAATTGTGAAATTGTTTTTATCGGCATGGCTGCCAAACAAGGTGCAACAGTTTCTGTGAGAATTCTGGTAGATGAAGAGAAGAAGAGGGTAGTTTGTGCTGAAACTGGTAATGACTTCGTCGACATTCTCTTCGGTTTCTTGGCATTGCCAATGGGCACCATTGTCCGACTCATCCGCAAGCATCGGTCAGAGCTTGGATCCATGTCCAACTTGTACCGAAGCGTAGAAGCAAATTTCAGCCTAGACAATTTCTGGACTAATGCTTGCGTGGATATGCTGCTCCATCCCAGAACTCCATTCGAAACCATTTGCAGGAAAATTATACTAGTCTCTCTCTGATATTTGTAAATGTTTTACCATTGGGAAGGTTGAGAAAAAAATCAAAAAAACGCAAATTAGTCGATCGAGACCAAACCGCATAGTTTGATTTGATTTTCTCAATACACAGTTAGTTTTCAAAATTTTCATGATTTAGTTTGATTTCAAATTTTGTGAAACTGTAGATAATGATTTGATCATGATTTATTCTTAAACTGAATCAATGTGAACCATCACACTCCTAATATGGGTTTGAATTCCAAGTGTAATTTACCCTTTTAAAATTATATAATTCGGAGTGTTTGCATTTTCATATTAAAATTTAAATACGGAGGAGTTATAAGTGGTACGCTGTACATGGGTAATTTGGGGATAAGAAATATGTGATACTTCTCATGAATATAGAGTTGTGTTTTTTTATTTATTTTTTAAGTTCATCAAAGATATTATTAATTAAAATAAATAATTTTCTTACTATAGATTAATTAAGTCTCTGTTTTATTTATTTATTTAGCTGACTCTGTTTGTTTTATCATTACCTATTTTTTGTTGTTTGATTACATAATAAATCGTAGTTGATACTACTGAAATCACATGTCATATTTCACTATTTTTATACACAGTGCATGTTGTTATTCTCTCTTTGTCCATATAGATATTTATGCATATATGTATATTATGGTTGATCAATTGATAGGAATTATATTTTGAAATTGTTATTTTTTATACATTCAATCATTATCTTATTTTATTCTTTAATAATAATATACAAACGGAATATATATATATATAATTAATACAATGATTTACCACAATTACTTTTACTTATTGAAAATTAAAGTTCTGATTATTGTAGTTCATAATTGTAAGAATGATATTGAACTATTATTTTAGTTTAATTCTACATGAAAATTATGTATGAATATCATATTTTTATATTCCTTTTCATTTTAAAATTTTCTCTATAATTGATTCTTTATTTTTTTTATTGTAAAAAATATTTGAGAAAAGTTAAGGATCATAAAAAAAATTTCATGAAAATGATCATAAAAGAGTTATGATCCTTGGATTATCTTGATTAGTGTATGGTGCTTTATTCTAAGTGTAATCCAAGGGTCACAAAACTTTCATGATTATTTTCATAAAAGATTTTTCATGATAACTAGCATTGCTGAAAATATTTTAAGTGCTAACCAAGCACCACAAAACAGAATAAAAATTTCTTTTAAACAAAATCATTTACATGAAATATTTTACGCTGAAAAGTCTAAATTTTATTCTAATTTTTCATGTTTTAACTACACATTAAAATGATCCAACAGTGCTATTTTGTTTGACCAAAACATTTATACTTTACTAGAAAGTCATCGGTTTGAATCTTCTCTCCTTCATGTGTTTTATTTTTATTATATTATCTAACATGTATTATTATTAAAAATTAACGTTGTTTTCTTTATTTTTTTATTTAAATATTCTATTTATTTTTTCATTACCGGCGTGATTAAGACCCCCTCAGATTTTCACCCCCACACACAGGTGGGGGTTGGTGAGTGGGGGAGAAAAAAAAAAAATTTTTTGACCAATCAAAAGGCAAAGGGGGTCTTGGGGGTGGCTTCCAAAGGGGGTACGAGTCTTTTTTGTTTTCGTTATCAATATTAAAATTCTAGTTCTGACTATTGCAGGGGCTTGAAAATAAATGTAAATGATTCAGAGCCCACAAGATACTTCATATGTTCTGATTTAGAGTGCAGTCGGAAACAGAATATTGGATTGTTTAGTAATTACGCGAACTCTAAATGTAAATGTGGGAAGTTGATGAACAAAGAGATATTTGCTTTGACTTCAGCCTCCAATGCCAGTGAGATAGATGGCGTGTTTGTCACCCGATCCACAGCTTGTATTGTCAATGACAGTTTCAAAATAACTGCCAGCACACCAGGAGCTCTAGTTGAATTGCTTCGCAATACTGGCATCAGAGATTTGAATTGTCTTGAGGAAAGGGTTGTCAAGGTTGGCTCTGAGGAGGTAATCACATTCTTACAAAAATCACAATCATTTTATTTTACTTTTCTTTTTTAATTTTTGTAATCATTTTTTTTTTCTCCTCTTAATTATGTTCTGTTGATAAAAATACTAGAGAAAATAAAATTTAATTGAAAAAAGAAAAAGAAAATGAGATACAACCAAATTAAATTGAGACACAGCTATCTCATTTTTTTTAAAGAGATCAAACCCACTGTGATGAGAAGAATTCTAACACTGGTGCAACAATCACCAATCTCCGATGATGAAGCCGAAGCTCCACCATTCTCATACCTCATCCACTTGTTCCTTCTTTGCACCTGTCTTCATCTACTCTCCTAGTTAATGTGAGATTCTCTATAATTCCAAGCACTTGATACTCACCAATGCCCATAATCTCCCAATAACTTCTCATTCATGGATCATGTGAAATGTCTCAAATTAAATAATTTATTAATTAATAATATTAAAATTGTCGAACATGTTCCCTAACATATTGTCAGTTCGATAAATTATTTATGATTTTCAAAATTGAATTAAATAACTTTGTGATGACTATTTGAAATAATTATATATGTAGCTTCTTGAAATATTATTTTAAGATTTTTTTTCTATTTGCAAGAATCCTACTAAAATACATCCATTCTATAAAATTTTTTTTTTCCCACCTATAATAAAGAACTTCCTAATATTTTTAATCTCCAATTTTTTGATTTGTAATTTACATCCAACCAAATGGAACTTTAATGTTTTTGGTTTTCTTTGTTCAAAATTATTGCCCTCTCACCAACTGTTATATTTCTGATCTCATCCAACTTGCCAAGTACCCTCTGTCCTTAGATTTTTTGTTTCTAAGTCTGATGCAGTTTCAGCTATTAAATTATTTTAGTAAATCAAAACAAGTAGATCTCAGTCCATAATTAAATAGAATTTAAGTAGCAGAACAGAGGGTTTTGTGGACATGTTGACCCCCATGTCCACCACAAAGAAAAACCTGAAATTATTATATAAAAAAAAAATTCAGACCCCACAAAACATCACTCCTACAACCCCATTCACTTGTGATTGGTCCAAGTAAGAAAGAAAAATAATAATAATAATAATAATAATAATAATAATAATAATAATACAAACACATCATTGGTCCACATCACTGTAAGGGTGGTGGGGGTCTCCCCAAAAGGGGGCCCCAAACATTTTCCACAAAAAAAAAATGCATTACAATTTTTGTTTTTATTTTTATTTTTATATAGAGAATGACATGTAACTTACTCATCTGGAAACAAATCATTGTAGTTCATATTGCTTTGCAAAAATTTTACAAGCATGTGCTCTATTTAGAAATTATTGTAGTCCTACAGTTGCATATTTTTTTCGTATGGACATGACATCTACCACACTATGGCCCTAATTGTTATCTACTCTCTTCTAGATTTTGAATCTGCTCGAGCGCTCTTTGGTTTCCAAGTCCCCTTTAACCGATCTATTTTTGCAAAATCAAAGTTACTCACCCGAGTTAAGACTTCATCATTTCCTACCTCAAAACATAGCGGAAAAAGCAACTAGTGGAAGTATGGTAGTGAAGATTATTGTAAGAAAGTCTGATGGGAAGGCATTGTGTGCTGAGGCCAAAGAAGATTTTGTTGACCTTCTCTTTAGCTTCCTCACAATTCCCCTGGCAAATGTAGTTAATTGTTTGGGTGGTGATTCTTCTTTGGGATGCATAGATAACTTGTACAAAAGTGTAAAAGGATTGGACGATAAGTGGTTTGTAACATGTAGCAAATCGCAAAGCATGGGGTACCTGGAACCCAAAGCTTGAAAGGCCTATTACTCAATCCTGGGCTTGCTTCGAAATTCAGTTGCTCCGGGCAGCACTTTCAACTCAAGGAAAGAACACCAACAAATTATTACTTGCACATTAGCTTTGGAAGCGATGTTTGTTCTTTTACGTTTGATAAGATTTGTACCGATTTAGAGGATGTGTTGGTGCCTTTAACCTTATTTGACCCCAAGTCCCCTAGATTGGAAACCAGTTTTGGAGAGTTTGTGAAAAGACCAGCAATATTCGTAGTATCTGTTGGTTTGGTAGTGCTACCATTGTCTGGTTCAACTTCAAGCATTGCTTATTTGAAGAGTTTAGATGTTCCTATTGATGATATCCAAGAGCGTGTGATTAATATCAGCAAGCAAGAGGGTACCATGTTATCTTTTGCTATTAAATATGATGGGAATTCGATTTTAATTAAATAGAGCTTCTTCTTTTTTTTTTCTTTTTCCTTTTTTTTTTCTTTTATTTTATGATGTAGGCATTGAACTTATTGAAGGCATCTTTGATCACTACATCAGCTTTAAATGTGAAGAGTTTAGATGTTCCTATTGAGGATATCAAGGAGTCTGTGAGTATAACTCACAAGCAAGAGGTACAAATTATTACATTACTTTTTTTTATTTTTCTATATGTTTTTTTTATTTATTTATGAAAAGTCAATAAAGTAAATTAAAAAAAAAAAACACCCTCTAAATATGATGGAAGTTGGCTATAATTAATTTTTTTTTTTTTTTTTGTTTTTTGATCTCCACTTCAGCTTTATCAAGTGCCTCCATCAACCTTTCTTCGGAAGAAGCCTAAGAGCAGGGCCGGACGGGTCAAACACAACCGACGTTGTGAGAGCAGCCAATGCCCCGAATTGTAATTCAATATTTTCTGCTCAACCCGATTCAAGTTAGGATCGAATCACATAAATATTTGAGTTTTTTTTTTAAATATTAATTATTAATATTTATAATGTTTATGACTTTATTGTATATGTTTTTTTCTGATTCACACTTTCAGAACTGCTGCAAACCCCCAGTGGGGGTCGCACCCCCAGTGAGGTGGCGCGCCTCCACTGGCTGAAACTCAAAAAAAAAAAAAAAAAAAAAAAAACAGTTTTTTTTTTTACCCAATCACAGCACGCCACCTCACTGGGGGTCGACCCCCAGTGGGGGTCCGAAGCATTTTTGTTCACACTTTTATGTAATTCTCCCTTTTTTCTTTTTTTTTTTGGTTAAGTTACACAAGATGTAATTGCCCCAAAAAATAAGCCAATCTATAAACTGCGGACTTTTTCTATAATTATGAATGAATTGAAATTGGAGAAATTCCATTTCAATATAATTTTAAAAAATTATTTATATATTAATGATAAATCTTAAAACATTAAACACTTTGTTTGGTTTTAGAAAATTGATCCCACTTTTCAGAAAATTGAATTTTTTATTTTTTTTATATTTTTTTATTTTTAGTAAAAATTTTAAAGTTTTAAGAATTTTATTATTATTTTTTAGATACACTTTAAAAATAAAATATTTAGGAAAATTTTTTTGAAAAATACAAAAGAATATAAAAATTTACTTAAAATATTATACAAATACACTTCAAGAGTATAATATTTATGAAAAAATATTTTAAAATACAAAAAAAATATAAAAATTCAATATATTTTCATATTTTTGTGTATTTATTAAATTTTTTAACTATTTTTTCATAAACATTTTATTTTTTAGATGCATCTAATTTATATGTATCTAGAAAACAAAAAATATGAAAATATTAAAAAAAATTCACTAAAAATAAAAAAACTTAATTCTTAAAAAATCAATCAAAAACCAAACAAGATGAAAATTATTTGAAATTATTTTTTTAACTTTTCTTATATTTTCAAAAAATTACATTTTTCGACAACAGCCGGTATTCTTTCTCCTGCTACCTTATTATTCCCTACGAACTTTTCCTTCCCCTTATGTTGATAAAAAAAAATAAATAAAAAAAAATGAAAGATTTGACCACAAGTCCCTCAGAACTTTCGTTTTTTGTTAAAAGGATAAAAAAAAATTCAATACTTGCAAAACTCTCTCACAACTCCCGTTTTTTGTTAAAAGTGCCAAATTTTACTTTGATTCATAGTAAAATTTTGCTCTGAATCAAAGTAAAATTTACAATTTCACCTGTGAAAAAAAAAAAAAAAAAAGAAACGAACAAAAAACAAGGGTTTACAGGAGAAGGAGTGAACGAAATAAAGAAATAGAGAGAGAGAAGACAGATTGAATGAGAGAGAAATAGAGAGAGATAGGGATCAAAGAAGAGAGAGAAACAAGGTCAAAAAGAGAGAACACGAACCATTGATTTTCAAATCTAAGGTAATAAATCTCAGATCCGAGGTCGACAATCTCATATGAGATAGTGGAGATAAACAGTGACTATAAGAATGATAAGAATGATATTTTAAAATACTAAGGGTTTTTGAAAGTACTCGTATAATTCTTATCCTTTTGACAAGATAAATGCCTCTTGAGGAATTTATGGCCAAATTTTCCAAAAAAATATATATCTGACAACGAGTTTACCTTCCTCTCTCTCTCTCTCTTGCTCGCTCCTTTAGGGGTGTTCGCGGATCGATTTTTGACGATTTAGTTTGCGGTTGAACCCATCCGCATGTCTACGATTTGGAAAAAACTGAATCCGTAACCGTCCGCAGTGCTACTTGCTATTTGTGGAGATAGGGTTCGCGGATGTGCGGATGGTTTGTGGTTGGACTTTTTCCTTTAAAAATTTATTTTTGGACTTGTTTTTCCCCATTTTTAAATATTTTTTTGGGCCTTTTTCATCATTTCCATAATTTCATCCCACTTTCCTAACAATGCATTTTCAAGTCCCATGTGTGATATCGGTGGTTCGTCTTCTTCTTCATTTATTCATGTCCTTGACAGAGTACTGTATGTAATGTTACATCTACCAGACACAACAAAACACACTATGAACAACATTATCAAAACGACAACATCAATTGAATTCAATAATCCCCATTTTTTTTCTTTCTTTTTTCTTTTTTTCAAAGGCAAGATTAATAAAATAGAATACAAATTGGCCTAAGAAAAAGATGGAAGGAAAATCAAAAGTTAAAAGATAAATAAAAACACAAGAAACAAAATAAATAAACAAACAATTGCAAAATGATGATCAGAACCCAAAAAAAAAAGTAATTAGAGGAATTTACCAATTAGTCCGATCCACATTTTCACGTAACTGTTCATACAAGTCGTAAGGTGCCCAAAGAAAAAGGGGTTTACCAATTCGCCGAAGGTTTGCAACTGTACTCCTTGCCACCAGCCAAAGGTTTTCAGTGTATCGATTCGCCGATCACCAATCGGTCAATAAATAGAGAAGGAGAGAGAAAAAAATGCGAAGTAGCTACTGCTCTACTGCTACTGAGTTAAATGAGTGAAAAAATAGAAGATTTGGGTTACATACTTACAAAACTTACAAGAAAATTTGATAATGCAAATTTAAAATATATACATATATATATATAGATGTGGACGAGTGAGTGCGGGTGCGAGTAAAACTCGCGATCCACCCACAACTTGTAAAATAGAAAAATCTTAACCCACATCCGATCCTAACGAATCTGCGAAACCACCCAAATAGGTGCGAGCGGTTCAAGTTGGCTGGTTTTCACAAATCGAATAACCCTATGTCCAACCCTATGCTCCTTAGGCCCCGTTTGTCTTGGGGTGTAATGGATGGGAGGGGATTAGGATGGAGGTGGGGTTATTTAGTGTTGTGTTTGTTTGTAGAGTTGGGGAAGGGATTAGGATGGAGGAGGGGATTAAGATGGAAGTTAGAAGGAGGATTGGGATGGAGGAGGTGGAGGTGGTATTAGAAAAATAGTGAGGGGATTAGAAATTTTTTTTTTAAATTATTTTTTACATATTGGGAATTTTTTTTTACACATTAATGTTTAATTTTTTATATTTTTTATTTCTTTTATTATTGTATATAAAAATAATTTAACAATTCCTACATTAACAACTATCATCAAAATAAACACAATTTTTCTTAATCCGTTCACTAACAATCACCTCATTACAAATCTCCTCCATTCTATATTTGAAAACAAACGGGGCCTTATGTCTATATTAATCTCTATATACTCTATAATACTACTATAACATACACTTCAAATTCTCGCTTCAACTTCACACAATCTCTCTCACAAAACCCTCTCTGTCAGATCCATGAATCCCTCTCTCTCCTCTTTCCCCACCCTCTTTCTGTCTCAAAAACCCCACCTTCATCCCTATTCCCAGATCTTCCAACCCTAGTTTCCCCAAATTCGATGAATCGCTTGCACAAATGGTTCACGATTGGGCTCGTATCGACTTGGTACATATCCAACATTGGTGTTCTCTTGCTCAACAAGTACTTGCTCAGCAACTACGGATTCAAGTACCCGATCTTCCTTACTCTCTATCACATGATTGCTTCTTTGTTGCTTAGTTATGCTGCGATTGTTTGGATGAAATTAGTGCCATTGCAGATCGTGAAATCGCGTGTTTAGTTGTTGAAGATCACCACTCTGAGTTTTGTGTTCTGTGCTTCGGTGGTTAGTGGGAACGTTTCGCTTTGATACCTTCCGGTCTCGTTTTCTTGTTATATCACCTCTTATATGTATACTGATAATTAGTTCCTTTGTTTAGAGCAATAACTAATAATATATTACTATATAATTCAATGATTCAAAACTGTAAAAAAATAAAAAAATAAAAAAAATAAAAAAATAAAAAAAATGATATATGGTAGTGTCTTTGCAATATTTACTGACCTTCACTCTCATTTCTTTTCTTTTTTTTATTCCTATCTAAATCTCTTTTGTGTATGCAACTTAATATAATTTCATTTTCATATTTTATAGGACATGTGATTATTTTTCAAATCATGTAATCATCAAACATAAAATCAAATTAAAAACAAAAAATTATTAAGATCAGTTAAATCAAGCTTTTATTTAAATATAACATTTGCATTAAAGTGTTTTTTATTCCTATCATCAAATAAAAATTAGGTTAAGTTTGATTATGATTTTTGTTAAGATTTCAACTCAATGATACCCCCTTTAAGGCAAAATTCTGGCTCCACCATTGGTCAGATACCTACTTGGGCCAAACCATTGAGCCCATCTCCACATGAATTAACCTCGCAAGTCCTCAAACACTTGGGCCAAGCATATTAAAGAATAGGTCAGTCTAGGCATGATACTGAGCTGGGCTGAACTGATTAAGGACGAATGTATGGGGAGACCATGAGGAGCCATGGCCCCCCCGCCTGTCTGGAGAGTGCCACTACTATGGTTAATTCTTTGAAAGTTGTATACAATTTTTATTAAATGTGGCCCCTCTGCTTGGAATGGATATGGTCCCATCCCTTTTTGATAGCCCAAGTCATTCTATTAACAAGGAAACAATTGTGTATTTGGAATTTTTATTTATTTGTTTCTTGCAAGATTCATGATACAATTTATATTGAGCATATTTTTAGGTTGTATTTGGTTTATGAATTTGAAAACAAAAAGAGAAAATGTATGTAAAATAGAAGTGAAATATAATTATATTTCATTTACTTTTTTCATTTCTCTTTCTAAATTCTTTTCCAAATCTATGAATCAAACAACCTTACGGATGTGAAAAGAGAAATGTTATTCTACACTATGTGAATGCATGAGTAAATTATTACGTGAAAAATTAGATAACTAACATAACACATGAAGAAGAGAAATTCTCAAACAAGTGCATATTGTGCATTATGATTTGGAATAACCAAAATGAAGATTACTAGCCTCGTTTAAATGACAAATTATTCAATGGCTTGACATCTCACAAATAAATTTGAGTCATTCTTTCCATGCGATTGCCTATTATGATGGTGAATATTATTATTATACGAAAAATGTTGAGCAAATTTTATTAGAATAAAAAAAAAAAGGCTAAATAAAATTTTTTAAGAGAAATAGAGTTGATTGCAAACAAGTTTTATCTTCAAAACTTCACAGATCATAAGAAAATACAATTAGGAACTAAAAGAGATTAAAAAAAATTTGCATCTGTTGTTGAGAATGACTAAAAAATGAAACAATCTATCCACTTGTTTGCAAAGTAATTGCATTTGTACTTATTCTTTCAATTACTACTATAATTATGAAGAAAATTGTTAAAATTATATGTTGTAACAAAATGGATGTTGATTTTTTAGCAAATTATTTTCTTTTGTTCAAATAGAAACTTATTTTATTTTTTACATATTAATTTAGTATTAAATATTAATTTATTTTTCATGCTTTGATTGAAATAGAATTGTTTATATCAATTGATATAAAATTTAAATTAAAAAAAATATATTTTGGCCCTCCTGAAAAAGAAATCCTAATTCCGTCACTAGAACTGATGAGCCAAACCCATCAATAAAACCGAAGTGGGCCAAACACACTGAAGGTCATCCAAATGAGCTAGCCCATCTCTATGAGCAACCTCGTAAAAGGCTGAACTAGTGTATGAATGGAACCGAGCTAAGGAACTCCTAAGCAAACATAGATGTTATGAATGCACGCATGTGCACAATGCCACCTCAGCTGGTCCCCCATTTCTAGAATCACGGTATCAGTTGAAAAAGAGAATGTGATCTGTTATATGCATGGTTACAATAAGCACATGATTTCATGGTTAACCACCTTATGGTCTTTTACCTTGGGCAATGTTAAAGAAAACCTCGAGGCACTCAAATTCCATAAACTCATCTTGGGGAACAAGCAAAGTTTTCTATATGAGCAACACTCTCTTTACATTAAAGGTAACTTAATTGAACACATCTCATCTTATCTCATATGATCTCACCTCATTCACTAACTTGAACACTCTTTCTCTTCCTGTCTCTATACCTAGAGAGGGTACTTTATCTTCTCCGATCACTCATTCTCACATCAAAGGAGTTCTCTGACCAAATCCCAGCTAGACAAAAACATACAAGGACGAGGTCTAACTTTGTTATTTCGTGCTCTAGAAGAAAACAGTAGAGCAGACGAACTAGCTAGAAAACAGTAGAGCAGGCGAGATTAGGATTTAGGCTGAAAAAGTTTGGCATGAATAACCAAACACTTGGCTCTAGGTTGGCAGGAATAACCAATTTTGAGCTCTCTTCAGCCAAGATTAGGATCTAGGCTGAAGAAGTTTGGCAGGAATAACCAAACACTTCGCTCTAGGTTGGCAGGAATAACCAACTTTGAGCTCTCTTCAGCCAAGATCAGGATCTAGGCTGAAGAAGTTTGGCAGGAATAATCAAACACTTCGCTCTAGGTTGGCAGGAATAACCAACATTTATCTCTCTTCAACCAAAATCAGGATCTATGCTGAAGAGGTTGGCAGGAATAACCAACATTTATCTCTCTTCAGTCGAGATCAGGATCTAGGCTGAAAAGGTTGGCAGGAATAACCAACATTTATCTCTCTTCAACCGAGATCAGGATCTAGGCTGAAGATGTTGGCAGAAAAAACCAACATTTATCTCTCTTCAGCTGAGATAAGGATCTAGGCTGAAGATAGTTGGTAGGTATGACCAAACAGATTACAAGGTTCCAAGACCGAGATAAATATCTCGGCCAGAACAGAAAAATGCTAAACTTTATGCAAATCATAGTTGAAAAATAAATGCAAGTATGGAATAAACCGAGCAAAAAGAAGAAGATTTCATTCAAAATTAAAAACAAAGTTACAAGAAGTGGGACTTTAGCCCGGTTACAAATTCTTTCCAAAAGTAAAAAGAAGAAATTGCAGAATCAAGCAAAAAGGTCGTCCAGATCTGCATCCAGGTCAACTCGAGCTACACCACTCAGTAGCCCGGTTTCAACAAGTAGCTCGGTTACATTTTCAACCAAGTCTTCCACCGGTGGCTCAACCTGAGCTGATGGAGCAGTATGGAGACCGCGATCATTGTTGGCAGCCGGGGCGTTGTTTGGTTTTGGAGACGCCTCCCCTTCCTCCTCTACATGGAGCAATTTCTGTTGAATGGCATTGGCATAGTCCGCCATATAGCTCGGAATGAAGTGGGGAGGAGGGCTCTGGAAGATCTCGGTTTCGTGGCCATAACTGAGCTGTGACAAAGCCCTCTTCCATTTGCATTTGAAGAATATGTCCTTTGCAGCCTCACATTGCAGGATGTAGGTGGCCTCTCCTTCCTTGTAGCCACGGTCTTCCGCATCTTCCGCGCTCTTCTTCAGCTCGGCGATCTCTGCATCCTTCTTCTTCTCGAGCTTGGCCAGCTCGCGCAGATATTTATTTTTCCGCTCGGCCAAAGCCTTCTGCTTTTCTACTTCAGCCGAGTTGACTAGTCCGGTGAGTCAGGATATTTCGGTGTATAGCTCGGCCATTTTCTGCTTGGACTTTTCTAGCTCGGCCGTCTTAGCGTTGGCCTCTGCCACGGCCTGCCGTGTGGTCTTACACAGCTCTAACACGCGCTTGTGAGCGACATGATTCTTCTGCATGGCCTACAAAAGAGGAGATAACAATTATAGTTAAAACTGTGCAAACAGATGTACAAACTAGAAAGACAAGTAAAGAAACTTACCAGCACCATCGATTTTGTCGCCGAGCGGATGGCCTTCAGCTCGGTCAAATGATCATGATGCTCTATGTCGACTGGCAAGCACACGCTCTTGGCGAGGTTGAAGGTAAGCGTGTGGTCTTTCTCAGCGATCACTGAATCTGTGCTTATTATGGCTCGGTTCTTATAAGTCACTTTTGGCGCCCACTCTGAAGGGCTAGCCTGGTCAGAACACACTGGTTCTAGGCTGGGCTGGGTGGATTAAGGAAGCACGGTATCATCTTCATCAACGAGGTGTTGTGGCTCGGTTGCAGATGTGCGAGCACGCTTGCTCGGCCGGGATGACGAGGCTCGGGCCGTTGGAAGGGCCACCACTACCTCATTTGTTTGGCCGGCTTGTGGTACCTCGGCTTGAGTCGTCTCGGTAATCAATGCTCAGACAGCTCGGCGTTTGGCCATATCTTGTTCTTCGGCTAGTGGAATGAGATTGATTTGGGGTAATGTTGGATCTGGTTCTGGTGAAGGTTCCAGAAGGAAATCTGTTACCCTGGTCTTCCTCCTACTGTTATATCTGTATGTCGGTTCAAAATTGAGTAGCTCAGCCCAACCAAGATCGCGGTACCAAAGGGCAGCGCAGAGTGCATCTAAATTGGGGTATTGATACTATGACTTTAGATGGTTCAAGTCTGCATAAAGAAGAAGGCAACGGTTAGCATGGCGCAAAACTTATAAACAATAAAGAGTAAAAAATGCACAAGCTTAGCCGAGGTATTCATACCGGCTACTCCCTTATTCCAATTAATATCGTAGCCCAGTATTTGGGCTTCTTGGTCTTCGAAGTTGCCAGAAACCCAAAAGAAGTCATCATCATTGACGTCTTTGTCCGGTGTATTTTTAATTATTTTCTCTCGGCGTCTTCTTATTCTTAAATAGTATACCCAACCGTCTTCATTCTGGCCAAGTGAGTATTGGTGAAATAGCTCAGTTAAACCGAGGTTGAGGCCAAGCCGGCGATTTAGCTCGGCTATGCCATTTATTATTCTGTATGAATTTGTGGAAAGCTGGGTGGGGCAAAGTCTTGTCTGCCTAAGGAATTCACAAAGAAGAGGCTGAACGGGAAAACGGAGACCGGCCTCTACAATGGATATGACGGAGAAGGGAACGAAACCTTGTTTTCCCCATGGAGTTGTATCTAGCTCGGCTAATAAAAGGTGGACGTCGTCAGGGATGTTGTAATCCTTGCGGAATTCGGCGATGGCGCTAGGGGAATTTACTAAAAACCGGTATTTACCTATTTCACTTAAAATTATGTATAAATTAGCTCGGTGTTTAAATGACGTTGAGTATCTCTGTTGAGCGTGCAAAGATGTGCCTGGCCAAACCTAATCAGTCTGCAAAGTGAAGATAAAAAGTATTATGCCCAGACAACTACACCGGGCTAAATAAGAAGGATAAGCAAATGATAAAAACTCTAGATCGGCTAAGTGGGTTGCAACCTTTAGCTCGGTCATAGTACGAGTTTTAAGCCCGGTCTTTAAGCATTATGGGCCCTAGCACGGTCAGGACACAAGTTTTTAGCTCGGTTGTGTTTTAAGCCTAGAATTGCTTAAACAGGTTTTTAGCTCGGTTACAGCATGATTCTAGATTCAAACTTCATGTTTTCTAAATCCAGACGGTGTGTTCTTGAGCACGAGCCTAAGGTTTGGGGTTTATAGCATTTGCTCAAGTACTGTGGTGCATATCTAGTGTATTTAGATATATATGTGAAGACTGAATATCAAAAAATGAAGAAATAGTTAACAACAACAAGCATAAAGAGGTATTAGTAAACTTACGAATGCAAAGTCGTGAAGAAACAGTGGCCGACGAAGATAAAAGAGTGAGTATGGAGCTTCGAATGCACAGGTTCTCAGAGGACGAAGGAAGGAAGATGAACAGTGGTAGTGTTTTTGTTCAAAATATGGGGTCTTTTGTGTAAAGCACGTAAAAATGGGCGAGACTGTTCAAAATACGCAAAGTATGAAGACGACTGTGACAACTGTGCTTGACCAATGGGAGTCAGCCACGTGTCCATGGAATAGAAAGCGATTCAGATGTGCAGAGCAATTGAAAGGACGTTTATGGACCGAACTATTCGATAGCCCGGTAGAATACGAGCTCGGTTGGATTGAATGTTTTTAGCTCGGCTGGAAGGAAAATAATCTCAATCATGCTACGCAGATGGGATTAAGGGGCAATTGAGAAGGTAATTTATAAGTAAATTAGGCCGAGCTAAGGAAGGGCCTTCTTTGTAAATTGGGCAGCACAATGGGCCGAGGTAAAAGTTGATATAGCCCGGTCTTAGAGCTAACGAGCTTGGCCTAGGTGAGGTTCGGACCGAGCTATGGATTAAGAAGCTTAGGCCTCGCACGTCCGACCTCATTCTGGTTAGCTCGGTGAGGGACTACTGTAATTAGCTCAGTTTGAATAGCCAGAACCGAGATGTAGGTCAACAAGGATCGAGCTAAGCATTGCGCATGGAATCACCGAATTGAGTATGTCAAAGGGCTAGTGTTAGCTCGATCATACTGTTATCCAACCGTGGTAAAACCATCTCACTTGGTTTAAGCAGTGAGGAGGGTGTTGAAGGATAAGCGTTATCTTTCAGGAGTGTGATTCATAGGAGGACTCTACATTGAGAAATAAGAGTCCTACTAGCATTATGCCAGGTAAAAACTATAAAAGCTCTCAACAGAACCTATGTACAGGTAACACAACTTTGATTCTCGGAATACACAGAGCTTTTATCTATTTGTCTATTTTGCTGACTTAGGCATCGAAGAGGTATCCGGCACACACCCGCCGGCTAGCTCACGTTTGTGTTTTCAAGGAATAAAGCGACGACGTTTGGAGAAGCGCAAACTTGATCAACAGGATTATACGAGAACATTATTTCGTGCTCGTACAGGAACTCCTAAGCAAACATGGATGTTATGAATGCATGTATGTGCACAATGCCACCTCAGCTGGTCCCCCCTTCCTAGAATCACGGTATCAGTTGACAAAGAGAATGTGATCTGTTATATACATGGTTACAATAAGCACATGATTTCATGGTTAACCACCTTATGGTCTTTTACCTTGGGCAATGTTAAAGAAAACCTCGAGGCACTCAAATTCCATAAACTCATCTTGGGAAACAAGCAAAGTTTTCTATATGAGCAACACTCTCTTCACATTAAAGGTAACTTAATTGAACACATCTCATCTTATCTCATATGATCTCACCTCATTCACTAACTTGAACACTCTTTCTCTTCCTGTCTCTATACCTAGAGAGGGTACTTTATCTTCTCCGATCACTCATTCTCACATCGAAGGGGTTCTCTGACCAAATCCCAGCCAGATAGCTTTGACGGTGCTCTATTTTGCAGGCCTCAATTCTTGAAAAATCCAATTTAGGGATGGTTTGAGATGTTTTAAACAAGTGCACTTTTTGACTTTTTATATTAAAAAAAAATGTGTAGAAAAGTAGAGAGGATATATTGATTGATGTGATCCAAATAAGTGTATATATGCAAAAAAAAAAAAAAATACACTTTTTTAGTACGTGCCAAACATCTACTTAGGCCTCGTTCGGGAACATGCTAATTTAATAGCTTTTTGACTATTTGGCTAAAATATGAGCTAAAAAAAACTAGTATGTTTGGGATGACTTTTTGGCTTTTTACAAAAAGACGTGCAAAAAGTAGAGAGAAAAGAGAATTTTTGAATTTTGGTATGAGTTGTTAGCTTTTTGAATTTTTTAGTGACTTTTTGACTTTTTGGCTAAAAAAATCACTTGCCAAACGAGGCCTAAGTCTCAAAGCTCCAATCTACTTCATCTAGTGCGGGATTCAATATGCACAAGTCTTTTTTTTTTTTTTTGGTATCAAATTGAGAACTTATCGAATTATTCATCAAATTATCAAAAATTAAAAAAGATGTATTAGAAATGATTTTTTTTTTTTCTCATCAAATTTGATGAAAATAAAAATTTAGGATAAGAGAATAATTTTTTAAAATATTTTAATGAAAGTTTTATGAATAGATTCGAATAGTTCATATCAAATAAAGTTTTTTTTATTTAAATTTAAAATCAAATTTTGATAAATAAAAAAAAAATTGAAAAAAAGGTTAGAGATGCCCTAAGGGCCCATAAGTAGAAGTGTTACTACTATAATCATTTGGCTCAATTTATAATATATATTTTTTATTTTTGTTTTGAGTTAAAAAAAATTAAATTCATTTGAACTATACATTCTAAATTATTATTATTTTAATAATTAAAAGACAAATACAAGCTAAATTTTTACTCGAAGTTAGCTCATTTATTTTTATTTTAGAGTTTTTTTTTTTTACAAAAATTTTAAATTTTCTAAAATTTTCAAATCGTCTAATCTAGGCAGATCTAAAAATTGAGGCCCCATTTGAGAAATTAACTATTTTAATAGGCTATTTTGATTTCAATCCCGCTAGGTAGCTCGAGAAATTGGAGGCTCGAATGTCCTGAAATCTCAAAACGACATCGTTTTGGAATTATTTATTTATTTATTTTTTCTTTCTTTCTTTTCTTCTTCCTTGACTCGCAGAAGTAGAAGGAAAAAGAAGAAGCAGAAGGAAGAAGAAAGAAGAAGAGAGGAAAGGAAAGAGATAGAGGAGAAGCCAAATATGTAAAATCAAAGACAAATCTGGAATAAAAATCAAAGCCAAATTCATGAAACAAATCAAATCAAAGCCAAATCCATGAAATAAATCAAACCCACAAATCCATGAAATACACACACACATATATACAAATCTAAAAAATTAACATGAAACACACACACACACACACACACACATATATATATATATAAAGAGAAGAGGAGAAGAGAGAGGGCGGCGACGGAGGTGGTGTAGCGGTGACAATGGTGGTCGCAGCAGTGACGGAAGAGGAGGAGGCGGCGATCGTGACTGCGTGAGAAGATCGGCTCCCTCTCCATTTTCTCTCTTCCTTCTCTCTTCCTTTCTTCTCTCTCTTTCTCTCTTCCTCTGTTTGACAGATAAAAGAGAAGAAAAAAAATTCAAAATGATGTCGTTTTGAATTCGGGCCATTCGAGTCCCAAGAATTTCGAGCTCTGAAGCATTTTTCTTTTGATTTTTGACTGTATGCTAAAATAGTTGTGTTTGATAATAGGGTTGAATTTTTTAATATTTGGATATGATATTTGTGAGAGAAAAAATGAAATGATTATAGATTTGATATAATATTTTATTATATTGATTATTTTAGTTTATTTTATTTTCGAGTGTTATTTTATCCCAAAAAACTTAAAAAAATCATTTCCCAAACACCCCTAAATTAACCTTCCAAAATAATAAAAAGTTAGCTTTTATTTTAGTGAACCTTTTTTTTAAAAAAAGTTAAAATTTTCATGCTAATTATTTTGTTATTAAAATCGCCCAAATTTTGAAAACTAAATATTTTGTTTGAAAAAAAGCCTTTTAAAAATATGAAAATAAAAAATAACCAACCTATATACATTCCGACCACAAAATCAAAATATACATTCCGACCGCAGCCAAGACTGTCGCAAAGGTGTTCACTCTCTTCCTTACTTTTATTACTCACCAACTTTTCCTACCTTTTTACGTTGATAAAAATATCTGAAAACGAGTTTTCCTCTCTCTCTCTCTCTCTCTCTCTGCGTCAAGCTCGCACCTTGTCCATATCAATCTCTTCTCTCTATTATAGGATAATAATACTATAACATACATTTCAAATTCTCGCTTTAAATTCACACAATCTCTCTCACAAAACCCTCTCTCTCAGATCCATGAATCCCTCTCTCTCCTCTCTCCCCACCCTCTTTCTCTCTCCAAAACCCCACCTTCATCCCCATTCCCAGATCTCCCAACCCTAGTTTCCCCAAATTCGATGAATCGCTCGCTCAAATGGTTCACGATCGGGCTCGTATCGGCTTGGTACGCATCCAACATTGGTGTTCTCTTGCTCAACAAGTACTTGCTCAGCAACTACGGATTCAAGTACCCGATCTTCCTCACTCTCTGTCACATGATTGCTTGTTCGTTGCTGAGCTATGCTGCGATTGTTTGGATGAAATTAGTCCCATTGCAGATCGTCAAATCGCGTGTTCAGTTGTTGAAGATCGCCACTCTCAGTTTTGTGTTCTGTGCTTCGGTGGTTAGTGGGAACGTTTCGCTTCGGTACCTTCCGGTTTCGTTTACTCAGGCGGTCGGGGCTACTACGCCGTTCTTCACGGCGGTGTTTGCGTATTTTGTGGCGGTGAAGAGGGAGGCTTGGCTTACTTATGCCACTCTCATTCCTGTGGTTGCTGGGGTTGTCATTGCCAGTGGGGTAAATTTTTCATTTTTTTTAAATAATGTTTTAGTCCTGTTGTTAATTGGATTTTTTTTATATATGTTTTTAGCTGAAAAAATGGAATTATAGAATTGGGTATTGAATTGATTATTGAAATTTGTGTGAATTACAAAATTTGCTCCCCTATTTTTAGGAAACTAACTCTTCTTGCCTAAAGAATCAGTTTGGTTTTCTTTATTTCAAAATTTTAGACAAATTGAAGAACTAGTAATTTAAAGAGGGCCATCCTCCTTTTCATTTTGCTTTTTATATAAAGAGATTATCTTTCTTGTTCATTTATTCTTTTTTTATTCCTACAGATCTCAACAGAAAGTTCTTAAATCTATTTTTGTTAATCTCCATCTTTGATGGGAAATGGAACACTACAGAATTGTAGAAAATGTCTTAGATTTCTCTGAATTATTTTTAGTGCTTTTATGTATGCACTATTGTTAACTTCTATTTTTAAAATGTGATGTTGTTGGGCTTTATCTTTGATGGGGAAAAGCGGAATGGTGTAGAACATTAGAAGATGTTTGAAATTTATGTGAAAAGTATCACAAGCGTGTTTGAAAGCAAAAAATTATCTGCAATTAATGCATGTGGTCTGGAAGTGTTGAGCGTTTGTGCATGTAGGAGTCCCCTAGATGTATGAATGTGTCAAATGCATCCCATATTTAGATATGGCTACTAATTGAAACTGTCCATGATACTAGTCCAAAATCAATGAAAATGGATAAGGGTCTAATATAAGAAGTACGGACAGTGGACACTTCTAAGAAAGTGTGTATTCATGCAATGTATGTGTCCAATCAGGGACGGAATCAGGATTTTATCACCGGATGGAGATAGAAAATGAATAATATTTTTTCACCATATATACAAATACATATGTATGTACAATACAATATGTAAATTATATATATACACATAAAAAAAATTCAAATATCATAGAAACAATCTCTAATAGAATGAAGAAATTTTTTTGATAAAAAAAAAAAAAAAAAGAGAGAGAGAGAGAGAGAATGCAAGATGAGAGAGTAATGAGATTTATGTCTTTTATACTAAGAGGTCATTTTATTTATGAAATAAGATATATATTTTTAAAAGTGCTATGACAAACAAAAATTTTCACAAAAATAGGGAAGCAATGGCCAACCATAATTTTCTCCTAGTTCCATCCTTCTGGCCAACGCTGATACTCATCAAACATTTTTCAACATTTGTCTGACATACATCCAATGTGTCATTATTTTTAATTTATTTTTAATCAAGATTTGCTTTGGACACTTGGGAACACACATGTCCATCACTTAGGCACACATAAAACATATTTTAAGTTTAAACAAAATAACTTAGAGAATACTATGATAAAATAAAATAATATATAGATTTATACCCATTCATCTATCTTCTGTTAAACTTTAACAATTAGTGTTATGTTATATTTTTTACTATATTTGAATAAAATTTTCATATATATGACATATATTTAATATATAAAACCATATTTTGTGTTTGTCCCCCGCATGTTGTGTCCTGTATTTTTTTAAATTTAACGTGTCTATGTGTCTGTGTCTTGTCATGTGTCCGTGTCCGTGTCTGTGTCTGTGTCCGTGTCCGTGTCCGTGCTTCTTAGAGCCTAATGTTGACTCCAATGGAAGCAGATCATGATTCAAAACTCCCTTGTCTTGCCTCTAATAATTTTTTGTTTAGATCATAACTACAGCTCTACGGATTTCATTAACCATCTTAAATAAATATCAGAGACTAACTCCTTTTTTTGATGCACCACATTATTTATATACTTCATGTAGGAGATGGCTGGCAAGAAAGGCATCTCTTTTAGTTGATCCTATTTTGTTTTTCTTTGATGGTAATTTCTTTTTATAGATTACTTGTTCTTTTTCCTTTTTCTCTTTGTGGGTAGTTTGGTGTTTGACTGTGGGTAATTCACTGGCCAACTATGTGCTCATTCAGCTAAACTTGAGTTTTTCTTGAATAAAACTAATGAACAATTTTAAGATGGCTGGTTATTTTTATGTAAAACCAGTAATGAGATTTAAGTTCATATTGAATTAGCTGATTTGCAATGGGACGCAATATTCAGTTCTTTGTTTTTTTTTTTTTACCCTTTTGCAGGGATTATAAGCATAAATATATTATAGTGGCTCATAGCCCATTTGTGAAACATTTTGAAAGGAAATGTTAAAAAATTGTCTTACTGTCACTTTGTTATGTGGCTGCAGGGTGAACCAAGTTTCCATCTATTTGGTTTTATAATGTGTCTTGGTGCTACAGCTGCAAGGGCATTAAAGTCTGTGCTTCAAGGCATTTTGCTGTCCTCAGAAGGGTAATTAACTATTTGTCTTCACTTTTTCTCTATAACAAAATTGTAGATATTTTGGGTCCATTATTTTTGGTACAGATTATTTATCTACTTCCATTACTGAAAACCCACACTATATTTATCTTAATTTCTTTTCCAGGGAAAAACTGAATTCTATGAACCTTCTGTTGTACATGGCACCAATAGCTGTTTTATTCTTAATTCCTGCTACATTGTTGATGGAGGAAAACATGGTTGGGATCACAATAGCTCTTGCCAGAGATGATATCAAAATAATCTTTTATCTACTCTTCAATTCTGCCTTGGCATATTGTGTGAACTTGACCAATTTCTTGGTCACCAAACACACCAGTGCTCTGACTCTCCAGGTCTGCCCCTTCGTTCTAACACAGCTTCTTTCCTGTTTTAGTTTGGCATTAGTGATATCTTAAAAGAACTGGGGACTCTTTTTTTATTATTGAAATAAAAAAGAAGAGGATTTTTCTAATCAAGGATATGGTTATTAATAATCATCAACGCGGTGTTTGGTTGGGGGATTTGGAGAGGAATTTGGAAAGGGAAAGGGAAAGGGAAAAGGAAAAGGTGTATGAAATTAGGTGAAATGTATGTATATTTTATTCACATTTCACCTATCTTTTTCATTTTCCTTTCCAAATCCATCCTCAAATCCTCCAACCAAACACAGCATAAGGTAAAACTGTAGGTTTTAACATTGATAAGTCCTTGTAATATGCTAGTTCTTCAGTTTGGTTAATTGTTTTCAGAGCGGCATTTGTGACATGGTCTTGTGTCATGACATAGGGTTGTGTTGCGTGGCAAATTCTTTAGAACTGTGAGTGCTTTGTTGGAACACTAGCGGGAGTCTTGCCTTTTTTCTCCCTAAAGAAACATTTCACAGGCATGATGCATAACTCACAAATCATTCTTTTTGTTGCATGATGCATAACTCAAAATTGCAGGATTGAGGAAAATAAATATATAAAAGAACTCATCATCTGTGGGGCACCTCTGTGAGTCTAAGCTATACCCAAAACACTAAAAATCAGTGGATGGTTACCAAAAACTGCTCTAATCTGGCTTCTTGTTGAGTATCCAAATCAAGCCTCTTCCTCAATATTTTGTCAGAGTATGGTGACCGTGTTGTGAGAACTGAACGGTGAAATGCTACTGAAGGCATTATGTGAAAATTTTGTGCATGTTGATTTCAGTTCGATAGCCTTTTTATTTTTCAGTTTGATAGCAAATTGTTCTGTGGCACTATACTTTGAGATTGAAATTTTTGCAATATTTCCAGGTACTGGGAAATGCTAAAGGTGCCGTTGCTGTGGTTATCTCCATTCTAATATTTAAGAATCCCATCTCAGCAACAGGGATGATGGGCTACTTGCTTACCGTCATCGGAGTTGTTCTGTACAGTGAAGCCAAGAAGAGGAGCAAATAAGACACTCTTTTCTTGTAGCTTATTTTTTTCTGAGGTGAACATTTCATTTTACCTCTTTCAGAGCCAAGGTCGTAACAAATGCTTCACCTGATTTGTTATTACTTGTATCCCCTGTAATTCATTTCTCGGAAATGGAAAAGAGAAGTTTCTTCCTATTTCATCAGTGACCTTTTATCAGTGACCTGACGCTACACGGCGAGATATCCACGGAACGGAAGACTCATTGGGCTTTCTTCTCTTCTCCCTCCTTGTAATTTTTTTTTTTTTCCTTCAGAGAAATGATATTTGTGAGAGGCTAAAAGTGGAGTGTTATTAATATCATTTCCCTTCTTTTAGACACTAGTACCCTTTTTTTTTTTTTTTTCTCCTGATCGATACCACTTCATGATCATCAAAGATATGATTATACTGTTGTAGAAACATTGTATATGTATAATGTTAATCATTGATTTGACATACATATCAGGAAAATGTTTTCTATTACTCTTTTGGATACATTGCACTAGGGAATGTATTGTTTCTATGCTGTCATTTGCACTGCATTTTTGTTTCCTCAAAATAAAGGAGACTCTGGTATACACCTTCATGCATCTTATAATTTAAAAAAAAAATGATATAATTTTATATTTTTTAGTCATAATTAAAAAAGAAGAAAAATCATAACTAAATATCATATGAGATATAATTGAAGATTTTATAAATTATAACTAAAATAATATCATAATTAAAAAAGAAAATTGATCACAATCTAAGAAGTACGAACACGACGTAGACACATAAATTTTTAAAAAATGTAACATACGACACGTTTGGGACACATGTAAAAAAATATAATTTTATATATTTATTATGTCATATTTTTAAATATTTAATATGTATTTTGGGTTCCGATTCGTAGCTCGAATCGCATGGCTCGAATCGCGGCTCGACACCAAAACGACGTCATTTTGGTGTCGAGTTTTTTTTTTTTTTTTTTTTTTTCGTCTGTGTTGCAGAACGAAGAAGATGGTGGAGGGGGAGGGGGAGGGGAGGGGGCCCTAATAACAGGGGAGGAGGAGGTGGAGGCGGCGGAGGCGGAGGCGGAGGGCGAGACGATCTGGCGAAGGGAGGACGGCGGTGACGATCTGGAGCTGGGCGAGGACGGCCGGAGGCGAGGCCACGACGATCGACGGTCTGAAGCTCCTCCCTCCCTGCGACGATTGGCCACGGTTTGCTGCGACGGACGATCGACGGTGAGCTCCTCCCTCCCTTCTTCCTCTCCCTCCCTTCTCTTCTCTCCCTCCCTTCCTCTTTCCATTTTCGAGCCATTTCGAGCCTGGTAGCTTTGAGCTACCAGGCATTTTCCATGTATTTTATGTCAAATATTTAATTTTATCAAAATTATCATTTTAACCATGTTATTTTGGTAAAAAAAAATTAAAAATTTCAAGTTTTTTTGAAAAAAATAATTCTCAATGTGTCATCAGTGTGTTCGACACGTGTCGGACACTCGTACGCAGTGGCGGAGCCACATGGTGACCGGGGGGTTACGTGCCCCATGGATTTTTTTTTTCTTTTTTTTATTATTTACATATGTATATAAATAAAATTTTAGACAAATAATATTTGGAATAAAATGTCAAGGGCATTTTTAAATTTATAAAAACAATAATGATTGTTTTATTGAAAATGAAGTGACTACAACAAATCATATTTTTATATATGAAAATTTTGTGAAAAAATCTCAATATAAAGGTAATATCCATCATTATTGATATGCAAAATATAATTAATCTCACTATATATATGTAGAAATTATTAGTGTTAGTTATATTTAATGTAGAGTTCACCATTCATATGTTGTTTTACTATTGGTTGGTGATATCATATGTCAATAATGACGTGATATCATTATTATATGAAATTTTTATTCAAATTTTGTAAAAATTTGATTTATCTTATCATTATATAATTTATTCTAAGACTTAAATATATGACTTTTTTACATTGTCCATGATACACTAGTTACACGTAACACTTTCTTTTCGATTTTACTCGAAATTAATTGTAAAATTTTATGTGAAATACTTTTGTAATAATTTATTTAAGTTTTTATAATTAATTCAAAAATTATTATTATCTTCTTATTGTTGGTTATGGAAAAAAAAAATTAAAGTTGTAATTAATAAGTGTCATTCCTAATTTAGTTTCCGGACTCCGCCATTGCTCGTACATGACTTCGGAAGAAGTGTCCATGCTTCATAGATCATAACTAAAGAAAAAATAACATAACTAGGCGTACATATAGTACACCCTTTTCAAGAATTGTGTATAATAAAATTTTCCAAATGTTAATAATTCACTCAGGATTGATGGGGTTGAAGTGTCTGTCTTACAATTAAAAGCCAGAGAAACTTCTGATTTAGAAAAAATTTTATATGTTAATAGAGTATCACGTAACATTATTTTCTACTAATTATAAATATATATGTTATTTATTTTTTTTAAACCTCCAACATAAATATAATTGACTTTATTATTAAATCTAATCACAAGAATAAAAGATATGATATAACACTATGCCATGTGCATCTATCCTATTGGCAGTCAAAAATTCGAGTTGCACTCATCTCCAATTTTGAAACAATAATGCTTGAGACTCCCTTTTGGGGGTCACTCCCTCACCCCCCTTTGCCACGTGGCGGGTGGTGATTGGAGGAGCAGGAAAAAAAAGAAAAAAAAAAAATGTAACCAATGAAAGAGAGAGGGGTCAAAGGAGGTGGGGGAAAAGGGGATGAATCATTGCTCATTTTGAAATTGGAGTCTTTCAATCTTTCCTAATAATGTGACACGTCAGGGTCAATGACTTCAGCTAATTTAATATTACTCATAACCAATGTGTTTTTGAAAGAATAGTATTATATGTATAAATTGATATATAATTAGTGTATTAATAGATAATGTGACATAATTTTAAAAATTTTAAATATTTATAATTTGTATAATAGGTAAAGTTAATAATAATATCATAATATATATGATACACTAATTGATGCATATAACTACTGAATTTCAAATTGACTACTCACTAACGGTGTCTTTCCTCTGTTTCTCCGTTACAACTTTGGATCTCCAATTTCCTCGTTTTCTTAATCCTTCCAAATAGAGAACAGAAGGGCACAAGAGAGCAAGGATCCTCTAGAGTTTTTTTTTTCTAAAATTTTTTAGAGTGGTGCATTGTGTGTTTGAGATTTAATGACAAGTCACATCAATTTTTCAGCATTAAATCTCAACCACACAATACACCACTTTAAGAAAAAAAGATCCTTAGTGCAAGAGTATAACCCCATTTATTTTTATTTCCTGTCAATCAAACTAATCAATTGATTTTTATTTTCTACACAAAGAAGCATTGATATGGTTATTTATCCGATTGACGTAGTTGCTTGAGAGTGCTCCGAATAATTGTCTGATTTATGTTTGTGCTTGCTTGAGAGTGCTCTGAATAATTGTCTGATTCATTTTTGTGCTTGAAAATTGACAGCTAAAAAGGTGATTTACGCTGTGTTTGATTGGGAGATTTAAAAAGTGATTTAGAAAAGAAAATGAAAAAAATAAGTGAAACGTGAATAAATATACTTCTATTTTATCTAATTTCACACATATTTTTTCTTTCTTCTTTTAAATTTTTTTTCAAATTTCTCAACCAAATATAGCGTTAGAAAATCGCCATGGTGGTCCAACCACCAACAAATTTCAATCTCTAGATCTTGTCCAGCCAGCCAAAGTGGACTTTGTTGAGTTTCAATTTTCAAAAATTTATTTTTAGATGAATTTTTATTTATTTTTATTTAACTTTTTTTTATATTTTAGTAATTTATTTTTTACATCGTTAGAGTATCTCCAATGGAGCTGCTATTCAACCTATCAAAACTAAAATTTAACAAGAATGGCAAAAGAAGTATCTCTAATAGCCTGCTATTCTACTTGCCAAAGATAACAGATGCCATATCTGTTTTCAAATTTGGCAACTTGAATAGCAGCTGCCAAACTTACCAGATTAGCAAATATCAATAATTTTTGGCACCAAATTCAGTTGATAAAAAACAGAATTGAAACAGTAAGAAACCCAAAAAATTCAAAATCAAACCCAAATATGAGAATCAAACCCAATTTTCAATTTTGTTGTCAAATTAACAAATTTTAGAATAAATTTGACAAACCCAAATTATGTTTCTCTTAATTTTTTATTTTTTTTAATCATTTATCACCAAATTAGTCGATCCAAATCAGATGGATATTATCACAATAAACCAAACCAAATCAAATAGATATTATCACAATAAACCAAACCAAAATAGGCATCAGTTCTTTGAAGATAAAAATAAAATAATTAGATGAACAAAAATAGATAGATGAACAAAAATTAAACCAAAAATTAAAATAAATAATTAAGAAAATTTTAGCAAACATACCAGATCGTGTTCTTTGAAGATCCTTCTAGAAATGCTTGAGTTCTTTGAAGATCAAGTTTCAAGCCATCACGATAATGGTGTTTCAAAAATCACAATCACCTCAGATCTACATCAAAAACCAGAAAATAAACAAAAAATCAAAGCATATATATATATGGGCATATATATAGATGGAAATCGTACCAAAGACAGAGAGAGAAAGGAAATTGGGGGCTTTGGATGATGGAAAAAAGTGAGAGAGTGAGAGGGAAAGTGAAAACAGCTTCATAGAGAGAGAGAGAGAGAGAGAGAGAGAGAGACGTTTCGATCATGGAGGAAGAGAAGGGACTGGTTTGAGGAGAAGGAAAACAGAGAGAGGGAGAGGAAGAGTGAAAACAAAGAGAGACAGGTTTCGATCATGGAGGAGGAGAAGGGATAGTGGTTTGAGGAGAGGGAAGACAGAGTGAGAGGAAGAGGAATACGGTGCATATCACAAGTGAGATGGAGGTTGGATGATTCTAGAGAAATGATTTCAACCATTGATGTTTTATACATGGATTGTGGAGATGCTTTCCATCTGTATAAAAAGAGTCGTTGTGCTCTGTTTGGTTTTAAAAAACAAAACAAAATGTAAATTATTTTTTTTATAAAAAGAGCCGTTGTAATGAAATTTCATGTTTTTTTTTAAAAATTTTTTTTGAGTATTTTCTACAACACAATGTAATATTATTTTTGTAATGTACAATATTGACTAATTTTTAGTATAATTTAAATTTTCAATAAAGTATAATGAAAAAAAATAAATATATTTTTTCAAACGAAGGCAATAAAAAGATAAAAGATAAAATAAAAAGATAAAAGATAATATATTTGACTAATATATTTTTTTGGTGGGGTGAATTATATTTATTTATTTATTTCCAAATTTTCAAATTTTTTTCATTTTTTATATTTGTCTATTTGGAAATAATATAAAGAGAAAATCGGTCTGGGGTCCCTCTTCCATTTTTCGTAATGGATAAGATCCACAAAATTATTTTTTGATGTCTAAAGTCCCTAAACATATATGAGAGAAATTTGACTTTCTCTCTACTCTACTCTCTCTCTCTCTTCTCCTCTCACCCACTGTCTTCCAGATCCAGGGCAACACCTTCTCCTCCGACTCCTCCCTCCGCTCCGCCACCGTCGCAGACCTCCGCACCGCCGGGATCCGCGACCTAAGGAGCTCTCTACTTTGATCGAAAATGGTCTCTCTCTCTCTCTCTCTCTCTCTCTCTCTCTCTCTCTCTCTCTCTCTCTCTCTCTCTCCCTGTGTGTGTGTATGTGTGTGTGTGTGTGTGTGTGTGTTTGGTGTGAGTTTGTATGTATATCTTGGTACGTGACTATGTGTTTTTTACATTTGGGTACAGCCGTCGCACAAAACATTCATGATAAAGAAGAAGCTAGCAAAGAAGATGAGGCAAAACAGGGCCATCCCTCACTGGATTCGCATGCGCACCGACAACACCATCAGGTCCTCCTTGTTCCTTTTTTTTCTCTTCTCTCACTTCACATATCTCATATTGTTCCACTTCTTGATCCTTCGATCACTTGTTATCTAATAATCATATGCTTCAGATTCGAATTGTTCCATTGATTTTTGTTTTGTTTTGTGTTTTTTATTTTATTTTATATATAGGTACAATGCCAAGCGCAGGCACTGGCGCCGTACTAAGCTAGGGTTTTGAGAGACCGGCGCTTCAAATCTCGTTTCTTTGCATTTCGTTAGGTTTTACTTTGATATGTTGGATCTTGCAAGTACTAAAGCACTAAGCTAGGGTTTTACTTTGATATGTTTGATATGTTGGATTTTGTAGGAAACCAAGGAAAAGAGGAGGAAAAAACATGAGGAGGTTAAGATGTTGGAAAATTCACATTTCGATTCCTACAAGATGAAGATGAGAATGCAAACTGAGATTGCAGGATTGTTGGAGATCATGGAAGCAACAAAGCAACAGTGGGTATAACTCTTTTTCTACCTTCGAGTATGTTATTACCTAGTTTTCGGTTTAGCATTTTGAATTCTGGTTGTTTCTTCAAATGGAAATTGGAAGATTGTTTCTGTTGTAAAATAGGTTTTTTTTTCTTTTTCTTTTTTTAAAAATTCTCCACCTTCTTAGTAGTAGAATTTCTCAAATTTCTCTGGATTCAACCCAGAGAAAATTCAAATTTCTCTAGGTTCAAGCTTCTAGGAGTATTTTGCAATGGAACTGAATTTTCTCTGGTTTGAGAATTTCTCTGGGTTAAGAATTTCTCTGGTAATTTAGCTCACAAAACGTCTATTTCGATTATTTTTTTTCATTTGAACTGAATTTTAGGTCAAATATTCAAAGAAACTAAATGCAAATTCAAAGAAACTAAATGCAAATTCAATGTGTGCTCCCAAGTCAGGCACTAAATAATTAACAGGTCAACTTGGTTGTTAACCACAACTTCACATTTTATTCTGGGCAGAGTACAAGAACAAGCAAAAGCATCAAACTGACAGTTTACAGAGAAACAAACTGAAGAAGAAAAAATTTACATAGTGGCCAAAATCCCAGAGAAAATGGATTGGCGAAGAAGTGGCTTTGATTCCACGCTTTTCCAATGGGTAGTGTAAGACAACAGCATCAAAGAATTTCTCTGAAGCAGAGCACTAGTTCAACCTAGAGAAAATTGAGTCTAAACCAAAGAATTTCTCTGGACCAACCCAATTTTCTCTGGTTTGTTTGGTTTGGCCCCGTTCCAGTCGGCCACACCAGCGTCTTCATCGCCGTCTCTGCTGTTCATCGTGCTGAAGCTTCAATGAAGAAGATTGGGCTGCCAAGGCCAGAGAATGGGCAGCAGCCAAAGTTGCAACAGATGATCTGCTAGAAAAAAGTTGCGTACTGATTATAAATTTAACATTTTGTCTTCTGAAGGGCAATTTGGTTGTAAATTTGAAGTGGTCTCCCAAACATTTAGTTCCATGTTTTCTATTCACTTGAGGGATACTACTTTCTTTGATGGATTATTTGGTAATTACTTCCAAACATGTACTTTGTTTTCACACAAACATGGTTGAGCACAGATTTGTGAACTAAAATTGGTAGCTTATGTGATGAATATGATGCCTTTGCTTGTGTTTTTTGTGTTTGCTTGTGTTTCCTTATACTTTTTTCGTTGCCTCTGATACAGATGCTTGTTGGTAAAATTTAGAGCTTGAATTGTGGCGTTCTCACTTGGACCTTTATTCTTGTTTAAACGTTTGACTAGCTAGCCTATTGTTGTGGCTGTGAAAATTTCTCAGAGAAATTTGGTCCAGAGAAATTTCTCTGGGCCAGAATTTCTCTAACCAATTTTCTCTGGACTGAAATTTCTCTGAACCAAATTTCTCTGGGCCAGAATTTCTCTAACCAATTTTCTCTGGACTGAAATTTCTCTGAACCAAATTTCTCTGGGCCAGAATTTCTCTGGACGAATTTTCTCTGGACTGAAATTTCTCTAGACTGAAATTTTTCTGGATCAAGGTTGAGGGACCTTAAACATTATGAAAATATTATTGATGGACCTTAGACATTATGAAAATATTTGGTGTCCTTTATGCTCTAAAACCATAATACCAAGGACCTGAAAAAAAATACCCCTAATATAAATATATAATTTTTTTACAAAAAGGTAAAAAAAAATGTCATAAAAGAAAGAAAAAAAAAACAAAAATAAAATTACAAAAAAACTTATATCCAAACAACACTTACAAACTTGGAGGGAAAGTTGATTGAGATTTACTAAAATAGCAAATGACCATTGGAACACCATTTCTATAATTTGGTAAAATAATACTATTTATTGTCAAATTATAATAATAACAATGACATTATAGTAACAATGATTGAAGATGCTCTTAGTGACCAGTCAATTTCAAAATACATTGTTTAGGGGGTAATATTAAATTAGCTGATTCATTTCGATCTTAGCCGTTGAAATCATTGACGCTGACGTGTCTCATTATTTAAGAACACTGAAAGATGGTCCAATTTTGAGGAAGAATAATGCTTGGGACCCCCTTTTGGGGGTCACCCCTCACCCCCCCTTTGCCACGTGGCGGGTGGTGATTGGAGGAGCAGGAAAAAAAAAGAAAAAGAAAAAGAAAATGTAACCAATGAGAGAGAGAGGGAGTCAAAGGGGTGGGAGGAAAAGAGGGGATGAATCACTGTTGTTTTAGGAAATTGGAGAGGAGCCAAATTCCAAAAATTCCTATACAATTTGATGATGATTGAGGGTAAAAAAGTGTAATAGCCTCTTTTGGAGGGAATTTTTTTTTTTTATTGACTTATTTACTTCTTTAAATTATATCATTTATTTATTTATTTATTTATTATTATTTATTTTTATATTCACAAAATAAACTTATAAATCACTTTGCAAAAATACCTAAATCTTATAGAAAATTACATTCTGACAGCAGCCAAGACAGTTTGCAAAGGTGTTACTTCCTACCTACCAACTTTCCCTTTCTTTTAAGTATTTGGGAAGTACTAAATAAATTAATTTTTTTTAATTTATTATAAAAAGACATGCCAAAAAAAATAAAAAAAATAATATGAGTTAAATAAGTTAAAAAGTGAGTAAACTAACTTAGAACATCTCCAGGAATACCTTTATATCACCTCCTTACTCAAAATAAGGAGTTTTATTGTCAAAAAATACCCCCATCAGATCCCTTAACCTACCACCCCCCAAATAAAAGTGTTGCTACCCCCAAAAAATATAAAATTATTTTTTATTCAACCTTGGGCATCTCCATCCCCAAAAATATAAAATATAAAATAATTAAAAAATAATATTTTATTAGAATAGAGAAAGAATAAGAAATTTGTTGGAGGGAAATAGGTAAAAAAGTGATTCCTAAAATAAGAAATTTTTAATAATATTTTAAGATAAATTTTTATTTTATTTCATTTTAAAAGCACAGAGAATGTCCTTCCAAACATCCCTCCGTACATCCACCCGGTCCACCACCCTGTTTGTTTTCTTTCGATGCAGAGAAGCTATCTTGCATGTGCTTTTGCTTTTGTTTTTATTATTTTATTATTAAAAAAATATTTAAATTTAAAAGTAATAAAAAAATATTATTTTAATAGAATAAAGAAATAATAAAGAGTTTGTTGGAAGAAATGAATGAAAAAATAACTTTTAAAAATAAAAAATAAATTTTTTAATAATATTTTAAAATAAAATTTAAGTAAACTGTTGGGATGCTCTTATAAGTTACTTATCAAAAGCGAATTGGGATCCTCTAGAGTGATTCTTTCCTAAAGTTTCCTAGAGTGCTACATTGTGTGGTTGAGATTTACGGGCAAGTCACATCAATTTTTCTGATGTGACTTGCCAATAAATCTCAACCACACAATGTAGCACTCTAGGAAACTTTAGGAAAATTTCACTCTAGAGGATCCTTGCTCATCAAAAGCGGCTAACTTCTGAAAACGAGTTTACCCTCTCTCTCTCCCCTCCAACCTCGCTCTTTGTCCAGGTTCATATATATATATGTTTTGTCCAGGTTCATATGAATCTCTATGTACTCTATAATACTACTATAACGTACCCTTCAAATTCTCGCTTCAAATTCACACAATCTCTCACAAAACCCCCTCTCTGAAATCCATGAATCCCTCTCTCTCCTCTCTCCCCACCCTCTATCTCTGTCCAAAACCTTGAAAAATTATTGGTTGGTCTAGCGACATCACGTGACTATGCTCTTGGCCAATCACAAACAATCATATTCCTTCATATTTTTCAATTACCCAATACAAAATCGTAAATCACACCTTCTCTATCAGTAACAATGTACATGAAACACCACGTAACGTTGCCCCTGCCCCCAGACCAACCAATAACAATACACATGAAACAGCACCTGGTGCTGCCCCTCCTCCTGTACCAACTAATAACTTCTCCTCCAAAACCCCACCTTCATCCCCATTAGATTCCCCAAATTTGATGAATCGCTCGCTCAAATGGTTCACGGTCGGGCTCGTATCGGCGTGGTACGCATCGAACATTGGGGTTCTCTTGCTCAACAAGTACTTGCTCAGCAACTACGGATTCAAGTACCCGATATTCCTCACTCTCTGTCACATGATTGCTTGTTCGTTGCTGAGCTACGCTGCGATTGTTTGGATGAAATTAGTGCCATTACAGATCGTGAAATCGCGTGCTCAGTTGTTGAAGATTGCGACTCTGAGTTTGGTGTTCTGTGCTTCGGTGGTTGGTGGGAACGTTGCTCTACGGTACCTACCGGTTTCGTTTACTCAGGCGGTTGGGGCTACTGCGCCGTTCTTCACGGCGGTGTTTGCGTATTTTCTGGCGGCGAAGAGGGAGGCTTGGCTTACTTATGCCACTCTCATTCCTGTCATTGCTGGGGTTGTCATTGCCAGTGGGGTAAAATTTTCATTTTTAAAATTTTTATGTTTTAGTCCTCTTGTTAATTGACTTTTCGATTGTTTTTAGCACCCAAAAAAAATGGAATTATAGCATTGGGTATTGAATTGATTACTATTTGTATGAATTACAAACAGCAATGTTAGGTATTATGAAAACTCTTTCATGAAAATGATCATGAAAAATTTGTGACATTTGGATTACACTTAGAATAAAACACCACATACTAATCAAAGTAATCTAAGGGTCATAAATCTTTCATGATTATTTTCATGAAATTTTTTTCATGATTTCTAACATTTCTCATTACCAAGTTTACTCCCCTATTTTTGGTAAACTAACTAGGAGGAGGATACCCTCCAGTCTAACTAGAGGGCGTTGTTTGAGTCAGTGGGACTCATCACGGATCTCATTTTGATAATTCGAAATGTTTATTTTGTCGGGCACCTCATATTTCGTTCATAAAAAAAATTAGGTCGATCTAATAATTGTAACTTGTTCAATTTATTGCGTTTGTCACTAAAAAAAATGTATGATTTATTATTTTTAAAAACACAACTGTTTTGTATTTTGTATTTTTTTTTTTAGTGAAAAACTAAACAAGTTATAATTATCGGATCGGTCTAATTTTTTTTTATGAATGAAATACTAAAATATCCAACAAAATGAACCATTCGAATAATTGAAACGAAAACCATAGTAAGCCCCAAAAACCCAAAAGGGGATCCTTCTCCAACTATTCTTGCCTAAAGATCAGTTTGGTTTTCGTTATTTTCAAAATTTGAGACAAATTGAAGTACTAGTAATTTTAAGAGGGCTGTCCTACTTTTCATTTTGCTTTCTATATAAAGAGATTTCTTGTTCGTTTATTCATTTTTAATTCCTATAAAGATCTCAACAGAAAGTTCTTTAACACTATGTTTGGATTGGGTGATTTGGTGAAAAAATAAAATAAATAGTGAGATATGTATTTCTCTTATTTGTTTGGATAAATTAAGTGGAGTGAAATGGAAAGAAACTCATTTTTCTTATAACCATCATTTTCAATCTTTCCAAAAGTGGAGAGATTGGAAAAGAAAAGAAACTAACAAATTCTTATATTTTCATAATACAAATTTTGTCCCTGTAAAAATAAAAGAAATCAAACCAAACAAAATATAAAAAGATTATTTTGGTAATATATATAATATAAAACAATTTCTTCTCTTTTCTCTTATGAAATCTAACCAAATAAGAAGAAGAGAAATCATAATCATTTATCTTATTTTATTTCTTACTTATCCAAACAAGAATCAGAGAAATTACAATCATTTCATTTCTTTTCTTTTATAACTTAAGTAATCATTTCTTTTCTTTTTTTCTTTAAGTACCCAAATATAGTTAAAATCTGATGTATGCATGCTATTGTCAACTCTTTATTTTTTTAACCCATTGTCAACTCCTCCTAAAAATGTAATTTTTTTTAATAAACAAAAATGACTCACGTGAATACACATCCACACTCTTCTCTCTTTTCTCTCAAATTTTATTTTTATATCCAAGTCATTAAGGGATGTAGTGGTGCTCTTTTGTTAATCTCCATCTTTGATGGGAAATGGAGCACTTTTAATTGAATTTTCTTTAGTGCTTTTTATGTATGCACTATTGTTAATATCTATTTTAAAAGTGTGATGTGGTTGGGCTTTGTCTTTGATGGGAAAAAGAGAAGTGGTGTAGAAGGTTAGATGATGTCTGAAATTTATGTAATGTATCACATGCATGTTTGAAATTATCTTCAACTAATGCATGTGTTCGGAAAGTATCTGAATTTTTTTTACAATTATTCATATTATTTTAAATTAAATAGTTTGTATATTTTTTATATCTAAAATTTATTCAATTTTTTTTTTCTAACCTTATATTATTATTTTCTGAACTTTATGATATTTTTATTATATTTTTTCTTTATATTTCTCCGGGCTGAATTACACTAATACATACTACTTTTGTACCAAAATCCCAACTTGCTGCCTAAGTTGCTTGCTGCCCATGTCCAACACCCTCCCTTAGTCCCTCACCTTCATGTGCTCTCTCTCTCTCTCTCTCTCTCTCTCTCTCTCTCTCTCTCTCTCTCTCTCTCTCTGTTTACATCTATCTATCTATCTATCAATCAATCATCTATACATCTATATATGCGTACATATAACTCTCATCTCTCTCTACTCCTTACTGCTCACTCTCTTTCTCAGACCTCCTTTTTCCGTCTTCCTCTTCATGTCTATCAAACAACCACCATCACTCAATCTCACCTCCATTAGCTGCGATGCGAGCTTCTGTTGGATCATCCATTGTGAGTTGCATAACCCACTAAAGAGAGTGGAGCACCCACTTGAGAGAGAGTGGGGTGGTTGAAAGTAGTGGGATGGTTGAATGGAGCACCCACCAAATGGTGGGGTGGTTGAACCCATTCACAGCTAGTTGCTGTCTTCTTCTTCTTCTCAACATATCTATAAATAGAGGAAGAAATGGAGGAAGAAAATGTGAGAGTGAGAACCAAGAGAGTGAGAACCAAGAGAGTGAGAGATGTGAGAAACCGTCTCCCTCGGTGTGAGCGAGGGAGATGGGTGAATGGGTGAGTGAGAACGGTGTGAGCTTCTCCTCTGTAATATTTCTGTAATTTCTCCATAATTGATAAACGGTTACTCTCCCGTGGACGTAGGCATTATTGCCGAACCACGTTAAATATTGTGTGTCTCCTTCTGTGTGGGTGTGTGTTTTTTCTGGTTGTTATAATTTCTATAAGGTCTTGGGCGGGATCCCCGATCCCAACAAGTGGTATCAGAGCCTCGTCGGTGGCGTTTCGGAACAAAAACAGTGTTGTTCGAAACTGCCCAGAAATCGAATTGCTCAAAATCAGGTTTTGAGCCTACCAGGAGCAAGGGCTCGACGAGAGGAGTCCAGAAATGCAAAGCAGACACCCAACGGAGGCCAGACGCACCTTCACGTGCCTCTAGAAGGTGGCGAGTGAGACCCAGTCTCAGCACGCGCTGCCACGCGCCTTGAAGACAGCCTGCGCGTGGGTTCAGTCGCCAACACGCGCCCCACGCGCGGCGTAGAGAGGAAGACGACTGAGGAAGGAGCGTGTGTACCACACGCGCACGGGCCACGCGCACAGACACGTCATCAAGTCAACGCCACGTGGCCAGCCAGTCAACGTCACGTAGCCAGCCACGTCATCGACACGTGGCGCGCCACGTCAGGGACACGTGGCACCGTGGGCCAGGCAGGGGCTGCCACGTGGCTGCCACGTCATCTGCCACGTCAGCACAGAGAAAGGGATCCAGTGTGACGCGGCTAATGGTGCAACCGCAGGGAGAACGGATCCGGTGCTTCGCGGCTATGGTGCAGCCGCAGATCTGAGGCGTACAAAATGTTTTGGCTAGATCTAAGCCATTTGGAGTCCGTTTTTGGCGATCCAATAGTGGTTTCCAACTATTTGGAGTATTCCGGACACATCCGTACGGTCAGATTTTGGAATTGAAGTTTCTATAAAAAAAAGGCAGATTAAAGTGGCAGACGGCATCAAGTGCGGCAGATGGAATATTTTCTGTTGGAACACAGAATGTTCCTGATGTTTTGAAAATTGCAATTTTGGCCCCTGTAGTTTGTGAAATTACAGTTTGGTTCCAGTGTTTGGAAAAATTTGCAATTTTGCCCCAGTTTTGGAGAAAGTTTTCAGTGAGGTCCCCGGAAGTGCAGCGATGATTGGTCCTAGCTAATCGGACCGTTCCGGACGCAACCGTAAGGTCAGAATGGTGAAATTCTGAACAATTTTTAAAAGACTGTTAAAACATGGGAGTTTGTCATCTTTAATAGTCAAAGGAAGGTTGCCGGATATTGTGGAACGCTGCGGATTCACTGAAGAGGTTAGAATGGGCAGATTCTAACCAGATTGGACAACCAGATGCAGATCGAGGGAGATTAGGATTGGTCAGGGGCGATCAGAGGATTGCAGGTATGATTATCTCAAGATCAACAATGTCTAGGAAAGTTCTGTCAAAAAGACAGTGTCTAAGGAGACTAGTTCTTAAGTGGGACCGATTGTGACCCCACCAGTCTTTCCTGGGAACTTTCCTGGTTGTTGATGTCATCAGAGGATCTGGTTCAATCAAAAGAAAAGTCCACTTCATCAGATAGATGATTGGCAACCAGTGCAGGCTTAGAGAAATGTTGTGGCAGTTGGAGCTACTGTCAAACATAATACAAGAAGTACTGGTAGTATGTGAACGTGGAAGGGCAACAGCTGCAGTAGTGCACACATAAGGTGTAGGAGCACGTACCTACAATAGCACAGATGAGTACACAGGAATGTCATACAAGGTGCAGATATACAACAGTGCAAGAGTATGCAGCAGAATCGTACAAAGGTGCAGTGTGTCGGATTTTGGCCTGGCAGCATCAACTAGTTCACAGGAAAAGCTCCAGACAAAGAAAATGAAAGGGATAAGACGCTGCAGTGCGCACCCAGGGAGAGGCAAATCTCTTTCTTTGTCCTGAATCTGTTCATTGCAGTGAAGTCGCGACGGGCACCCAGAGAGTTTGGGTGGAGTCACCTCAACAGGGAAACGGTGAGCATTCTATTGGAGGATACAAGTACCTGGTGATAGAGGTGCGAGCCATGCAAAATGATGTGTGGCGGTTGAAGACATTCCAAGTAGGAGGTGCAGATTCACTCTGGATGCTCAGTGGAATGGAAGCATATTTACAACGGTGTTTTATCATCTATGTGGGTGATGTGGGTGATTTATTTTGTTCACCCGGTTGAAGCCAATTGGAAGCCAATTGAAGACCTTTCAGAGTCAGTTACAAAAGTTATCAATTCATTTGGAGACTCTCAGGTTAGTTGCAGAACTTCAGAGTTCATTGGGTTTTTTCTCTAGGGGATAGAGAGAACCAGCATTGGCAGAGTGTACTATGGAGATTTGGCATATGTAATAAGTCCAAATGGTAGTACTTTATTGGCATTGGCCCCTGTGGAGGCGTTGGAGATCCTTCATGGATCGTTGTTGGAAGACTCGCATCTGGTGAAGCCTTGGTTTCCGCATTTGTCGATTTGAAGAAGGTGTGACAATCTACTTCAGATCTTGGTGGAGTTTTTTCCGCATTTGTCGATTTGAAGAAGGTGTGAAAATCTACTTCAGATCTTGGTAGAACTTTGGCGGTTTTGTTCAATGTCTATTGGAGGCATTGTTGTTGGCAGTCTTTCACGGATTATTGGCGACTTTCAGAGTCGTGGTTTATTGAGATTCATTATCACAGCTGGGATCTATAAGCATGTCTGATTAGATCCAGGGGTGTCTCCGGTTTGTGAGACTTGATTGTTTCTTCTTCTTGTGGTTTTTTCATTTTCGCAATCTGTTCCATATTCGAAGACATCAGCTATTGGTAGTCTGGGTGACGATTCAGGCTCCGGGTGTTTGCTTCTCTGGAAGCGGTTTGACCGTTGGTGTTCATTGAAGATTGGAAAAGATTGCTGCGGAGAAACGTGAAGATGGTGATTTTGCGAATCTCATGTGTTAGGATCCATCCCTTAATCTGCCGTTGGATTTGGAGGGGATAGATCATTTGCAGACTCGGTGGAGTCAGCGGGGACTGTTGGAGTTGTGCATTTACGGTGCACGCGCCTTTTAGGCGATTTTTGGCAACTGTGAAGATGGTGCATCATCTTGTGTTTGCCGGTTGGAATGGCAGTTGGAGGAATCTGGAGTTTGCTCGACACTTCAGAATTTTTGGCTCTTGGTATTTTGTAAGTTCATTTGAAGTTTGTTCTGATACTTCTGAACTGGTTAGAGCCTAACTGCGTCCACAGTCCAGTTTTGTTTGGTAGAGAACTTGCCTCAGTTCTTGGAAAATTTGTTTGGCTCTCTTGATTAATTCGAGCTTGAAGAGAGCAGTATTGTGTTCGATGGTTGATCGGACATGATGTTTTTGGTACCGCTTTCGAAGTTGCTTTGACGGAGAATTTGAAGCCTCTTTTGTTTAGTCTCCTCAGCATTGGTTCAAGCGGGTTGCTCACCATGTTTTGTTTGGAGTTGTCAAGAACAACTTGTTTGGCGCCTATGGAAATCGGAACTTGGCACTATGGTGGAGCTTGAGTTGCAGAAAATCGAAGAGCTAGCTCGATTGGTTCTGCATGTTCTTTGCATTGGCTCAATGTGATTTTGAGCAATGGAATCTGCTGTGTTTTTTGAGAAAAGCGCTTGTGTTTTGTACAGCAGATGGTATTCAGTTTTGACTGAATGGTTGGATACCTGGGTTATGGTATCGGTTTTTTGATTCTGTGGTAGCGAACGCACCTCTTAATGAAACAGAGTTATTGCGGATCTCTCAAGCGAACTCGAGCGCAGGAGGAGAGATGGAGCCATGATGAGCACTCAAGAAGTATGGGTGCAGGTACTATGCTAGGTGTTGCATAGTTGGTGACTTGTACAGATTTGTTGAAGTTGCTTTGGAAGAAAGAGCTACTGTCAGCCATCATCCGGTAGTACAAGTGATAGATACGCAAGTAATGTGTATCGCTGAACTGGAGATCAGGGATTGCAAAAGGCATGAACAATAAGTGTGTGGAAACGCTGGGAAGTTGTTCAAAAGTGCAAAGGGCAAATGCTGATAGTTCAGGATAGTTCAAGGGAAACTTCGAGCAAAGAAAACCAAGAACTTTGACCAGACAAATGAAGAGTTTTCTGTTGCTCCAGTTTTGGTCATGCAAAGAGATAAGGCATGTGTCACGACCCAAACCCGGCCCTATGGGTTTAGCACCGTAACTGGCCAGTAATCCGAGATTACCGAAGGCCTGCTGAACAGTAATACAGTTAAAACAGAGTACAGGGCCTGGCGGAAGCCAATACAGTAAATAACTAGTGTCCATTGAGCTGTGGAAATCTGTATGCCAAAAACATTTTCATGCATTCACACAGTTCAGAACAGTACAGTCTATACACAGTCTATATACAATCATATACAAACATTCAGTATGGGGACTTAATCCCTCGATAACAGTACAGTAGAACGGTAAACAGTTTATACAATAATACAAAACAGTCAAGAGACAGGTGGGGGACACAAAAACACCCCAAGCCATAGCATGGCGTCTCGGAACCTCGCAGTGAGGCACATAGGCTGGCTTGACAAAACTGGGGACTAACCCACGCTCCTAGCTCCGGTCTGGCTGCTGAGAACCTACATATATATATAAACAGTGAGCTAAAGCCCAGTGAATAACATAAAGCGTAAAGAGGTTATGAATGAATGTCCTTACAGTAATGAAAACAATTCATTAAACAGTATTTCGATCTTTCGGTATTTCAGTCAATCAGTCATATGTGGTACATCCAATAGCCTATAAACAATAGGTCCAAAGGACCGGGTCTTAACAGACCCAACAGTAATGATGGCCATCAATCAGTAAACGATATGGTTCCACAAGGGAACCGACAGAGCTCTGTAACAGTAACAGTAATCAGTAAGTGCTAAGGATGCCACAGTACAGTTCGGAATACAGGACATACATTCATTCAATAAACAATATCAGTTCAATAAACAGTTCAGTTCAGTATTCAAAAGATAACCATTTTGAACATATCTTTACACAATCGTTACTCACAGAGATTGGGCTAATAGCAGCTAGAGCGCGTCCCCGAGAGCTAACCCTAAACAGTAAACAAATAGAACACACACTAAGTTCACAGTCGGAAGGATGATAATTAAATCCCTAATTTCCTCGGTGTGGTTCTATGTCTAAATCCTCATTAAGATGTCTTAAACTAGGCCTAAGAATGCCTAGGATGGGATGAGGATGCAAAGATGTGCACAGAAATCAGTTTCAGAATTTTCAGTGAAACAGGGCCTCCGCTCGAGCGCAGGTTTCCCCGCTCGAGCGGACAAGCAAACAAAGGTCCCCGCTCGAGCGGACCAAAAAGTACTGGATAGGTGAAATCTCCGCTCGACGCCCGCTCGAGCGTGTCACCCAGTCCTCCGCTCGAGCGCCCAATACTCCGCTCGAGCAGACTGATGCACAGTGCAAGATGCTGGGAGCTCGATTTCTCCGCTCGAGCGCTACTTCGTCCGCTCGAGCGGACAACAGAAATCTGGAAATCCCAGATTTGAGTCCCAAGCTCAAAACCAAGTTCAAAAGCAATGTTTTCGATCCTCTTGGGCTATTTTCTGGAAAAACTCTTTTAAACACATAGAATAACATGTTTCAAAACTCAATTTAAGAAATCAAAGCCCAAGGGTGTTTAATCAAACCCAATTTTCAAACCATTTTTCAAGAACAACATGCAAACATGACATGCATGAGTTTTTAACCAAATTCAAGGTCCAAGTCTTGCTCCATTGAGCTCCAATCTTTGAAAACAATGTGGAACCATGGACTATGATAAAAACATGGACATGCATGCACAATTCTCCAAGAATTTAACTTCAAATGCACCAAAATGGCCATGCATGCACCAATGGAGCTCTAATTCAACAATTATGAACAAAATCAAGACTCAAGTTCTCTATAGCCATGATACATGCAAGATGGAGCTTAAAGATAACAAGAAGACAATGAATTTTCTTACCTAAGTCTCAATTCAAGGTAAGGAAGCTAGATTATGCCAAGTTATACACCAATTCCAAGCAATTCTTCAAGAGTAAGCCAATACACCAAATGAAGTCACTCTCTCACTTTAGCTCTCTTCTAATTTCGGTGGGGACTAAGGGAATGGCTGAGGAGAAGCTTTGATTCAATGTATGCAAGGCTCAAATAATATTAAACAATGGGTCCACTAAGGTGGCAATGTGGTAAATAAGTCAATCTTGACAATTAACTCGTTTTAATCTAATTTAATCATTCCTAATCAATTTTTAGGTAAATATACCATTAAATCACAAATATTCTACTGAGTCCAAAACACCAAACGGTTTCTAATTCGGCCGCCGATAAGGCCTTCAATTAGCAGTTTAAACATATGGATTCAAACAGATAATCATTCAATCAAACAGATGCAATATGCAATTCAATGGCTAGACTTATTCAATTTCAGTTTCGATTTCAATCAGTCCATTTAGTACTTCAGTTAATTCGGTTATCAGTCATTATCAGTTCAGTTTAACAGTAACCAGTAGCTAATTCAGTAGTTAATCGGTAATCAGTACGAGGGTTGTTACAGCATGACAGTCAAGGGCATCTCAGCAGGGGGTGCAGGACATCCAATCAGGGGGTGTCGGATATCTTGGTTACGCCAGTTCAAGCATAGCAGGTGAAGACATCCAAGACAAGAAACATGGAAGAGATCTGTGGGAGATAGGAGCAGAGGCTCTCTCCAAATCAGAGAGTGGTGTGAGTTGAGTTGAGGATGTAGGATTCCCTCCTCCTCTTGTATCTCTGGTGTATTATCTCTAGCTTCAGGGGATGTAGCGTCTCAGTAAGGAGATGAAGATTCTGTTAGTTTTTGGGGCGTAACCAGATTAGCAGCAGTGTGTGCAGTGGATCACCTCACAAGGATTGAGGGGGTGATTTGTTGGATCATCCATTGTGAGTTGCATAACCCACTAAAGAGAGTGGAGCACCCACTTGAGAGAGAGTGGGGTGGTTGAAAGTAGTGGGATGGTTGAATGGAGCACCCACCAAATGGTGGGGTGGTTGAACCCATTCACAGCTAGTTGCTGTCTTCTTCTTCTTCTCAACATATCTATAAATAGGGGAAGAAATGGAGGAAGAAAATGTGAGAGTGAGAACCAAGAGAGTGAGAACCAAGAGAGTGAGAGATGTAAGAAACCGTCTCCCTCGGTGTGAGCGAGGGAGATGGGTGAATGGGTGAGTGAGAACGGTGTGAGCTTCTCCTCTGTAATATTTCTGTAATTTCTCCATAATTGATAAACGGTTACTCTCCCGTGGACGTAGGCATCATTGCCGAACCACGTTAAATATTGTGTGTCTCCTTCTGTGTGGGTGTGTGTTTTTTCTGGTTGTTATAATTTCTATAAGGTCTTGGGCGGGATCCCCGATCCCAACAGCTTCACCATCGCCACTACCGGACCACCACCACTACCATCACCTAACTTTGTTACCACCTAGAACCACCCTTCACAATGTGCCATAGGTGAAGAAGAAGAAGAAGAATGAGGATGATGGAGAAGAGAGAAATAAATTTGGAGATATTTCATGGAATTTTTGAAGTTAGTTTTCGGACAACTTTTGGCCTGTCGAAACCACCCATTTCAAGGAGGAGTGAGAAGGCGAGGCAGCGTAGGACGAAGTAGGAAGTGAGAAGAAGAGTTTGGTGAAAGAATGGAGTAAAACTGATAAAAATTGAGAAAGTTATAGAGTCCGAAAGATGGGTCCAAGTAAGTCGGAAAATTGGAAATTTGGTCTCTGTTGCGCGCAGGAACAAGGAAGAAGATGATGCTGGGTTTTATCGTGTGCTTCTTGGGCTATAGTGTTACGGTGCATCCAGGTTGATCAGTCGGTCCGATGACTTTGGAAATGACCACCCTAAGGTTTTTCGATGTAAAAATCTATTTTTGAAGTTGGATTCTGTAAATTTCAAGTCTGATATGATGATCTATAATCGACAAATTCAAAAAAATCAAATGATCAACCGTGAGATCGTGTTCGATCGACATGAAATTTCAGCAAGATGATCATGGAGCTGGGACGGTCATATCCTACTGCCAGAATCATAAACCAAAGCCGGATGAAAAACCGTTAACAACCGAACCATCGTAAGAACTCCTTTAAACCTTTCATTTCTCTCTTTTTATTCTATCTTGTCTTGTTCTTTTACTCTATTTATAAATGATGATATATGTGATATTATATGTTGGTTAGATAGTATAGTTTTGTAATGCATTGATTTTTATTGTTTGGTGAGTTGTTCCTACTGTTTTAAAAATTATTAAAATAGCAAATCATTGTAAAATAAAAAAAAAATTTAAATAAGAAATTATTTGGTGCATGTATAGCATGGACGAATTTTGATAAAGTCTAAAATAAGGTGTTTTAATAATCTAAATAATTTCTCAAATATGTGGAAGTGTTCTATCACCTCTATGCCGTATCTTTTGTGTGTTTTAACTTCGTAATATCATATATGCTTATTTTGTGAAATTATTTTATCATGCCTTAGTTGTCTCATGATTAGCCTTGGTTAGTATTGTGGTGATCATGCATTGCTCTGTAACCGAAAGCATAATAAAACTAATTAAGGGGAAACTTAATGGGTTGGTAACGGGTTTGCGATCACTTGTAATGATTTGGTAAGATAAGTGATCACTTGTAATGATTTGGTAAGATAAGTGAACTTGTTTCATCTGTAATGGATTAGAAAGATAATTGTAAATTATAAGCGTTGGTACTCTAATGAGATGTGGTAGGACATGTTCCTTTCCTTTGGAGTTGGAATATGTTCCCTTTAGGTGAAGTCTTGAGCAAGTGTGTTTTCGAACCCTAATGTGATACAAGGAGTATTCTGGCTGCTTAACGAAATTGGGAGGTATAAGGGTGGCAGCGAGGGTCTCACATAGAGAAAGTATCCTTAGAAGCCCATTCCCTTGAAACGGACTGTGATGTCACCACTCGAGTATGTAACTTTGGTGTATGGGCATTATTGGTAGTTGTGCAGCAAGTGACGCACAGGTTATTATGTAGCAAGAGACGCAGTGGTATTTGTTTAACCAAGGGGGAGTTAGAATTATCTATGGCCAGTGTCAGTGGTTTGGTAGGTACAACATTCCATAGATAATTGCCTAGAATTGACTTTTGATTGAACTTTATGAGGACTGGAATTTATAATTTGCTTGTGCATGTTTCATGTTCACATTGTATACTATTTTGCATTTTACTGCACTACCTGTATATTTGTCCCTATCTTTACTTGTTACTGTTATATTACCTGTTCGTATTATCCGGGGTGTAGAAAGTTGAGGTATGTGTGTGTTCTTACTAGATGTCACAGTTCATTACTATTTTCGTTGCCCTGGCATTAATGTCAAATTTTGGAAGATTTCACCGGCAAAGAAGTTGTTATGGAAAAGCCCAGGAAGTTGCGGCAGGCATAGATCGATGTCGAATATTCATCTCGCCACTAAAATTTGATTTTTACCTATAATTTGTAAAATTAGGACAACGTTGTTTGCAATACATTTAACTCTGATTTATCATTATTTATTTTTGGACTTGTATCTTTAGAAAAATCCTATATTTATTTGTTAATATATTCCTTGATATTCCCGATTTTTGGGGTCTCAAATTTTGTGCATGTAGGAGTCTCCTAGATGTATTGATATGTCAAATGCATCTAATATCTAGATATCATTCCTACTTGGAACTATCCATGCTACATAGTCCAAAATTAATGAAAATTGATAAGGGTCTAATATAAAAAGTACGGACACTTCTAAGAAGGTGTGCATTCATGTCATGTCTATGTCTGACATTGATACTCATCAAACATTTTCTGACATATGTCTAACATACATCCAATGTGTCACTATTTAATATAATTTAATTTAATTTAATATTAATATTATTATTATTATTTTTTTTAAATCTAGATACGCTTCGGACACTTGAGGAATATACACATGTGACATATCCATCAATTAGACACACATAAAAACATATTTTAAGTTTTGAATAGCTTAGAGAATACTATGATGAAATAAAAATAATTTATAGATTTATACCTATTCATTTGTCTTCTTTTAAACTTTAAAAGTTAGTGTTATGTTATATTCTTTATTATTTTTTAATAAAATATTCATATTTATGACATTTTAAATATATAAATGTTAGGATCAAACACACCCAAAAAATAATCTCACACACACAGAGCACACAATATTTACGTGGTTCGGCCCAATGCCTACATCCATGGACAGAAATGGGAATTTTGACTAAAATGGAGCAAAATACAAACCAGAGGAGAAGGAGTATTTCACTCTCTCTACTCAACTCAAAGCTCTCATACACTTCTCACAACTCTCTCTTTTCTGATACAAATCACCCTCTCCCTCCCGTTTCTATTTATACACAAAGAGAGTGAGGGAGAGGAGACAAACTCACCACCATTTCTACCTTCTTTAATGATGAGAGTCAACAATGGCTACAACGGAAAGAGAAAGGAGAAGTGCCCAGCTTAAACCTTCACTTTATCTGTGGTGGAAGTCCTTGCACGCCATCCTTCCTTGACTCTCTCGTTTGCTTGCATGGAGTTGGAACAATAATTGGCCTGCAGCATGAGGATCACCCCTTTCACATGGGGTGACCTCCAACAATCACCCCCTCAGCCCATGTGAGGTGATCCACAACAAAACCTACTGCCAAGGTATCCGGCACCCCCTGATTGGATGCCCTGCACCCCCTGCTCGGGATACTCTGCATTGTCGTGCAACTCCTTGCATGATGAACACGGGAGCAACTAGAAAACTTCAGAGTTTGACACATCAACATCCTCAATTTACCTTGCTCGGAGCTTATTTTTGAACAACCAGCCTTTGCTTTCTACACTTCAGAACAACTTTCCAGCGATCTCATACGCCCGTTGTCTGTGCTGCAATCCCTGATGTTCGGTTCTGTCTCACTTGTACGTCCGTACTGATGTTTGACAGTTAGCCCTTCTGCCAAGACAACTTCCACCAGTCTGTACAAGCTACCACTATGCAACTCTATGCATAGTGCTTGCACCCCCTTACTGAGGTGCCGTGCAAAGCTCACTTTACGACTCGAGATTGCATCCCTCCCTTCCATGCATCTTTTGAGAAATTACAAAATGTCTCTAACACAGGAGCAAAAGAAACTCTCATCTTCACTAGCACAGTCTCCATCGACTTGGTTTCTTTGCTCTGAACTTCCTTCAAGATTGGCTTCACTGGCTCAGATCTGTGCACCTTCGAACTGCCTCCTTGCTTTCTCATGCACCTTTTTCGCCATTCCTGATGAAAGCCTTGCTTAGTCATACGCTTTGGTTGCATATGTTCTCTCTTTGTACCCTCCAACTGGCGTTTGACAACCCCCATCTTTGTCAAAACTTCTCCTTCCAGTCTGTACAGTTTGTTGCACAACTTGCCTTGCAACATTTCCTTATCACCTCTGTGTACATGAAGAACCCCGCCACTAGATGAGAAACAATTTCCTTTTAGATCTAGCATACTGAGGGAGATTAGATTCCTCTGTACTCCTAGCACATGTCGGACCTCAGATAAAACACTTTTCTTCCATCCTTAGTAAGGAATCGCACTGTTCCTATGCCGACAACTCTGTTCACTGTGTTGTTGGCCATTCGGATAATGCTACTGCTGACTCTTCGGTAAGTGGAGAAAAGCTTCCTATCCGCACATATGTAGAACGTACACCCTGAATCCAAAATCCAGCCAGGTGTCTCCAACTCTGACAAGACTGTAAATATCACATCTTCATCATCAGAGGAATTCACTGCAACTGTTGTAGTTGAGGGACCTCCGTGTCCCTTGGCCTTCTCTTTGGCTTGTCTGCCCGCCTTTTTCTTTGGGCAATCTCTTATTACGTGATCCTTTTGATCACAGTAAAAGCACCTCCTCGTGTTGCCCTGTCTGGACTGTGAACGCCCTCTGCTTTTACTTCTTCCTCTACCTCTGCCCCTTTCTCTATCTCTGTCTCTACTTTCTGTGACAAGAGCCTGGGACTGCTCTCATTTCCTCCCATCTCTCTCTTTCTTGCCTCCTCGTTAAATAAGGCGTCTGTGACCATCCCCATGGTTAGTTTCCCTTCGGGTGCAGAATTACTGAGAGAAACCACCAACATCTCCCAGCTGTCTGGTAAGGAACTGAGTAATAATAATGCTTGCATCTCATCCTCTAACTCCATTTTGACCGATGCAAGCTGGTTCACAAGGCTGTGGAATTCATTGGTGTGTTCAGCAACAGATACACCACTCTTCAGTTTCAGGTTTATAAGCCTTCTCATTATCAAGGCTTTGTTTCGTGCTGTTTTGGACTGGTACATGCCCTCAAATTTCATCCATAAGGCATAGGCATCCGTCTCTTGGGCGACATGGTGGAACACACTGTGGTCAATCCACTGTCTGATTTGACCGATAGTCTTCCGATTGGTTTTTACCCAGTTTTCATCCTTGTCTCCATCTGGTTTAACCCCCTTTAGTGCTATAGGGTCAAACAAGTCTCTACAATACAGGATGCCCTCCATCCGCAGCTTCCATATCGCATAATTGGAAGCGTTCAACTGAATCATTGGCCCTGAAACTGATGTGGATTCCTCCATCATACAGAAAGTGATCTTTGTCTGAAAACAAGCTTTGTTGTGGAGTCCAGACTAGTCAAATTAGTCGGAAAAGCACTTCAGATTGCCAAAAGAAAGACTGAAAAATTTTGAAAGCTGATTTACAAAATCTGACCGTACGGATGTGTTCAAAATATTCCAAATAATTGGAAAGCACTATTGGATCATTCAAATCGGACCTCAAATGGCTCAGATCAAGCCAAAACAAGTTAAACGGTTCAGATCGGTGACTTCTGGAGTGCCTGAGAAGCACCAGATTAGTTCTCCGGTTCGGCTGGCGTCAGGCTGACGTCAGCGGCTTGGTCAGTGGCGCGGCTGGTCAACGGCTCCGGCTTGGCGTCGGCTGGCGGCCCAGCTTGGATGACGTCGGCTGGCGTGCGCGCATGTGGCGCATGTCTGCGCGTGAAATCACGCGTCTTCTTCCTCTAGAAGCGTGTGCAGTGCGTGTGAGGCTGAGCGCGAGTGGGAACGGTGTCACAGAGCGCGTGTGGCGCACAAGGGGCCGTTCGATCTCCGTTTTCTATGCGTTTTCACCGCTGTGCTCGTCTCTTCGAGGGCTTCAACCTCGTCTGATCAAAAGTGGATTTCTACCACTTTGATTTCTGGGCATTTTTTGAGAACACACTCTGTTTTGCTGAAAACATACAAAACCCGCTCTGATACCACTTTGTTAGGATCAAACACACCCAGAAAATAATCTCACACACACAGAGCACACAATATTTACATGATTCGGCCTAATGCCTACATTCACGGACAGAAATGAGAATTTTGACTAAAATGGAGCAAAATACAAAACAGAGGAGGAGGAGTATCTCACTCTCTCTACTCAACTCAAAGCTCTCATACACTTTTCACAACTCTCTCTTTTCTGATACAAATCACTCTCTCCCTCATGTCTGTGTTTATACACAAACAGAGTGAGGGAGAGGAGACAAACTCACCACCATTTCTACCTTCTTTAATGGTGAGAGTCAACAATGGCTACAACGGGAAGAGAAGGGAGAAGTGCCTAGCTTAGACCTTCACTTCACCTGTGGTGGAAGTCCTTGCACGCCATCCTTCCTTGACTCTCTCCTTTGCTTGCATGGAGTTGGAACAATAATTGGCCTACAGCATGAGGATCACCCATTTTACATGGAATGACCTCCAACAATAAAACTACATTTTGTGTTTGTCTCCCACATGTTGTGTCCTGTATTTTTTAAAATTTGACATGTCCATGTCCATGCTTCTTATACTCTAATGTTGACTCCAATGTATTTATCCCAAAAAAAAAATTTGTTGACTCCAATGTAAGCAGATCATGATTCAAAACTCCGTTGTCTTGCCTCTAATAATTGTTTGTCTATATAATAACTACAGTTCTATGCTTGACCATCTTATCAGAGACTAATTCCATTTTGGGCTTTGATTCATCCCCCGAAAGGGGGGGCCCCGAATCCCCCGATTTTCCATTTCAAGTAAAAAAAAAAAAAAAGAAAACAGAAAAAAAAAAAAAAACAGTTTGTCAAAAATGGAAATTAGGGGGATTAGGGGGAGTTTTTTTAGGGGGATTTTTCATTTTCCTTCCATTTTTTGATGCACCACATTCTTTTTTGGGGCCTTATATTAAATAGTGCCTAAAGGATTCTTCATGGAGGAGATGGCTGGCAACAAAGACATCACTTTTAATTGATCCGATTTTGTTTTTCTTTGGTGGTAATTTCTTTTTATAGATCACTTTTTCATTTTTCTTTCTTTTTTTTAATATTTAATTTTTAATTTTTCTCTTTGTGGGTGGGTGGGTGGTGTTTGATTGTGGGTAATTCACTAGCCAAGTATGTGCTCATTCAGCTAAACTTGAGTTATCCTTAAATAAAACTAATGAACAATTTTAAGGTGGCTTAGCTGATTTAATGGGACGCAATATTCAGTTTTTTTTTTTTTTCCCTTCCTGTTGCAGGGATTATAAGCATAAATATCCATGGTGGCTCGTAGCCCATTCATGAAACATTTTGAAAGGAAATGTTAAAAAACTTGTCTTATTGTCACTTTGTTATGTGGCTGCAGGGTGAACCAAGTTTCTATCTGTTTGGTTTTATAATGTGTCTTGGTGCTACAGCTGCAAGGGCATTAAAGTCGGTCCTTCAAGGCATTTTGCTGTCCTCAGAAGGGTAATTAACTATTTGTGTTCACTTTTTCACTTTAACAAATTTGTAGATTTCTTGGGGTCATTGTTTTTGGTACTATCTACTTCCATTACTGAAAACCCACACTATATATATTATCTTAATTTCTTTTCCAGGGAAAAACTGAATTCTATGAACCTTGTGTTGTACATGGCACCAATAGCTGTTTTATTCTTAGTTCCTGCTACATTGTTGATGGAGGAAAACATGGTTGGGATCACAATAGCTCTTGCCAGAGATGATATCAAAATAATCTTTTATCTACTCTTCAATTCTGCCTTGGCATATTGTGTGAACTTTACCAATTTCTTGGTCACCAAACACACCAGCCCTCTGACTCTCCAGGTTTGCCTCTTTGTACTAACACAGCTTCTTTCCTGTTTTAGTTTGGCATTAGTGATATCTTCAAAGAACTGGGGACTCTTTATTTATTTACTATTGAAATAAAAAGAAGAGGACTTTTCTACGTGGCGATCAAGGATATGATTATTAAATGAGATTTTAACATAAAAATGATTTACAAAGCTGCTATACTTCACAAACCATTCTTTTTGTTGCACAATGCACATCAAAGTTGTAGTATTGAGGAAAATAAATGCACAAGAACTCATCCTCTGTGGGGCTCCTCCATGAGAGATTATCTAAGCTATACCTAAAACATTAAAAATAGCTGGATGGTTGCCAAAAGCTGCTCTAATCTGTCTTCTTGTTGAGTATCCAAATCAAGCTTCTTCCTCGTTATTTTGTCAGATTACGGTGACCGTGTTGTGAGAACTGAACTATGAAATGCTACTGAAGGCATATGCATTATGTGAAAATTTTGTGCATGATGATTTCAGTTCAATAGCCTTCCTATTTTTCAGTTTGATAGCAAATTCTTCTGTGGCACTTGTCTACTTTGAGATTGAAATTTTTCAATTTTTCCAGGTACTGGGAAATGTGAAAGGTGCTGTTGCTGTTGTTATCTCCATTCTAATATTTAAGAATCCCATCTCAGCAACAGGGGTAATGGGCTACTTGCTTACCATCATCGGAGTTGTTCTGTATAGTACAGCCAAGAAGAGGAGCAAATAAGACACTCTTTTCCTGTATCTTATTTTTTCTCAGGTGAACATTTCATTTTACCTCTTTCAGAGCCAAGGTCGTAAAAATAATGCTTCACCTGATTTGTTATTACTTATATCCCCTGTAATTCATTTCTCAGAAATGGAAAAGAGAAGTTTCTTACTATTTCATCAGTGACCTGACGCTCCACGGTGGCGATATATCCACGGAAGACTAATTTGCCTTTCTTCTCTTCTACCTTTTCTTTTTCTTCTGATAAATGATATTTGTGAGAGGCTAAAAGTGGAGTGTTAATATCATTTCCCTTTTTTTAGACATTAGTACCTTTTTTTTCCTCCTGATCTATACCATTTCATGATCATCAAAGATATGATCATACTGTCGTAGAAACATTATATATGTATAATGTGAAAATTTATTGGTTAGTCCAGGGCATCACGTGGCTATGCTCCTGGCTAATTACAAACAATTATGTCCCTTCATGTTTCCCAATCACCTAATATAAAATCGTGAGTCTCACTCCTTTCACCAATTACAATGCACGTGGACCACCACATGGCGCTGTCCCTGAACCAACCAATAACTTTTCATATAATGTTAATCATTGATTTGACATATATGAAGAAAATGTTTCCTATTACATTTTTGGATATATTGCACTACGGAATGTATTGCTTCTATGCTGTCACCTGCACTGCATTTTTGTTTCCTTAAAATAATCACAATGTCAGTAATTCACTCAGGGTTGAAGCGTCCATCTTGTAATCAAAAGCAAGAGACACTTCTGATTTCTAGAGCTTAACAACTTTCTATCCAGTGGCTGCTTCTGATTTGAAGTGATTAATGACTCTTTCACCCTCTCCAATTTCTGTTGAATCAGTTTGAGTTATGTTAGTGGGGCTAGCATTGCCTTAATGTCTCGCAGTAAGAAATTCAAGCCTTATGTCTTGCTGTAAGAAAATCAAGTATTTGTAACATTTTTCTTTCAATTTACGGAGGGCAGCCTCGTCTGAGAACATACTATTTTATTAATTTTTTGACTTTTTATGAAAAGATGTATAGAAAAATAAAGAGAATGATATGACAATTTATAACTATTTTTTGACTTATTGTGGACATTTTTTATGCACTTTAGTGTGGTTTGATCCTCTGATGATATGAACTTCAGTCAGAAGAATATTTGGTGCTACAAAGTCTTTGCTACTGAGTTTAAGTTAATTTATTGATTTAAAATAAATTTACAAATAAAATAGTGTTTAAAATAGTTAGTTCGTTGAACATATTTTTTATTGTTATAGATGCGAATATTTTTATATTAAGATGTGAGACAAAATATTTATAATTATAGATGTAAATATATTCGTGTTTAGTTTCAATTTTCTAAATTCAATTTTTAATTTTTAATTTTTTGACCTAAATAACAATTAGTGTTTAGTTTCAATTTTCTAAATTCAATTTTCTGGAAATTGAGTTTTTTTTTTTTTTAGTGAATATTTTTAAAATTTTAAACAATTTTTTAGATGCACTTTACTTAGATATATCTAAATAGTAAAATATTTATGAAAAAATATTTTAAAAAATTAATAAATACATAAAAAATATTTTTAAAAAAATGTACTAAATTTTTGTATTTTTATATTTTTGTTATTTAATGAATTTTTTAAAGATTTTTTTCACAAATATTATATTTTTTAAATGTATTTATGTTAGGTGTGTCTAAAAATTTTTAAAAAAAATTACTTAAACTATTAAAAAAATTAGTAAAAATAAAAAATAAATAAATAAATTTTTTTTAAAAATAAATTTTTTTAAAAAATAAATTCACTGAAACCAAACGGAATGAATATTGTTTAAAAATTACTTCTTCTACTTTTTCATTTTTTTTCCAATATTTTTTTCCAAATATGACGAAAGTCGGTGAAATTTCACCCTGTTCTGCTCTTTGTTTTGCTTTTCCTGAGATTCTCCCCTTTCTATAAAGCCGTTACTCGTTTGAGTCATTGGCTTCGTTTGGGGAGTTGGTTTTTTTTTGACAAAATTTTTTTTTTTTTTTGACTATTTTAATTTAAGAGAAATTTTTTTTTTTGACTTTTCCTAATTTTTTTTAAGAGAAAAAATATAATAATTATAAATTAAATATGATGGTTGATATTGTTAAATTAAAACAGTTATGCTATGTAGCTCGAATCTGCCCTTTCCCGAATGTGTGGGTGATTTTTCGATCACACTGCCTATCTTAGTGATTCAGCGGTAAAAACACAAGCAGAATAGATGGCACAGATAACAACACAAAGACAAGAAGGATTTAACGTGGTTCGGCAATAATTGCCTACGTCCACGGGAGGCCGAGGTGTTTCACTATGAACAGTAACAAGAATTACAATTCGCTCTCAGTAACTTTCCCACTCTCTGAGTATATAATTGTAAATGTTACAATTAGTTTGTTGCCTTTCTATGTCTGTTTTAACTGTTGTGTTGATGCCCGAATGCCCCCCTCTGTGTCCCAACCATTCCATATATATACCGGAAAGGTTAATGGAGTGGTTACCAGCTTTTGAGCTGGCTTGCCAGCCCAATGTAGCACTTTTGGCAGCTTTCCAGGTAAAAGCTGTTTATTCCTTCACACGGCAACTAGTGGCCTCATGGCTATTTCACATGGCCTCAAGGCCACTAGTTGGTGAGATAATTGCCTCATGGCTTTCTCCATCTGGTTGGACATCCACCTAACCAAGATAATATTTTATAACATCAACCTCGGCTTTATTCTTCTGCGGGTAGCTCGGCCTTTATATGTTAAGCCGAGGTTGGAGGCCTTTGTCCTGAATTAAGATGTCTTCGAAAATTACCTCGGCAATTACTTGAGTACCTTGGCTAAACTTTACCGTGACACGTAGCACCTCGGATGACACGTCGGCGTCCCCTTGCCACGTGTTGATACTCAGAAATATAACCCCACAACTGCCCCCTAAGTTCTATTACCTCGGCATACTGAGGTGATGGAACTTACATTGAACTTCTTTCTCAGACCTCGGCTTAAGAATTTTCTAGCCGAGATCATTTACTTCAGGCCGAAATGTCTTTAAAGATTTAGAACGGTTCCCTTACGCGCATGAGCTGTCATGCACCGTTTTTCATCTGTTCCGATGACGCGTTTTACTCCCATTGTTGCGTGCTGGAGACGCGCCTGCAAGCCGTTTTTCTCTGCCCGCGCCGTCTGACGCATGCGTTACCCAAGGCGCAATAATTGCTGTTTTGCCGCTGTTTCGAATTTTGACAAAAACAATTGTTTCTCTCTCCTTCTCTTCACTTCTGCATTTTCGAATCTCTTTGCTTTCTCTCTCTCTCTCTCTAAACTTCTCCTCCACTGAATCTGCCATTACTCCAAGTTCGAAGCTCTGCAACTGCCTTCATCTGCCATTTCTGTGAAGCTCTTGCCGCTGTTGCGTCCATTATCTGACCTCGGCGAAGCTTCATCCCGGCCTCACCTTTTCTGGTACGCCACCGTTCCCTTCTTTTCTCAGTTCTTTGATTGTTTCTGGAATTTCTTGCTCCTACTGCTCTGCTTGTCATTCAATTTGTAAATCGTTCGCCTCTGTATGTATTATTTCCTGGTTTTGCACATGCCATGGACACTTGCATTGTTTCACCTTTGTTCGTGGCCTTCCACCCTTTCTGTTCTTGACTCTGAGACTTCGTTTTTGCTTTTCTGTTTTCCAGATTTCTGCCTTCCATACTCGTAGATTTAGGTTTGGGATTTGCTATAGAACCATCAATCTTTAGGAAAAATTGAAACAATTTATACCTAGGTTTAAGCCGAGGTCCTTAAAACCCTGTAGATCTCCTTCTTTCTGTTATCCCACTCTTTTATATCTAGACCATGGGTGTGTGGAGAGATAGGGTCAACACCCCATCCAAACTAGAACATTTTAGGCGAGAGTTTTCCATCCCAAACGACGTCCATCTCAGACTAGCTGAGGAGAAGGACTCCATTATGCCCGATGAGGATAAGATGCCTTTCCCTGTAGTAGCCTTCGTCCAGTGTGGACTTAGGTTCCCTCTAGATCCCCTTTTCCGCGAAGTCCTTCATTACTACACCCTCAACCCCATGCAACTCACCATAAACACCATTAGAACACTTAATGGTATAATAGCCCTAGCTTGGCAGGAGGGTGTTAGGATCACTCTTGCCGACGTTCAGTATTGTTACACCATGTGTGCCCTTGACCTCAAAGAAAAGGGTTATGTCTATTACCTTAAGCCGAGGTCCACTGCATTTAAAATAGTAGCCGACCTTCCAGACTCCAACAAAGGGGCTGGAGATGACTACTTGATTGCTTCTGGAAACTGGGAATTTGGCCCAGATGAAGAAGTTCAACTCTTTCCTCTTCCTCGAACGGTCAAGGAGGGCAAGGGTAAGATCCCTGTGTCAACTGCTTAACTGTTGCTTTCTTCAATTTTTCCAAAATTTTATCTGTTTTTGATGTTGTGTTTTTCTTTGCAGACGTTCGCAAGCCTCCCAAGGACTTCCGCCAGTCCTATTTCCCTGGGAAAGGCTTGAAGAAGCTCCTGGACCTTCCACTCCAGAAGCGCAAGGCTCCATTGTTGCTGAATTTCATCCCAACATACACATCCAAATTGGCCGACGTTCCGAAGAAAAAGAAGAAGAGCGCCCCTCCATCAACTGCTTCTACTGAACAGGCTGCCTCCACATCTGAGCCAGCCGATCAGCCTTCAACCTCGGCTCCAGTGACAGAGAAGAAACGCCGACGAAGACTTGTTAAAACAGCCGAGATGGAACGACCAAAGAAAGTGGTGCTGGACCTTTTGGCCGATCTTCCAGATGAAGTGGATGCTGCACCATCCCAACAAATGCCTCCGCTGAAACCCAAAAGAGTAAAGAAGGCCCAACCAAAGGCCAAGGCGACTGATATTGATGCCGAGGTTGAAGACGCAGTGCCAATCTCTCAATTGGCCGAGAAGACCACTTCGGCACCCGCAAAAAGACCTGCTGAAGCCCAGCCATCAGGGGCCACTCAACAGAAGAAGCCGAGGTCTTCATCTGCCACGACTTCGGGGTCCAGGGTTCCCAAAGTTCCCTGGGAACCCAAAGTTACTCTTGAAAACAGGCCGGTCTATGCCAATGAAAGTGCCGCCGATGTCAAAATCGGCGTTGCACTCAGTACTGCAGTTCTCCTGGAGGGCGATCTGGAGCGTAACGCCCAGATGAGTAGATATGAGAATTACGCCCTTATGTTGCAGCATTCTGTTCAAGTAAGTCTTTGAATTTGATAACTTGTCTCTCATACTTGAAAAATTTTGAAATATTCTATAATAACTTTTGCCTTGTGTTCTTTCAGGCCATTCAACACGCCCACTCCTTCTCCATGCAGGCTTTTGAAATGGGGAAGGAGTTATCTGAATTGAAGAAGGAGTTTTCTGCCCTTCAGAGGATCCATAAAAGGGATCAGTTAAAGATGAAAAAGCTGGAGGATCAGGCCGAGGCGGCCACAAAGGCCCATCAGTTAGCTCAACAAAAAGCTGAGGCTGCTGAAGATATAAGAAAGGTCGCCGAAGCCGAGAAAAAAGAGGCCGAGGCTAAAAAGGCTCAAGCCGAGAAGGAGCTAACTGATGCCCTGGCCACCAAAGACGCCGACATCAAGGCTGCAGATGCGAAGGGCTATAGTCAGGGTATGGCCGACGTCGCGGAAGATTACAAGCTTCAAGTCAAGCAAGCATGCAACAGGGGATTTTCCCTAGGTTGGAATGCTTTGGCCAAAGAGTTTGGTCTTCCTACCGACTCGCCTTGGCGCAAAACCACTCGCCTTGGCGCAAAACCAAAGCCATTTGTCTTCCCTTTGCTCTTTCTCCACCTCCAAGCCAAGTTGAAGAAGAAGCTGATTCTGAAGCCGAGGCTGAAGATGACGCTAAAGATGAAGCCTTGGTGAGGAAATCCAAGGATGCCTCTGAATCCAAGTCACCTCCTCAGGGTGACCAAGTCATGGACTTAACTGGAGATGAAGATCTTGAAGTTATTCCCAAAAAGGCAGACATCGGCACTCTATCCTCTGACCTTCTTTTGGCAGAGAGAAATATTGATGAAACCCTTGCTGAGATAGACGCCGAGATCGCGGCAGATAAAGAAACCGAGGTTGCAAAAGAAACTGAGGTCGTGGTGGAAAGGCAGGATGAGGTTGTGGAGAAGGATACCGAGGTGGTTCTCCCAGAGCCTTCTGAAGTTCCAGCCCAACAAAATGCTGAAGAAACTTGAATGTCTTTTGTTCTTTTTTCTTTCTTTTGTACTTTGTTTTATTTTCTGAACAATGTAAGCTTTGTTTTGTGGCCGATGTGCCCTTTCTTGTCACTTGTGAACAATTGACTTGCTAAGCCATAGTGCCTTCTTTATATGCAACTGCTTCTTTTTGAATGCTGTAGTCTTTAACTTTTCTTCATTGCCTCTGTTTGATTCTATACTTGGAATATTTTTGCATGATTTACATAAGTCTTCCTTTGCATAATCTTCTCGGAGTTTCATACCTCGGGTATGATATCTGCAAATTTTACTTCGGCAAGATACTGACCTGCAATCTTTTCATAAATTTCAACAAGTATAAAACATATACTATTCAATGTTAACCTTTGCAAACGTTTCATAAGTTTAAACAACAATCTCAATCTGACTTTCTTGTAAATTGCTACAAATTTCAACAAGGATTAGTATAACCAGTAAACTTTACTCAAGTTAAAACAAATGTTAAACAATGATCTATTTGTAAATTGTTGCAAATTTCAACAAGGGTTTAAACAATATACTTAACCTTTAGTTCAACCTGTAAATTGCTGCAAATTTCAACAGATGACAACATGTCGGCTTAACTTGAACCTGTAATATCAGTCCAACCTACTTGTAAATTGCTGCAAATTTCAACAAGGATTATCGTATACAGTAAATTTTTCTCAAGTTATAATCAAGTGTTAAACAGTGATCTACTTGTAAATTGCTACAAATTTCAACAAGAATTTAGACAGTATACTTAGCTTTGCCTCAACTTGTAAATTGCACCCAATTTCAACAGATGGTAACATGTCGGCTTAACTTGAACCTTTGCCTCAACTTGTAAATTGCACCCAATTTCAACAGATGGTAACATGTCGGCTTAACTTTAACTTGTAAATTGCTACAAATTTCAACAAGTGTTAAGCAATGATCTTTGGCTTGACCCCCTTGTGGATTGCTATACGTCGGTCAGCAATAGCATCAGCTTTACCCCGGCTTGTAAATTGCTACAAATTTCAACAAGCGAGGATAGTAATAATCTCGGCTTAACTTCAACTTGTAAATTGCGACAAATTTCAACAAGCGAAGCTAAGGAATCATCTCGGCTTAACTTCAACTTGTAAATTGCTACAAATTTCAACAAGCGAAGCTAAGCTTTGTATTCGGTCAAACCAACTTATAAATTGCTACAAATTTCAACAAGTGGTAGACTTTGTATTCGGCCAGACCAACTTGTAAATTGCTACAAATTTCAACAAGTGGTAGGCTTTGTATTCGGCCAGACCAACTTGTAAATTGCTACAAATTTCAACAAGTGGTAGGCTTTGTATTCGGCCAGACCAACTTGTAAATTGCTACAAATTTCAACAAGTGGTAGACTTTGTATCTTCTCTGCCCCCAATGTGAACCTGAGTTCCACTTGGGTTCTCATTTGTCATGTCTGCCAGCGTCTTTATCAATCAGGTGAGTTTATTGATGACATCGGCCAAGAATAGTGATCATCTTAATGATAGAAAAATTTTAGATTACAAGTGTTCCAGGGTCTTGGCAATGCTTTGCCCTCGTTGTCCTCAAGCCGGTATGCGCCATTACCTAACACCGAGGTAATTCTGTAAGGCCCTTCCCAGTTTGGGCCAAGCTTGCCCTCTCTGGGATCTTTCTTGTTGCCGACCACTTTCCTCAAGACCAGGTCGCCGACTTGAAAATCTCTTGGGTTGACCTTCTTGTTGTAAGCTCTGGCAAGTTGTTGTTGGTATACTGCAAGCTGAATTGCAGCCTTCTCTCTTCGTTCTTCCAAAAGATCCAGATCTCGGGCTAAGAGTATATCATTAGTCCCATTTTCAATTCCCTGGGTTCGGATCCTTGGGATGCCGACCTCCAGTGGAATGACTGCTTCTGTGCCATAGGCCATGGCAAAGGGAGATTCCCCTGTTGATCTTCTCGGCGTAGTCCGATATGCCCAAAGCACGTTGGGCAATTCATCTATCCATTTCCCTTTTGCTGCCTGCAACCTCTTCTTTATTCCATCCAAGATTACTTTGTTGGATGCTTCTGCTTGTCCATTACTTTGGGGGAAACTTGGTGTTGAAAAGTAATTCTTGATCTTGAATTTTGCACAAAAGCCCTTGATAAGTTTGCTGTCGAACTGCGTTCCGTTGTTGGCAACAATGGCTCTGGGAATGCCAAACCTGGTGATAATGTTCTTCCATATGAAATTCTTGACGTCCACATCTCGGATTTTAGCAAGAGGTTCTGCCTCTATCCACTTTGTGAAGTAATCTGTTGCGACCAACAAGTATTTTCTCTGCCCAGTTGCTTGGGGAAGTTGTCCGACCAGATCCATGCCCCATTGGGCAAACGGCCAAGGGCTGGATACCGGATTCAGGTCGGCAACTGGCTGATGAATCAAAGGTGCAAACCGTTGACAGGGTTCGCACTTCTTCACATATGCTTCTGCATCTTTTTGCATGTATGGCCACCAATACCCTTGGGTAATGGCCCTATGGGCTAACGATCTGCCCCTAGTGTGGCTTCCACAAATCCCTTCATGAATTTCATATAAAAAATCTTCAACTTGTAAAGGGTGTACGCACCTTAGAAGGGGTCCAGTGAAGGACCTTCTGTAGAGATGTCCGTCCGCAGTCAGGCTGAATCTTGCCGACCTCAGTCTGACCTTGTGTGCCTCCTTGCGATCTTCTGGCAGTTTTCCTTCTTTCAGGAATACAGCTATTGCATCCATCCAGCTCGACCCCATGTCCACGCACATTGCTTCTTGCTTTGCGTTCCGTAGTTCTATGCTTGGGCCCGACATGTAGTCGATCATAATTGTTCTTGTCTTTCCAGTCTGCATTGAACTCGCCAGGTTGGCCAACGCGTCGGCGTGGCTGTTATCATCTCGGCTAACTTGAAGAAGTCGGCAGTTCTGAAATAACTCGGCTAATCTGATAACCTCTTTTGCATAAGCCGACATCCTCTCGTCTCTGGCTGCAAATTCTCCTGTTGATTGGTTAACAATTAACTGTGAATCACAAAAAACTATTACCTCATCTGCTTCTGCTGCTGCTGCCAGTTTTAGTCCTGCAATTAATGCTTCGTATTCAGCTTCATTGTTTGAGGCCTTGAAACCCAAACGGATGGATTGTTCTATTATTTCTCCATCTGGGGATATCAGCAGCACTCCTGCCCCCACTCCTCGTCGGTTTGAACTTCCATCGACAAAGAGTCTGAATGAGTCGCCGATGTAGATGCTGCAAGGCCTGAGCTTTTCCTTCCTTTGCTCTTTTGCTTTTGGCTGGGATTCTTCTTGCTTGCTAGGACCTTGTTCATCTCGGCTCAATGGAGGCCGACGTTCGATGGATTCCGGAGTGAATTCTGCCACAAAGTCGGCCAAAACTTGACCCTTAATTGCTGTTCTGGGCCTGAATTCCAGGTCATACTGGCCCAAAGCCACTGCCCACCTTGCAATTCTTCCTGTCAAGTCTCCTTGTTGCAACAGCGATTTTAATGGGTGCTCTGTTAATACCACAATCTTGTGTGCTTGGAAATAGTGGTTCAACTTCTTTGAGGCCATGACTAAGGCCAACATTAACTTCTCCAGTGGTAAGTACCTCGTTTCAGCGCTGGCTAAGGTTTTACTTACATAATAGACAGCCTTCTGCTCTCCCTGCTCTTCTCGGATCAGTACTGCGCTCACCGCGTGCTCTGACACGGCTAAGTACAAGAATAACTCTTCCCCGGGCTCAGGTGTCGAGAGGACTGGAGCCGTGATCAGGTACTTTTTTAGATCGGCCAAAGCGGCCTCACATTCGTCGGTCCACAGGAAGTCTGCAGTCTTTTTTACCAGGTTGAAGAAAGGTTTACATTTGTCTGAACTTCGGCTTATGAATCTGTTTAGGGCTGCGGCCCTGCCAGTGAGCATTTGAACCTGTTTTGCCGAGGTTGGGCTCTGTAGATCTAGGATGGCCTTGATCTGATCTGGGCTGGCCTCTATTCCCCTTCTTGTAACCAGGTACCCTAGAAACTTTCCAGATCCAACCCCAAACGCGCACTTTGATGCGTTGAGTCGGAGCCGATATGTTTTAAGTATGTTAAATACCTCGGCTAGGTCGGTAAGATGATCTGCTGGCTCCTTGGTCTTCACGACCATGTCGTCGATGTAGACTTCCACTGTTTGGCCTATCTGGTGTTTGAACATTTTGGTCACCAGCCTTTGGTAGGTTGCTCCTGCGTTCTTTAGTCCAAAAGGCATCACCCTGTAACAGTACAGGCCTTTTGGGGTGATGAACGCTGTCTTCTCCTCGTCTGGTGGGTACATGGCAATCTGGTGATACCCCCTGTAAGCGTCCAGGAAGCTCATCCTCCCATGTCCAGATGTAGCATCCACCAGCTGGTCAATTTTTGGCAGAGGGAAGCTATCCTTGGGACAGGCTTTATTTAGGCTTGTAAAATCCACGCAAACCCTCCATTTACCGTTTTTCTTCTTTACCACCACAGTGTTGGACAGCCACGTTGGATAGTTGACTTCTCTGATGGCCCTTGCTTCTAGAAGTTTGTCAACTTCTTCCTCCACTGCTTCGACGTGTACCAACGTCGGTCTTCTAGCTCGTTGAATCACAGGTTTAGCCGACCTGTCGACGTTCAGTCTGTGGCATGTGACCTCGGGGTCAATGCCAGGCATTTCATAAGGTGTCCAGGCAAACACCTCTATGTTTGTTCTTAAAAAGGCTTCCAGTTCTCTTTCCTCTTCTTCGGCTAAGCCTGAGCCGAGAAGAAAAAAGCGCTCCTCATCGCCCTCCTGGACGAGGATTTTCTTTAGTGTTTCCTCACTCTTCTCGGCCGGCTCCTTGCCGACATCGTCCAGGACTTCCATGTCCTCGTCTTCAATTTCTGCCTTCGCTGGTTCTCGAACATTGCAGGTAGTCTTCATTGCTGCCATGGAGCAATTCTTTGCCTGTAGTTGATCTCCTCTGACTTCTTCAATCCCATGCTCTGTTGGGAAGCGCAGTAGTTGGTGCAATGTTGAGGGAACTGCCCCCATTGCATGCAACCACGGTCTGCCCATGATGATGTTGTATGGTGATGGCGTATCAATCACAATGAACTCGGTCCTGATCTTCTTAGTGCCTGCTTGCACTTCCAAGTTTGTGGCACCCAGTGGCAACGTCGGCGTTCCATTGAAGCCGACCATCGGGCTATTTGATTGCTCCAGGTCGTCGGGGTGAAGGCCTAGCTCCTTGTAACATCTAACGTACATGATGTCGCAAGAGCTGCCTGGATCTATGAGGATGCGTTTTACCTAGCACTCCCCAACCTCGAGGGATACAACCAAGGCATCATTATGCGGCTGCTGTACCATCTCTAGATCGGCCTCGGTGAAGTTTATCATCGGACCTTGGCAATCCCCCGGCCGAGGTCTTTTCAATCCGACCTGGTTCACGTACTGCAAGTGTTTTACTCTTTGGGTTTCCCCCCGTATGCCGTTTTCATTCACCTTGGAATGAATCACATTTACTACCCGAGGTCTTCCTTCCCGAGGTTGCGGTGGTGGTGGAGCTGCTTCAGCCTGAGGCAGCCTTGCCTGTTCTTCCCTCGTTCTGGTTTCATCGACAAGGTCTCTGAGGTGGCCTCGCCTTACCAGATCTTCCAAGTGTGCTTTAAGGGCTCTGCAACCCTGTGTTGTATGTCCGTTTTCATTGTGATAAGAACAATGTCTGTCCATGTTTCTTCCCATAAACTCCCCGGGTTCCCTTACTGGTGTTCTGAAATAGGGCTGGCTCCGGATTTTTCCTAGGACTTTTTGGATTGGAAGTCGGAACACGGTTGTCACTGCCTATTTAGCCCTTAACTCTACCTCTGCCTTGCTGAACCCGTTGTTACTTCGGCTTCACTTCGGCGAGTTGTTTCCTTCCTGTTTGACCTCTTTCGGTGCCGATGTATCCTCCTCGGCTCTGGCATATTTTTCGATTCTTGCCATGAGTTCCTCCATGCTCTTTGGCAATGTCTTCGCCAAAGATTTCCGTAGTGAACAATCTGTTTTCAGGCCGTTCTTGAAAGACACGACCGCTACCTCCTGGTTGCATTCAGGTATTCGGTTGAACACTTCGTAGTACCTCTTTGCATAGGCCCTAAGGCCTTCATCCTTGCTGATCTTCAAAGCCATTAGTGCGTCTACCCTTAATGGCTGTAGCTTGTTTGTCACGAACCTGGCCACAAACATCTCGGCCAGGTCTTCCCAAGTTTTCACACTTCCTTTTGGTAACTTGTGGAACCAATCTGATGCAATTTCTCCAAAGGACGAAGGGAATACTTTGCAGAGCAAAGGCTCATTTCCACTGTATAACGCCATTGAGTTTAAAAACAATCCAACATGGAAGTTAGGATCTGACTTACCGTCATAGATTTGAAACCTCGGCATGCTGAACCTTTTTGGTGCTTCAAATTTGTCCAGTTCCACCGAGAATGGTGTCCTTGGCTTGATGAACGAGTTTACCTCGGCTTCAGCGTTCTGCTCCCTCCTCTTGAGGTAGTTTCTCAAGTCTTCGTAACTCCTCCCCGGAGCTCGGCTATCTTTTGATTTTAGTCCCTTTGGCACGCTACTCTTGGCCTCGTGGTACGCCCGTTTTGATCTTTCTCCATGGGGTGTGTCGAAGCAGAGAACCTGCTTTTGTACATGCCGATGTTCTCTTGGTTCCTGATCCTTTGTATTATACGTTCTCTGGGCCTTGCCGACCTCCCCGGAGGACGGGTGAGAATGCTTCTTGTTCCTGGAGCGCTGTGGTGCTTCAGGAGTTGTTGTCCTTCCTTCATTCCGAGCTTTAACTGCTGGGATTGGCGTATCCTGCAGTGGGTATGGTGGCTGCATGACCTTGCTTTGCATCATGAAGTTGACGACCGACTACAGGTCAGCCAACTTATTTGCCAGATCCTTGAGTTCCTCATCCCTTCGTATGCACCTATCTCTCCATATCTAGAGGTTATCCTCCTTGTAGTATCTGCTCTAGTCCGTCTTCTTTGAAGTGTCGTCCTCCTGTATGACGTTCTTTCCCCCGTGCCCCTGGCCACGATTTTTGTCATTGTGGTTATCTCCGTCGACGTCAAGGTTAATAGGCCTGCCACTCCCCGCGGGAGTGTCACCCCCAACCTCTTCGTTTTGTGCGTTACTGGCCATCTATTCGTCGTACTTTCCCACAGACGGCGCCAAATTGTGTGGGTGATTTTTCGATCACACTGCCTATCTTAGTGATTCAGCGGTAAAAACACAAGCAGAATAGATGGCACAGATAACAACACAAAGACAAGAAGGATTTAACGTGGTTCGGCAATAATTGCCTACGTCCACGGGAGGCCGAGGTGTTTCACTATGAACAGTAACAAGAATTACAATTCACTCTCAGTAACTTTCCCACTCTCTGAGTATATAATTGTAAATGTTACAATTAGTTTGTTGCCTCTCTATGTCTGTTTTAACTGTTGTGTTGATGCCCGAATGCCCCCCTCTGTGTCCCAACCATTCCATATATATACCGGAAAGGTTAATGGAGTGGTTACCAGCTTTTGAGCTGGCTTGCCAGCCCAATGTAGCACTTTTGGCAGCTTTCCAGGTAAAAGCTGTTTATTCCTTCACACGGCAACTAGTGGCCTCATGGCTATTTCACATGGCCTCAAGGCCACTAGTTGGTGAGATAATTGCCTCATGGCTTTCTCCATCTGGTTGGACATCCACCTAACCAAGATAATATTTTATAACATCAACATCGGCTTTATTCTTCTGCGGGTAGCTCGGCCTTTATATGTTAAGCCGAGGTTGGAGGCCTTTGTCCTGAATTAAGATGTCTTCGGAAATTACCTCGGCAATTACCTGAGTACCTTGGCTAAACTTTACCGTGACACGTAGCACCTCGGATGACACGTCGGCGTCCCCTTGCCACGTGTTGATACTCAGAAATATAACCCCACACCGAATCCCCTCGAAATCAAAATGATGTCGTTTTGTCATTTTGATTTTTTTTTTTTTTTTTTTTTTAGAAGAAGAAAATCAAAAAAGAAGAAGAAGGCGAAGAGAGAGAGAGAGAGAGAGAGACCGAGACCAAGAAGAAGGAAGAAGAAGAGAGAGAGAGACCGAGACTAACATCAACCATTCATCTTCATCATCATTAAATCCAGAAGAAAAAAAAAAAAAAATTTCAACCAGAAAGAAAAAATTCAACCATTCATCTTCATCGTCAACATCTTCATCAACATCACCATCATCATCATCAACACCAACCAACAGTTTTATTTTTATTTTTTTCCCTTTATTTCAGATCCAGAAAAAAAACAAAAACAAAATCGGGCTAGACCCTCGATCGGCGGAGGCGGAGGCGGAGATGGCAGTGATCGGCAACGGCCTCGGCCTACTCTCTCTCTCTCTCTCTCTCTCCATTCTCTCTTTCCCTCTTTTCTCTTTCTCTCTTTCTCTTTCTCTCCCTCTCACTCTTCCTCTTTCTCTTTGCGTTTCAGACACAAAAGAGGGAAAAAAAAAGAAAAAAGAAAAAGAAAAAAGGAAACTGTCCAAAATGACGTCGTTTTGAGCAGTCGGGGGATTCGGGGAGGAAAAATTCGGGGAAAAATCATTTTCCAAACTCAAAACCTATGTTGTTGTGTTAAAATAGCTCTAAGTCCAACTAACGTTTGAGATCTTTTTTAGTAACTTTTTAATTTTTTGGTTAAAATGTGATGTAAAAAAAATTAATATATTTGTGATGACTTTTTTACTTTTTATAAAAAGATGTGCAAAAATTTAAAAAAAAAATCTTTAATTTTTTTATATAAATCGTTAGCTTTTTAATTTTTTTAATGACTTTTTGTCTAAAAAAAATCCCTTGCCAAATGAGGTTTAAGTCTACTTCCTAGACGTGCCCATTCTCTCTCTCTCTCTCTCTCTCTCAAGAAAGCTTTCGAGAGTGGGTCTACAATGGCCGATCACAAGCCCAAGTCAGGTATTTCCTTCGCCAGAACGTTCGCCAGCAGCGCCTTTTCTGCTTGTTTCGCTGAGGTCTCAATATCAATGTCAATATCATATCATTTCCTTCTTTTTTATCACAGGTTATTTTGAAACTGAATATTCATAATGATTTCATGATTTTCACTTTTGAGAGTAAATAGTATGTGGATTCGAGTGTAAATTGTCAGTTTCTCTCCCAAATTTCTACCCATTTTAGTAAGTTCGGTAGATGTTAACTTAGCTCTTTATTTGAATTTCTATAAATAATAGAGGGCGAACTTCACTTTACCACATTGGCCCTGTTTGGTAGAGCCGTGAGAAAGTGCTTATAGCTTATGCCTAAATAGCTTATAGCTTATAATTTTTTTTTTTTTTGATAAATAACCAAACTTTATTGATGCAAATAATACAAAGAAGGATGCCAATTACGGAGACACAAACAAACTAACTAACAAATCAAATCTTCCACAAATTAAGCTTATAACTATGACCATAAGATTTCTTACTTATAAATTAAGTATCTCCTGCCCCACTCAAAGAATAAGCTGATTACTGACTTCCAAAAAGTTATAAGCTATAAGCTAAACCAAACATATCAAAATAACTTAAATTAAGCTGAAAGCTGAAATAAGTAGCTTTTAAGCTGCACCAAACAGGCACATTGTTTGGGCGATGTGCCGTTTATTCCTAACGTTTAGAAATAACCATATAACTCTTGTATTTGTGGAGTAAAGTGCACAGTTAGGACCGTTAACAATTTATTGAAAAAGACTAAAATATTTGTATTTTCATCTTTTGTTTGGAAGTCAAAGTATACTTTAACCTTGTGCTTTACTTCCTATGCAATTTACCTCCTTGATATTTGGAAATGAGTATATTAGTCCTTATGTGTGCGACGTGTTTTATATTTAAGTTGGATGGAATGTTTAACCGTACACATCAGACTACAAATCTGTTATGTGATTATTTTCAAGCATTAGGGATAAACTGCACATAGCCCAAACCAAATGGTAAAGTGAATTTGCCCAATAATATATATATTTGTCTGTTGGATAAGAATTCACAAATAAATAAATAAATAATAAATGAATCTTAACTGAAGCTGTGAACTTGAAACAACAATTTTAGTAAGTATTTAGTCCGGTGCCTTAAGCTTCATAATGATTTTTGTTTGTTTGTTTTTTTTTTTTTTTTTTTCATCCGTTCCTTGGGGCCATGCTCCCGGGCTCTATACAAGATTTACTCGATCCACGTGGCGTTTTGCATGAGTCCCCGGATTAGTCGAGGTACGTGTAAGCTAACCCGAACATCCGGTCATAAAAATAAAAAAGAAAAAGAGATTTTTGTTTGTTATTATGTTGTTACTGTGAATAATTTGATAGAATTAAAATGAGATTGTATTTGGGTCCTCCTTAGGACCAAATGGTATTCATCGCCCTACTACATGTAATGTGGTCCTACAAATATCTGGTTTGGATATTTACCTATTCTTCTGGCTGATACATTTGAAGTGCTTTTCTTTACCCACTTGTGATTTATGCAGCTGTGTACTATTCCTCTAGACACTGCCAAGGTTAGGCTTCAGCTCCAAAAGAACGCAGTTGCGGGGGATGGATTGGCTTCACTAAAATATAGGGGCATGCTTGGTACAGTTGCTACTATTGCAAGGGAAGAAGGCCTATCTGCTCCATGAAAAGGAATTGTTCCAGGATTACATCTTCAATGCCTGTTTGGAGGTTTAAGAATAGGGTTGTATGAACCTGTAGGTTTTTTTTATTTTATTTTATTTATTTATTTATTTTTTTCTGGCGAACCAATCATTTATGTCTTGTGTGCTTGTGGAGGCATTGATGCTCATGTTTTCTTTTTGTGTGCTTGACAGGTTAAGAAATTCTACGTGGGTGATAATTTTGTTGGAGATGTTCCTTTATCAAAGAAAATACTTGCTGCACTTACAACTGGTGAGGTTATGTGGTGGCGGACTGTTTAATTTTATATCTTTTGCATGTATGTGTAGAAAATTTGTGCTACTTATGGTGAGTACCTCTTATTGATACACATTGAATTTAGACTTACTAGTAGCACGTGTAAACACATTGCGTTTGCAATTGTAGATATAAACTTCTAGGCAGTTTGATGAATGGGGAAAATAAATATTTAAAAAAATGAAAATTGTTTAGGAGTTAGTTACAGGAGTTTTGGCAGTTAACAATTTTATGGGCATTCTTGGAAAACAAAAGGCATGAGAAAGATTCAAGTTATGAGTGTTGTGCTTTATGTAATAGTATAGACAGTATAGATAAATTGGTTTATCTAATCCACATGTAGGTACAATCTTATATATATATATATTTTTTGAGCTTTTCAATATATTAAGTGGATGCTTGTACATCAAACAGGTGCCATTGCAATCACAGTATCAAATCCTACTGATCTTGTGAAAGTTAGACTTCAAGCAGAAGGAAAATTGCCTCCTGGTGTGCCAAGGCGTTATTCTGGAGCATTGAATGCTTAAATTTCCAATTCCAACCCACCATTCCGCTCTCCTCCCTAGAAATTCTGCTGCCTGTTCACTTGTTTTTACCGAATTTACTAACCTATATCTACAATATAGGAGGGACTTGGGGCTTTGTGGACTGGACTTGGGCCTAATAGAGCCCGAAATGCTATTATAAATGCTGCTGAACTAGCTAGCTATGATCAAGTGAAGCAGGTAAATTAACCCCGTAATGTTTATTATTGATGTCATTAAATGTTCTTTAGCTCTTTTTAGAATATGTTATTATGAGCAATGCCATGAATCTCGGTTTTGTTTTTCCAATGCAGACACTTCTAAAGATTCCAGGGTTCACAGATAATGTTTTCACTCATATGTTATCTGGTTTGGGGGCTGGCTTTTTTGCTGTCTGCATTGGCTCCCCAGTTGACGTGGTATGTGTTTTACTAATTCTCATTTCTGGTCCGGCATTTTTGTTGTCGCTGGTGGAGATCCGATAGTCAGCCAAAGTTTAATAACTTAGGGTTTGACTATGTAGAACATTGATTGTCAAATGAGAACACTCCTCATACTTGTTTGTTTATCTACTATGATTGTCTTCCTTGAATGCTTGTTTGCATTCATATCATCATTCCTTTTTGCACATATTTGAATTTTAAACGACGTTAAAGCTCTCTGGGGTCATGTTAGACCAATGTGTTCAAAAACCTTGAGCCTTAAATAGTCTATATATCTTGAGAGAAGAAATTGTGAACAAGAATCTAGCCTTTAATAGTCTATATATCTTAATGTGAAGTTAAGGGGTAGATAATTCTGCCATTTGATTTTATTTGTTTCTTACTGTAAGTTTTAAAAGGTTGTGTAGTTTACAGTTTTTAATTTAGATGGTAAAAAAGTTCTTGCTCATATGACTCCTGTTGTAATCAGTCTCACATCATGTTCGGTTATGCTTATGCATGATAAATTGCAGATAGTGCCTACATTATTTCGTTCACTAACACCAAATATTAGAGCTAGGTTTCAATCATTATCATATTAGTAATGGAGGATGGTGCTATACATACCAATTCTAGTTTCAAGGATTCTAATATCCTAAATTAACTACACCCAATTTAGTCCCAGTATGGGGTTCTAGGAGGGGGTAGATTGGGTACAAACCTAACATTTGTCGTAATTTGCACAAAGTGGTTGTCCTCAGGTTTGAACCCACAACCTCAAGGTTAGTAGATCGAGTTTTAAGTTAAAACAAAAGTTAGTCTGAAGTATTGATGTTGCCATGATGCAGAAGTTCATCGGCATTCTATTACCATAAGTAATATTGCCGCTTTTACCATTACTATATCACAATCAAACACAGAGTTTAGTTTAGATCATTGTAGTAGAAGATCCTAGATTTCTTTTGGTATCTATATCCTACCATTCAATGCTTGTAATTCACTCAGAATTTGCTTTCTTGGTAAGGTATACTTGGATTAAAACTTGCTTTGATCTGCATCTGCACAAATAAGGCAAATCTACGTTGTCTAATACTGCAGGTTAAATCAAGAATGATGGGGGATTCTACATACAAAATTACACTAGATTGTTTCATCAAGACTCTGAAGAGCGAAGTAAGTTTAGCATCTTTCGACCCTGTTTTCGCTGCATGACAGTTCTTACCTTCTAGAAAAAATTTGTGCTGAATCTGTATTCTGCACTAATTTTCTGCATGTCTACAAATACCGTAACATAAAGAGTGTATATGGACTGACATATATGTTTATTTTCTGCCTCTGGTTTAAGACCAAACATAAATTAGTAGATAAATAAAAGAAAAAAATGTGTTGCTATTAGGTACTTTATGTTGTCTTGTTAGCCTAGTTTAGATTGGGCTGGGTTTAATTTGAAGTCTTGGAATTTTATGACGAACTATCTTGCAAATGCCCGGAAGAAGTAAAAATAAAATAAAATAACCTTTACTTGAACAGTCTCGGTTCCTTCTGTATTTTGCACGGACCTCTTGCTTTCTACAAGGGCTTTATCCCAAATTTTGGACGGTTAGGATCTTGGAATGTGATCATGTTTCTGATCTTGGAGCAGGTAAAAAATTTATCGGCATGTACGCCGTGATAATTTTGAGGGCATGCTTCATATTTATTTGGTAAAAAAATTTCTTTAAAATTCTAACTTCCATGTGTGGTAAGTCACAAGATACATGCACCACAAATACTTGGGATTGCGATATTTTCTTCTTGATAGGGAATTTTTTCAATAAGTGGAGTCATATTAGTAATCAGTTTAACAGTTATTAACAGCTTGATTTTCTGCATTAGACTGATAATGTTATCTTTTTTCTTTTACAGGCTAAGAAGTTTGTTAGAAGTATAGAGTCGGCTTGAGTTAGAAGGATAGGCAATGCAGCCAAATGTGGGTGAAATTTTTTATTAGGATTGCCTCCAGAAGAACCAGATGCTCTGAAGAGAAATAAAATCCCTATTGTTGTTGTTGTACCCTTTTTTGATAATAAAGGGTTCCTACAGGGAAATCAATTGAAAAGATTTTACTAATTTCCCTCTATGGTAGAAATGTGGAAAAGGTTTTGTTGGGTGAAAGAAATTGGCTTACAAGTCGTTGCCAAACGATAAATGAAGGCTTGGTTTGGCAACATTGATTTATAGTCAAAAAGTTATAGTATTCTATTTATTTTATTCACATCTTTTTATAAAAAAAATTAATTAAAATAGTCAATTCTCAAAGGGGTCTAAATATATATATTAATAAAAATATATTGTATGTTATAGTTTGTGGGTAGACAAAGCCTAAATCACTCTTTATATAAGCCCTACTCATGTTATAACTGGATTTAAAAATCTTGCCCAATCCGGCCTTATGGCCATGTTTGTTTACCAGCGTACGAGGAGGGATTGAAATGCTATATATGTGGGTTCTACTCACAGCTTGTTTGGTGATAATTTGGGAGGGCAGAATAATAATCTGAGGGGCTTAGTAATTCTCTCAATAGGGGATTAGCTTGATTAGATTTTGGGTGGAATTAGAAAAATAGTGAAGAGATTGAATCTATTTTATATATTAAAAAAATTAAATTAAATTATTTTTAATACCAATTGCACCTATTTGTTTTAATATTTGTTTTAGTTTTTTTAATATAAAAATAATTTTTTTATTTATTTTATATAAAAATAATTTAATAATCCGATCACTAATTATTTTCTACACTATCATCATAATAAATATATTTTTACTTAATCTTCTCACTAATAATTTTTATATTAACAATTTCTTTACTAACTTCTCGCTAACAATCAAATCTAACCTATTTCGGCCAAACAACCATATACTATAGGTCTAAATCATAATTTCAAGCGGAGTAGGAGGCCATTGGATTCATTTCCATCCTTACTAACCTTTTCTTCTTTTTCTTTTTTTTAAATCACACTCGATTACGCGTTGGTTTGGGAAGTGGGTTAGTTTTTTGGTTTTTTAATTTTTTGATTATTTTAGTTTGAGATTAAAAAGTCTTGTTTGGAAAAGATTTTTTGACTTTTTGTGAGAGAAAGAATATAATGATTATGGGTTAAATGTAATGTTTTATTTTATTGGGTTAAAAAGTCTATTTATTTTTTTGTAACTATTTTAACTAAAAAAAAACCCAATCTCAACTTCCCAAACAAAGGCTAAAGGTTTATATCCTATTTCATACTCTTCTCAATTTCACATTTCAAAAGAGCGAATAAAAAAATAGGATCTTTGACTTGATCAACCTTTTTTTTTTTTTTTTTTTTTTAAAAAAAAAAAAAAAAAATGAAAACCAAAATTATCTGTTTGGAATAACTTATTTCTCAAATTACCTTAAAAATTAACTTTTCTCAAATTAACTTATTTCTCAACTTATTATTAACCAACACATTTTTCTTTTAAAAAAATTAATGTTAATCACATTTTATTTTTCTTGAAAAAATTATTGTTTATATTACTGATCATGCTTTTGATTAGCACAAAACACTATCTAAGTAACTTTTTCCTTGACATGATTACATTACATTAAAGTAAAATTGGTATTAGGAGAGTGCTAATCACAATTTAATGTTGTTTGAGAAATAAATTTATTTGTACACAAATTTTGGATATAAAAAAAGTAACCAACAAAAATCAACCACGCTACATTCCACCAATATAGTACCCTCATTTTGATCCCTAATGAGGTGGAAAAGAGAGAGATAGAGAGAAGAGTGTGAGTTCATCCCTTCATATAGTCCATTTCATATCATTAGAGATGGATGAAAAATGTTTAAGACCCACAAAAAACCTCCCACAATTTGACCTACCTTGTGGTAAGGCTAAGCAAGGAATCCATAAAATCCGTAATTTAATATGGTCCGGTCCAATCCAGTAGGATTGGATTGGTTTTTTGAATCCATGGTTCGGTTCCGGATTGAAAAATTAAAAATCCATAATCCACAAATTGGTTTTGGATTGAAACCGATCCGGACCGTATACAAATAGCCTATATTTATATTATACACCCTCTCGCATAATATCTTCTCTTATTCCATATAAAACCTAAACCCATAGTATTTTCTTTTATTATTTTTGTTTGTTAGTTTTTAGTTTTTAGTTTTAATTTATAATGATTTAAATATTTATGGTGGAACCAGTTTCTTATGGTTATTTAAATTTTAGAGCAATATTTCGCTATTATGGAGAGACATGTTGCTATTGTGGAACTAATATAATGCTATGTTTATGTTTGTATGAAATTAAAATTTTCTATATATTTTTTTTGTTATTTAATTATGTAAATCTCCGTAATCCGACCGATCTAATCCGTATTTAAATGAATTGGTTCGAATTGGTTCTACGATTTAAACGGATTAAATTGGTTCCAATTTTTCAGGAACTGTAGATAACGGATTGATCATTGTTTTATCCCAATCCGGACCGTGCTCACCCCTGCCATGTGGCATGATACATGTCAACTTTTAATTTGTCATATACTCAATTGTGTAGGACTTACCTATCTTGCCACATCATTGTAGATAAATTTAAGAATCCAAATTGTGGGTCTCTAGCATTACTCGGGGTGGATTGGGGTGCCAAATTAGTGCTCCCAAGTATTTTTTCAAAAAAAAATAAGTGTTGAATTACATGGTTTATACTATCCAATTTTTAATTTTTTTTGTCAAATTAGATCTTAAGGTTTGGACAACTACCACTAAATGAGTGGGAGTTTGGGATTTACTTTTTATATATTTTTTTTTTGTTGGTTTGTTTTTGTATTTAGTATTTTTTTTTTTTCCCAAAAACTTTGGGCTTATTCGGTTTGTATCTCAAGGTATAATTTTTGAGAAAAAATTTCAAAATTTTGTTTGGTTAATTTTTTTTGAAAAAATTTTCCAAATCATTTTATCTTTTCTACATATCAATCAATCACTTTTTTTTTTTTATCTCCAGACGAACTGAAAATTTTAAAAATTCCAAAAAAAATTTTAAAAAAGACAAAAATAAGTCAAAAATGGGGAATTTTTTAAAAATATATATTTTGGCTTTTTCAATTTTTGGCTTAACACTCTTGAGAGAATTTCTCACCTAGGTAAAAAAGGAAAATAAATTATTGTAATTTCTCACATTCTTATTTAGGTGGATTATGATTAAAAGACTAATTTTACTTTCTCACCAAATGTGAAAGCTCACCACATCTGGTGAGAAATAAAACTTAAGTTTGGTGTGATTTGATTTTCTCACCATTATTCACCTCATTAATCATCCAAACAAATATAAAAAACCTCATTCTCTCCATTTCTTTTCCCTTCTCACCAAACTCAATCCAATCTAGGGGTGGACAAACGTCAGGTTGAGTCAACACTACATAATAAGGGACTTTGTATCTGCTTAAGCCCGATTCGGCCCTAACATCAAGCCTCTATATCTACCTAATCCCGGTCCAAAAAATAATTATAAATCTCAAACTCATCCATTGGGTTATATATATATATTTTTTTAAAAATCATAATTAAATTCAATCACATATTATATTTCTTAAACAAATATATTGATATCATTATAAATTGAAAGATTTTGTGTATAAATTGAAAGATTTTTTAAATAAACTCAATCACACATCACCACAAATATGAGTTTCAATAAAATCAACAAAGATAAAATCTAGATACCAAAATATATATATATTTTTTAATGTATTATAAATAAATAAATAATTAATTAAATAGCGGGCCGGGCCGGGCCGGGTAGGGTTACGTTGAAAGTGTAAATCCCAAGCCTAGCCTATTAATATTTCGGACTAAAAGTGTTGGCCTAAGCCGGTTCTATGGGCTAAAACAACCTTCTCGAGTTCTAGAAAAATAAGACTCGGTCGTGCAGGCCAACGGACTGATATCCACCCCTACCAGGAGTAAGGAGTGTTTGATAATATCATTCAACACTTAAAAATTGAATGGATTATGTAATAATTAATTAAGCTCGTTTGATAATTATAATTGATATCACTTAAAAATTTAGGTGCCTCTTAAAATGTAAGTTAAAACTTCATAAAAATTTTAATATATGAAACTTATTTAATTCTGATTGAATTTATAAAAAAATAAATATAAATATTGATATACACTATTATAAATTCACCATCGTTACTGTTACTACTACCGCCATTGCCACCACTACTACCACCGCCGCTACTACTATCACCTTCATCATCATTGTCATTGTTGTCATAAACACCACCATCATTTTAGTACTATTACCATCGCTACTACTACTACTACCACCATCACCCCCACCACCATGCTACTGCTACTGTACCACTACTACCACCACTACCACCGCTATAATATAAAAATAAAATATACAATTTAAAAATAAAAATTTTAAATTTAATCTTATATATATTACACAATTTATTTTTAATCAACACTTAAATTTTTATTAAAAAATTCTTTAGCTTAAACATTCACAGCAAACACCACCTATTTTAGTAATTTTTTGACTTTTTACGAAAATATATACAAAAAAATAAAGAATAATGGGATAATGGGATAACTTATAATGACTTTTAGACTAAAATTGAAGGTTGACAAATGAAGCTTAAATGTTGAGCAATTCCTATAGTTGTTGCACTTTTTGATGATTTCTTTCCAGACAATCCATCAGTTAGAAATATAAAAAAATAACAATAATAATTTAAATTTAAATTTAATTATTTAAAATTACCATCTTATAATTTAGATATATTTTATACATAGATTTTATATTATATAAATTTAATTTTCACCCTACAATCACCAATTTAAAAAATTATGGGTGGATAAATCTGAGATCCAGACTTTTTCTAAAAATAAATATTAAGAAAAGAAAAGATAAGAATATCCAAAAATGTTATGGCCAATAAAATGGGCTGCAGAAATTGTCCTAAAACGGCGTCGTTTCACTGGTATCTTCTCCCTCATTCATAGAGGTGTCCCACCCTACCCTAGTGAAAATTTCCACCCGATCTCGAGAAACCCAAAATCTCCGTAGAGAATCCAAACCAAACCAAAGCACCCACAGACGACGAGACGAGGGTTTATCATCGCCGGACGTCCTCTCACCGCGCCGCTTAGGGTTTCCAAAGCACGAATTTGGAGATTCAGCCGAATCCCCCAACTCTTCGTAAGTTCAGATTTTTCCCAATTTAAAATCTCCTCCGATTTCCAATATTTTTACGTTTGGGATAAATTTCATAATATTTTGATTCAAGATTTAATTGAGTTTGCGAATGTGCCTAACTCAGTATCCCTCTTGGTTAGTTTTGCTTCTTTTTGTTTTTGGGTTATTCATCTTCCTCATTATAGGGTTCATCTGTATAAGCTTATTTGAATGATCTTATTTAATTTTCTTTGGGCAGTTAGGAAGTGTAATAGGAATTGCAGTCTTGTTAGTGGCAATCAAGATTACTTTTGTTTTTATTTGATTCGGCTTTTGGGTTTTGGATATTAGAGATTATTTTCTTTTGTTTTTGTTGTCGAACACGGGGTCAAGAGGATGGGTGGTGGCTCTGAGTCTGCCTCGACCCTGAGGCGCTAGATGCACCTCCCAACTGCGGGCATGTTCTCCTCATATGCCCCGACTGACCACACTGGAAGCAGGTAGGTCCCTGTCCCCTACTCTGTGACTGACTCTGGGGTCCATCAAGTGTTTTTGCATTGCTTTTCAATTAGTAGATTTTCTATAATTTCATAGATAATTTCATTCTCGTATATTGAGTGTAAGTGATTTTATCTAGTATGGATGATTCAAGCCAAATATTGATAGACACGAGTAGCTGTTGTTTGGTTTGGATATACAATTGGTTTTCATGTTTAAGAAAATACATCTCTGATTATGATCCCTTTTTTATCTGTAACAGTCCATTGAAGTGCTTGCTTTTTTATTCTTCTGCAGAAGGAGAGAATAATTGATATCCTAAGTTGACGATTTGAAGTTGACCTTTTTAGGTTTGCATAAAGTAAAAGTGGAATCAACTGTGTGAAGATGCTTCAGATCCGGCTCAGCACGGTTCCAACCTCAGACGGTGGCTCAGGGGCAAAGCCCATGCAAGTGGACACTGTGACAGTTGCATGCCCCGACCACCTAGTTCTTGCAGATCTTCCAGTAGCCAAGGGCCTTGGTTCAGCAACTGCTTCTTCTCTTGTCAAGACTGTAGGTCGCAAGTCCCGTCGGCAGCTTGGTGAGCGGGTTCATTTTTGTGTTCGGTGTGACTTTCCAATTGCTATATATGGACGCCTGGTAGGTGCAGTAACTCTTTCACTATCCACTCTAAATTTCATGTTCTTTGAAGAATTTTCTCTTCAATCCTAATTTTTTTTTCAAATCGTAGGGAATTATGTCGAATGATTTTAATGCGATTTCATTTTATGTCAAGATAATTGTGACAGTTTCTGCCCTCATGTTATCTGGGCAGCACCTAATCCTGCTCTTGTGAGGCAATAAAATTCAAAGTTGAACTCAAAGTTAGTAGTTCCTACCAGGCCATGTAGAGAGCCATCCACCAATATAAACCTCAACCTTGATTTGCAAATATTTTTTTGAATCTCATTGCAATGTTACTAATTTGTGATATATGTCCAATACTCATAGTTAATCACACCTAAATTGTTTAATAATTGGTAAACTCATAACCACCATATCTATCTGTCATCTGTCTATTTATGTCTGCATGCATTTTTTGTTTTTATTTATCTTTTGCAATGAGTGTTCTTGATTTGGAACAGCACATAGAGAGACATAATATCTTATGACCTTTTATTTATTTCCTCCAAATTAAGCTAGTGCGTCATTGTTTTCTTTCTCTTGTATATGTGTGTGGGATATTGAGGAATATTTTTGTGAGCTATGATTTTTTTTTTTCTTAAATTTTTGGATTGCCCATTCATTTGGTCTATTTGGATTCCCTTTATTATTGGTAAAGGAGATCCTGCTCTTATATAAAGCATTGGACAGTTTAAACTGTACTCCATCCCCAAACCATGTTCGGTAATACCAATTCCATGAAAGAAAGGGGAAACTATTTATTGTTTTCTAAGTTCGAGTGCACAATCCTCCACCTAGCTTCTGGCATGTCTTCTAGGAGTTCTAATTACTTGATTTCGTTATTTGTGCATTAACAAGTCTATTTTCTTGCAGAGCCCTTGTGACCATGCCTTCTGTCTTGATTGTGCAAGGAGTGATTCTCTCTGCTATCTGTAAGTCCACGTTCAATATTTTCTGTGTCATTGCCACATATGTCTTATTCTTGATATTGATGTTTGGAATAAGGAATATTCATTCAAGAGCAAAATTTCTTCTATTCCCTGCACATTGCTTCCTGGTGATGGTTTATATTATAGTTTAAAACTTTAGGTTCTCCACTTAATGGTTACTCTTTTGCTTGTGTTTGCAACCTACAATACTTCAGAACCCTTTTTCATTGAGATATATTCAAAAATTTCTCTCTTCTTCTTGATTTTGGGCTGCATTCATAAATTTGTATCTGTCTTTATTTATTTATTTTATTTTTAGCTCCTTTCTAATTTCTGGCTGTTCAGCGGCTGATCCTCTCATAACTTAGGCAAGGTCCATTCCTCACCAAATTCCACTGGACATGTGGCCTGGACTGTATGATGACCTCAAAAACCTGAAACCTTACAAAACCTCCATTAACAGCTTAGATCTGGCCTCCAATTTGTCAGTTCTAAATCAAAATCCATCTATATAGTAAGGGTTTGGAGAGGGTTCAGATTTGGGTTCATCTGATCAGACTAGCCGTTATAAAAGGGGGTTATGAGAGAATTGAAATTTCAATTTAAAAGAGTTTTTTTGGATGTTTTAAGGCTAAATTCATTGTGAGCCGTCCACATGATTCAATTTGTTGCTTATGCATGAATTCATTATACATCAGAACCACAACACCCAAGATGGTATGTGTTTCCACTAGATATTTTCTCAACTTGTCAAAATCAGTATGTGCAACCAAACATATCTATATATTCTACTATCCTCCTATTTGTATAAACTCATTAGGAGGATTGAACTGTCGCCGCAACCATTTTCTATAATTCGAAGTCAGTTGGAAAGGCATGAACTGATTGATGAATGGTCTAAAGCCATTTCTTCTTGTGTTTCGTGTTACACAGCTGTGATGAACGAATTCAGAAGATTCAGACGATCAAAATGATGGAAGGGATCTTCATCTGCGCGGCTCCACATTGTCTCAAATCCTTTCTAAAGAAGACTGAATTTGAATCTCATATTCACGACACCCATGCTGACCTTCTTCAACCAAATACAGAGAAAGAAGATGGAAATGAGTTGGAGGCTGTCAGTGCCAAACAGTCGACAGCTTCAGAGTCTACTGCTCGAGCACCACCAAATTCCATTTTTTCTCCTAATTCAAGTTCCCAAGTTCCTGATCGTGAAGACAAAGCTCGTCGATCACAGCCTAGGGACCAACAACAACCTCCCAGGCCAATTATACAGGCACAGTCAGCACCATTTTTCGGGCAAACACAAAATCATCCATCAGAACTACAACCAGACAACAATCGTCCACAAGGTTTCGACTGGCCTGGTCCGCAGAACCATTTCCGTCAGCAGAGCTTCGATGCACAGGGTGGGATGCAACAAGAATCCGGTCAGTCACTCGACAAGCAACAAGGAAATCTACCCGAGACCCCATTCCTCGATTACCCTCCAATGCACAGCCATCAAACACCTAATTTTGCTGTGCCAGTTAATTCGAATCCGGTTCTGGCTCCACCTCCATTCAGTTATCCTCCTTTTCCACCCGAGGGAGCTCAACCATTTTACGGTGTTCCCTTCAAAGAAGTTGGATCAGAGCAGGGTTCACTTTTGGGTTTCCCACCCAGTGCAGCAGGGGGTGTGAATTTCGCAGGCGGTTTTTCTAGGCCCTGGAATGCGGGACCTGCCGGTGTGCCCTTCGAGCCTTCACCAGCCACAGGTCAAGGAATCGTGGATGGTTTTGCAAGCATGTCGGATCCTCAGGGAAGACCGGCATTCTTTCAAGGGGATTATGGACGGAACATGGGAGTTTTGGCCTCGAATATGCCTCCCCCTTCCCCAACAAACATGGTGATGGAACCAGTTCCAAGTGGAAACCCTATGGAAAGGGATGGCAAAGGTATATTGGCACCACAGCCTTTACCTTTTCCTCCGTTGCCTCCGTCACCACCGCCTCCGCACTTGTCACAGCAGAAACGAGATAAGTTCTACTCGGGTGAGATGGGTCGGGATGGACAGGGCTTCGGGTGGCAGCATGAGAAGCACGATAGCTATGGAAGTGGTCAGGATTAGTGAAGCCTTTTGGTTTCTTTTTGCTCTGCTTTGTAATTTTGTCTTGAACTTGTGCTGCATTGATTCTAGTGGTTTGCATTTCGTGGTTCACTAAAATCATTTTTTCCTGCTTTTTCTAATGTTTTTAGTTTGTTTTCGCCTAGTTCATTTTTGCATGAACAATATACTCTACACAAATGAATGTTTCCAATCAAGAACAGCGAAGTTGAGAATTGGAAATGGGGATCCCTGATTCTCTCTTGCACCTTTTTTTTTTTGTCACCCTTAGAACTTGCTGAGGTTCAGTTGGTGGGCCTATTTTGGACTTATTTTGGTAATCTAAAGTGTTAATCTTATTAAGTCGATGAGTAGATTATTCAAGCAAAAAATTATATTGATTGGATGTTGGTAGTAATGTAATCTGATCACATTTGTTTTTTCAAATAAAAATAAAAAAGATTGGCATTTTTTAAATTATATTTATCGTTTATTATTTTTAAAATATATTCTAAACATATAGCTCTTTAGTTCAATTGAATTTTTTTATTTTATTTTTTATGATCCATTGATAATTGTTCGAATCAGCAAAAATAAGTTTGAGGTGGACTCACAATGTGCCAACTAGACCTCTCTTGTCCGATTAATTACTAAAAGAGCCTGATATAATTTTTTTTTTTTTTTGGTCTCTTGTTCTTTGTTTTTGCCATTTTGTTGTTTTATTTTATTTTATGAATTAGGAAGCACAGAAAGACCACACTCACACACAAAGTTGAAATTTCAGTAAGATTCATTTTCCTTATTTTACTGGGAACTAGAATGGAGAAGAGAGAAAGTTGATTTAGATTACTAAAAAATACACTACTAATAGTATTAATGCATTGGGAAAGGCACAAAAAAAAAAAAAAAAAAAAACAAAAACAAAGGCAGAGAAAGTGGACGGGGTCCACTGTCACATCATTAGTGCTCCCCTTAGTACTCCTTTTTTAGTGCTCCCAAGCATTTTTCAGAATCAATATAGGTCCCCAAATTTCACCCCCCAAAATTGACCCAACAATGCACGCAACATGAAAAGCCCCAATCAGAAATCATTTCATTTGTATCACCTTCACATCCACAATAAAGATAAGGGGGAGTTATGGGCCGGTCCTATGGACCGGACTTATTACTCAACAAGTCTTATCCAAAAAAATTAGTGTTTTTTATTTTTACCCCTAGACTCAACATTGCAAATTTTTTGGTTTAAACAAATTTATCACTGGTTTAAACTGATTTATCATTGGAATCTTCTCCAATATACAAAGAGAGAGAGAGAGAGAGAGAGAGAAGACCCAGCAGCAAAAAGCGGTGGAAGCAATGGTGAAAGTGGAAGAAGATGTCAGTTGAGGTCACCAGCAATGATGACAGTGGAGGCGGCGGTGGTTTTTAAAAAGTCTTGATCTCATTGGAAACTATGTACAGTTCCAGATTGGAGCTGAATATAGTAGATCTGTATTGAAAATACCTAGATCTGAAGCCATCGACGAAGTTTGTCATCAAAGACAATAGATTAGTAATGGAGGATTGTGGCAATAGCAGTGATGTCGATGGCAATCAATGAGGGCGGATGACAGTGGTGTGGGGTGAGCGGTGATGGCAACGAGGGAGTGAGGTCAAGGACGGTGGTTGATGCGAGCACTATTGATGACAATAGAGAAGGACTTAATGGTGTTGGTAGGTGTATTGAGGGTAATATGGACAGTTGAGAACTTAATGGTGTATTTAAAATGTCAACAGGACTTATGAGTAATTAATTTCATTTAGTGGGACTGGTTGTTAGATTTCCCTGAAGATAATTAACAATGTCTCTCAATCTCTCTCACAGGTAAATCAGATATTACACCTGCTACATTCTACTCAAAATTCAGAATTTCCCAATTTCCTCTGTGCATGAAAATGATTATACCAAAAAAATAAAAAAAATAAAAAAAGGGCAAGCAATCCGAAGGAGGAGAAAGAAATCAGCTTAGCTTCTTCTTCTCCAAAATCCATTTTCGAACCCTACCAAGACACTCCACATCAAATCTCACATACAACTGCCTCAATTTCCTACACCCAATCAATATATATCTATCTATGCAATCTTCATACTTCTCATGGAGTCTCGGAATTGTAAGAACAATAACAAGGCCTGCCATGAAGGAAGTCAAAAATACAAAAAATGAGAATTGTACTCGATAAGAAAGCTGAGGATGACTTAAAAAAACCATGACGAAAGACTTGATTCTTGGAATCTCATTCGCATGTTTATAGTTTTCAAAAGGAAATCGAATCATAGTTCAAACTTACTGGCGTAGCCTAGCATAAGGAAATCAGTCAAGCCCCCTATGATAAAAATTAGACACGGACAAGCAGCAACTTTTAAAAACATTCTTGTGTCCTGTCCCATTGCTATATTCTTGGATATTGAGAACAATGCATTTATGTGACCGCGGATGAGATCAGCTAAATCATTGACAGCCTCTTCCGATAGACACAAATCTGGTAGTGGTGGTGCACGTCTGTAGAATGCAACAACAAGTGGAGTTCAACAGTGGTTACTTCTAATATCAAAGTTGTTAACTTCTTATCGATAGTTTTAGTTTGAAACAAGAGGGAAAATTATGCTGGAGAAGTTTTCAAAGATCCATCATACAAGTTCAATCAAATATAAACAAGAAACCTACTAAACATACCAAAGAATAGTAATGATAATAAAGGAGACAATTTGTTTTGAGATATTTTATGATCAAATACACTGAATGGATATAATATTTGATTATCCTTTTGATACAGCCTATAATGAATTTATACCATCCAAATCAGAGTACTCTTCTAAATTAGTGATGGCTCAAAACCTCACATCTATATAAGGGTTCTAACAAACAAAAATAAGCAGGACATCTTATTGTGTCAGAACAAATTATTTGCTATGGTCAGATGCACATATCATTTTGAAGTTAACATCCTGTTTCACACCTCAGTGTTTAGTTTTTCTCTCTTGTGTGAATGAGTAGAAAAAGTGGCTAAAGTGAGATGTATAAACCCTCAGCACCAGCTAATGGGTAACTGTTATGATGACACTGTCCTAAATATAAAATAACAAAAGTTACCTTAATGCATTAATTTTCACACGAGGACTTGCTACATTTTCTTTTTTTTTAGATGCAACTTATTACTTTTTCTTAAAGCCGACACTTTTTTTTGAATTTTGTAGACAAAATGGAGATTTGAATTTTATTGTAACTTATCCACACACACACACACACACACAGGCAAAACAAGAAGGCAGGCTTGATATACCCATTTAAACCTCAGAATGTACATTCACAATTTACAAAACAAGTGAATGAAATCTATTCTTTGGTCAAATTGATCAAAACAAATTTCAAACTATGAAAAATGAATAAATTATTAGGAACAGAAGAAAATCAACATCTTATTATGGAAAAAGATATAGTGCATGAAAACTTAAAATCCAGATTATATAAGGGCAATTTGTGTTGTGTTTACCAGAAACCATACAACCCACAAATGATTTTCTTAAACTGCTTAATTGTCTTGTTTTTTAGGATTGACAAAACACCAACAAATCTATAGCAAAGAAGCATAGGAACATCAAATATCATTGAGGGTTACTGGTTTAGAATTGCTGCGGATTTGGCCCAGAGAAAAAGAATGACAACTAGGAGCAAGAGAACACTAGAGACAAGTGATAGAAGAGTATAACCAGATTTCTCAAACACCAACCAAGCAGCAAGAGTTACTACCAGAATTCCCACGGTAAGATTTTTTCTCCTCCACAGCATCACATCTGCAACTGCTTGAGCAAAAACAAAATTAAAGGTAAATCTCTGTCCCCATAAAACCTAAAATCCACTGGCATTTCACCATACATGGCAATGGATTGAATAGAAGGCATGGGACACTCCCCAAATTCGTCTGTCCGCTACCTCAAGCACTCACAGATGTTGGATCATGCCTGATTTCCGTATCTCATTTTCCACATGAACAGGGTACAAAGGAATTTGAACGATTCCTATATGACCATGTTTGTTTGGACAGACTGAATTAGACGTGGTTAGCAATTCTAGGACGGTTCGCACTCACAGATGTCAATTTCTTTAGATTGTGTGTCTTATCCAATGTTTCGATTGGCCTAGGAATATGAGAAGGGAATGATAAAATCCTACCAATTTTACAATTTAAGTAATTAGTCCGAACATCTCCTTAGCCCTCCTTTTTATATCACATCCGGGGATGGAGGGAGCATGGCCCAGGAGGGGATGCCCCTCCTCAACTTTCTAAAATCTATGTTTTAGTATAGATTTATAAATAGTTCTTTCAGTTTGCCCCTCTAAATTTGAATATATACTCTTATATTTTTTTTCTTTATTTTAAAATAGTTCCTATAATTTGCACAATTCAAATGTTTATTTTATGATAGAAATCACCTTTATGATGTTATAAAGTCTACTTTTAAATATTTATTTTCCATTCTTTTTTTATAATACTTGCTAATTTGTTCTTATTAGTATTTTTTCCCCTTCTATGATAAATATATGTACAAATATGTAGAATAATTATTATTTTTTTTTTTTATGAAATCTCTCAATAAAATATTTGCTTTTGTTTGGAGACGATCATTACAATCTAAATCAATGCTGTGATTAGAAATGAGGTTAAGTTTGTTGGGGTAGAAGCACACCGGGATGGGTAACAACACTATTATAGGCATAACATTTTACTTTACTATTGTCCCCTCTAAATCAAAATCCTGACTCTGCCACTAATCGCATCCCCTTTAGATTCAATAGTTAGAGGGATATCAAATATGGACTCTTAGGCCTCGTTTGGGAACAAACTAATTTAGTAATTTTTTGGTTATTTGACTAAAATATGAGTTAAAAAAAATTAATATGTTTTGGATGAATTTTTTGACTTTTTACGAAAAAAATGTGTAAGGAAATAATAATAAAAAATGAAAGTTTGAAACTTGACATTTTTGCCCTTGCACGGAAATCGAAGTGTAGGAAATCAATGGAGACAGGTGTAGACGTGCAGCTACGGTCCGTTGGAACTTTTGACAAATATTTAATTAAATTTTTTTTTTTTAATACAGCAATGTACAACTACTGTACACTTTTTGACTAATGTGAGAGTAATGTCAAAGTAGTACACGTGGCCACATACATGTAATTGCAAAATCACAACCGTTGTTTGTGTTGTGATGTATTGTTAATTAATTAATTAATTAATTATTATTATTATTATTTTTTAATTTTAGGATTTTGACGCCAACACATATGCAACAACATGTAGGCCTTGTTTGGTTCAAACTTGGAAAAGAAATGTAGGGGAAAAAATGTAAAAATATTATTTGGTTTAGTGGTTTTGAAAAAAAAAAATCAAAATCATTTTCTATCTCCTACACATAAATCAATCACTTTTTTTTTTCTCTGCTTTCCTTCTGAATCACTTTTGTCTCTCACACACATCCACTCAAGTACAAACTAATATACAATCTGTTTAAATTCTCACACTCGAAAACTATTTTCAAAATATGCAACTAAACAAACCAAAAAAATTGGTAAATGCTTTTGCCATTTTTTTTTTTTTTAAATTTATCTCCGAAAACCAAACCACACACACCCATACTCTTTCGTCCCCCCAAAAATATGTTGTTATGGGACAAGGGGTACCTGCTGTGCTTAGAGCACATCAGGGTGTGCTGGGCGTGCCAAACGACACAGTTTCTTCTTCTTCCATTTTTTTTTTTTGGTTTAAAACAAAACAAAATAAAATTTTACAAATCTTTATAGACATTTATTGTAATAAGGAGAAATATCTACTTGCATATTTTTTATTTTATTTTTGAAAATTCACATGAATTGAAATTTATTATTTATTGAGTATTACATTTTTAATGTTTTTAAAAATTAAATGAGACTAGTTATATTTTATTTGACATTGATATTTATCAGAGTATATTGGTTGATTTTTCAACAAATCAATAAATAATATGTAATAATACACATCGTTGCAAGTAAATTTAACAGTAATTTTTTAAGGATTTTATGATTTTTTTTTTTATTGATTTGTCTGAATGAGTGCAATATTATTGTTGTTGTTGTTGTTGTTGTTGTTATTATTATTATTTGAAGAAATTATAAAAAATAAAAATAAAATTCAGATAGTGATCCTTGTGATAAAATAAATTATGAATTTTTAATTTTATCAATTTAAACTTTAAAATTTTGATTTGTTTTTAATCTCAACAATTCATCTATTTTTGTTAGGTAAAACTCACAATTTTTTTTTTAGTCATTAAACTCAATATAGATATACATAAAATGTCTAAAATATCATTTTCTATCAATTTACCTAACGAAAATAAGTCAATAGTTTAAATTAAAAACAAATAAAAAATTAAAGTTTAAATTAATAAAATTAAAAACTCATTATTTATTTTGTTACAAAAACCAAATTTTGAGATTTTTTTTTTTTTAATTTTCCCTTATTATTTTTGTTAATTTTTCTTAAAGTAATGTAATGTTGACAGGTGTGCGCAAACCAGAAAGTAACCAATAGCAGCACACACCAACAAAAAAACAAAACAAAGAAATATTATGTTGGAAAAAAAAAAAACAAAACGCACAAAATTGTGCCGTTTTACTGCACAGCAGTACCTGCTGTACAGCAAGCACCCCTTTCCCGTTGTTATGGTATGGACTTGAAATAAATTCTCAATTTTTTTTTTCAAAACTTTGACATAGGTGTACGGTCCACACACATAGTAATTTCTTTGGTGTCCATAACATTTTGTGAAACAAATTTTGTAATGAATAAAATTCACCTTTTTTTGGTAATGTTTGTGGTGTTATGGATGAAACTTGGAAAAGGAATGTAGGGGAAAAAATGTAAAAATATTATTTGGTTTAGTGATTTTAATTTTAAAAAAATCAAAATCATTTTGTATCTCTTACACATAAATCAATCACTTTTTATTTCTTCTCTTTCCTTCTAAATCACTTTTGTCTCTCACCACATCCACTTAAGTACAGACTAATATACAATCTTTTTAAATTCTCATACTCAAAAACTATTTTCAAAATATACAACCCAACAAACCAAAAAAATTGGTAAATGCTTTCCCCAATATTTTTTTTAGAAAATTTATCTCCCAAAACCAAACCACACACACCCATACTCTTTCGTCCCCCCAAAACTATATTGTTATCGTACGGACTTGAAAGAAATTCTCAATTTTTTTTGTCAAAAATTTGACATAGGTGTACGATCCACACACATGATAATTTCTTTGGTGTCCATAACATTTTGTAAAACAAATTTTGTAATGAATAAAATTCACCTTTTGTTGGTAATATTTGTGGTGTTATGGATGAAACTTGGAAAAGAAATGTAAGGGAAAAAATCTAAAAATATTATTTGGTTTAGTGGTTTTGAAAAAGAAAATCAAAATCATTTTCTATCTCCTACACATAAATCAATCACTTTTTTTTTTATTTTTCTCCGCTTTCCTTCTGAATCACTTTTGTCTCTCACACACATCCACTCAAGTACAGACTAATATACAATCTTTTTAAATTCCCACACTCAAAAACTATTTTCAAAATATACAACTAATCAAACAAAAAAAATTGGTAAATGCTTTCCCCAATTTTTTTTTTTTTTTTTTTAAATTTATCTCTCAAAACCAAACCACACACACCCATACTCTTTCAAAAATTCTCAAAATTTTAAAATTGGTAAATTCTCAATTTTTTTTTTCAAAAATTGACATAGGTGTACGGTCCACACACATGGTAATTTCTTTAGTGTCCATAACATTTTGTAAAACAAATTTTTTAATGAATAAAATTCACCTTTTTTGGTAATGTTTGTGGTGTTATGGATGAAACTTGGAAAAGAAATGTAGGGAAAAAACTCTAAAAATATTATTTGGTTTAGTGGTTTTGAAAAAAAAAAATCAAAATCATTTTTTATCTCCTACACATAAATCAATCACTTTTTTTTTTCTCCGCTTTCCTTCTGAATCACTTTTGTCTCTCACACACATCCACTCAAGTACAGACAAATATACAATCTTTTTAAATTCCCACACTCGAAAACTATTTTCAAAATATACAACCAAACAAACAAACAAAAAAATGGTAAATGCTTTCCCCAATTTTTTTTTTTTTTAAAATTTATCTCCCAAAACCAAACCACACACACCCATACTCTTTCAAAAATTCTCAATTTTTTAAAATTGGTAAATTCTCAAATTTTTTTTCCAAAAATCTGACATAGGTGTACGGTCCACACACATGGTAATTTCTTTGGTGTCCATAACATTTTGGAAAACAAATTTTGTAATTAATAAAATTCACCTTTTTTTGGGTAATGTTTGTGGTGTTATGGATGAAACTTGGAAAATAAAATTGAAATTATAGTTAATTGCGCAATATTGGAAGTAGTTTATTTATATTTTCAAATAGATCTCCCTTTTTTATTTTATTTGTCAAATACTGATTTTTCTGTTTTAGTTGGTTGAAGAAAATTTTGGGCCATGTTTTTTGTGTGATGTAATTGGGCACAATTACGAACTTTACAGTTAATGCATGTAATATGTGTGACGAAATTCGTTACGACAATCCGTGAAATATTGAATTTGCATTAACCACACACAAATGCAAAGTACGACAATTTCGAAAGTTTTTTTTTTAAATTCATACGACATCTTAAAATATGTAAACAGTTTAGTAGGTTATGCATATATCATTACAAAACAAGACATTAGTGACGGTTTTCACAAAACACATACTACGGAAAACATTTAAAAGCAGTCATGCTAAACAACATTGTCCGACTACCTACCATTGTGCCGAATTTGGTATAACTCTACCCTTATCCGATGACGCACCTCCGCCATTTCAACGTCCTCGTCTGTAGGCATGACGACTTCGTCTAGGGCAGCCAAATCTGCGCGATCGGGAATATCGTCATACGTGTACTCCACCGCATTTTTGATAGCAATAACTAACGCATCATCCTCGCAGTTTCTGCGTATGAAATTGTGTAATGCCATAGATACAGCCACCAACGGCACCTGCACTCTACGAAAGTCAAACCGAGGCATGTTGTGCAAGAATCTCCACCGCGACTTCCAAGCGCCAAATATTCGCTCAATCATACTCCACAATGAAGAGTGGGCACGGTTGAACAACTCATCACGATTCCTCGGCTTGTGACGTTGAAAGTGTGGTTGGTGATAGTGGCTGCCCTTCTATGATGCAAGAAATCCCTTCTTATTATTGTATCTACTATCCACTAGATAATAGCGATGTGTGAATGTGTACATATTAATACATATTTGTTTCATGTGTGGGCAAACAAATTTAACAAGTTATGGCATTGAACAATTCAACTGTTCGTACGTACCATCCACTGCAGTTGGAAAATTATAGTGCGGATCTTCGGTGACAATGTTTAAAATCTGACTGTCATGCATGCTATCACCCCAACTGCATGACACAAAGACGAAACACATATTGAAATCACACACTGCCAAAATATTTTGAGTGTGGCAACCCTGGCACGTGTGTCCCATCCAAGGCACCTAAACAATCCTACACAATTCGAACAAGTAGGCAACCTATTAGTACCATGAAGTTATGCATTATAGCCTTGCATTTTTTAAGTCACATCTTTGTAGAATTTGAAAAAAAAAAAAAAACTCGAATTGTTGCATTTTTTGCGCACCTTAAACGGCAAATACTGTGGTTAGGTCTGCAAGTAGGGATCCCTCATGTTTTGGAAATCTGTGGGCGGCCGACAGTGCGCGACGGTAATGTTACGACCCAAACCCGCCCCTAAGGGTTTAGCATCGTAACCGGCCAGTAGTCTGTGATTACCGAAGGCTTGAATGACAGTAAAAACAGTAATACAATATAAAAGGGGCTGGCGGAAGCCAAACAGTAATAACAAGGTGTCTAATGAGCTGTGAAAATCTGAATGGAAAAGGACTTTTATGGACTAATCCACATTCATAACCATAAAACATATATACATATCAGATACACATAACATGCAGGTTAGGGATCCAGTCCCTTCACCATAACTGTACAACCAAGTCTTAAACATTCGATACATAACAAAGACAAAAGGGTGAATCTGAAACACCCCAAAAACAGCCTTGACTCGAGCAAACTCGGAACCTCGAAGTGAGGCACAACGGTTGGCTGGACAAAACATGAGTTTAACTCGACGCTTCTAGCTTTAGTCCGATGCCTGGCCACCTACATATAAATATAAACAGTGAGCTAAAGCCCAGTGAATAACAAATGTGTAAAGGGGTCAAGAATGAATGTCCTTTCAGTAATTAAAACAGTCACTTGTATCAGTAGACCAGTTATTCAATCAGTGATTCATATTTCATGCCATATCAGTCATTTAGAAATCATAGCAGTCATACGTGGTACATCCAATAGTAGAACAGTACAGTAGGTCTTAATAGACCGAACAGTTAGTTGATGGCCATCGAAACAGTAAGCAGTAGTAGTTCCAAACATTGGAACTGACAGAGATCTCTGTAACAGTAGCAGTAGCAGTAACAGTAACAGTAGTAGTAATAGTAACAGTCAATTGTTATGAATGCCACAGGTACAGTTCATAAAATAGGACAAACATTCATTCGGTAAACAATGTCGTTTCAGAAACAGTACAGTCAATTGTTCAGAAAATAATTGTAATTAAAACTTAGCTTTACAACATTGTTACTCACAGATTACTGGGTTTTAGGCAGGCTAATCAGCGTCCTCGGGTGCTAACCCTACACAGTTGCAGAACGAACACACACTAAATTACACACTCGGGATTAATAACTTAGCCCCTAACTTGATTTGGTGTGGTTCTAGAACATTATCCTCATTATGATGCCTTAAACTTGGCCTAGGAATGCCTAGGATGGAATGAGGATGCAGAAATGTACTTAACAATATTTTTCAAAACTTGCTAAAAACAGGGGTCTCGCTCGAGCGTGGCTTTCTTCGCTCGAGCGAGCTTACCGAATAAGAGAGGTTGCTCGAGCGTAGACTCCCTCGCTCGAGCGATCTACAAAAATGTGAAAAGTACTGGTTGCTGAAATTCTTCACTCAATGCTTGCTCGAGCATGAGACACAGTTCTTCGCTCGAGCGTGTGTCTGCACACGCAAAAACCTGAGAGCTTGCAATTTACGCTCGAGCCAGCATTCCGTCGCTCGAGCGGAATTCTGAAAACAAAGGTGGTCGCTCGAGCGAGGAAGCCAAATTCTGGGTTTTCCAGATTTGCTCCCAAAGCTCAAACCATGGATAAAACATTTCAAAACTCATCATTTTAGGCCAATTTTCTGGAAAATACTTAGAAACTCATAACCCAACATGTTTTGAAGATCATTTCATAAAATCAAAACCCAAAAGCATGCCAATTGAACACAAATTCAACTTCAAATAAAAGAACATGATGTAAATACGCCATGCATGTGTTTATTTGAATTCATAGCTTCTAACACATGACCAAATGAGCCATTCTTTCCAAAAACATGATGAATTCTTAGATTACAACTATGATATGGGCATGCATGCAAGAATTTCATGAAAACAACTTCAAAATTCCATGATATGGACATGCATGCATGACTTAACTTAGCTCCCATGAATTTAAGCTCAATTCTCCCATTAATTCACCTATTTAATCCACATGCAAGTCCTAGATTACTCAATTTCAAGATTAAGAGGTTGAGCCCTTACCTAGGCTTCTCAATTAAGCTTTACTTAAACAAGGTTCTTGAGCAAATGTACAATTCTTCAAGGCTCTTTCAAATTCCTCAAAATTTTCAAGCAAAACTCTAATTGAAACCAATTCTTCCTATTCTCCCTCTCTCTCACGTTTTGGGGCAAGAAGATGGAAAGATAGATGATTACAAACATGTAAGTAATGAGAACCAAAACAATAGTTTTTTAGGGAGCCCACTCAAGGGCAATTATGTAAATAACTTATATTCAATTAATCTAGTATTATTTATTCTAATTTAATCACTTCAAATCAAATTTTAATTAAACCTACCATAAAATCATATAAATCCTAATTAGCATATAACACAAATCAATTTCTGAATCGATCGCCGATAAAGCTTTCAATTCGCAATTTAAAATCAAAACACGAACAGATCTTCCTATACCAAACAGATAAGAATGCAATTAAAATAACATACTCATGCAATCAATTTAGGATTTCATCTTAATCAATTACTTATCACGCTTAATCATGAATTAACGCTAATCAGAGGTGAGGGTTGTTACAAATAAACTTTTTCATTGCTTTCAAAACATTATGAAAATGACGTGATATTGTTTCACCGGAGTGTTGGAATCTTTCTTGAAGCTCTCGGTTAGGCAAGTTTTTTAGAACATGAATGAAGATTGCAACACTCTCCTCAACGTGCAAGCCGTGGTCCCGCTCAAGTACATGCTACCCGAAGTCGTTCACTAGTGTGGCACATAAACGGGTAAAAACATGTTTGGGCATGCACAATTCATAGCGAAATCTGTCATTGTGCCCATTATACATTTCCAAAATCCATGCCCTCCCCGTCAAGATGAACGTGCGACATGGGACTTTAAGCACGTGCGCCTTGTAGTAGTCGGAGGCAATTTTGAACGCTTCAACATAATTATTATTCATTTCAATCTGCCACTCGATTACGAGCGCTGCGACATCATCACACATTTCCTGTATCCGTACATCGGTGTCATCGTCGCTTTCCATGCCTAAATCACATAACTTCAAATAAAATCAGAACCATAACATGACAGACTACTACTCTGGCAAAATTAAACATGCAAAAATTAAACAGCAGTCAAAAGTAATGGCTACCAATAACAGAAATATTATGCATAAATAATCAATTGATTTCCTTTGCCATCCTTCTGAGAGCTTCTATTGTATAGTGTTGTTCTATTACCAATGGTGAAATCTTCAATACATTTATTTGAAGTTTCCCAACACACGTTAACACATCATTTTTTTTTTTTTTACTACCTTACAAAGGGTGTAACTTGTAGTAATTTTTTTTTTCTTTTTTCTGACTAATAAGCAATATAGAAATTGCAATTACATATACAAACAACAATGTTCAAATAAAATATACAGAAATAATAACTTAAATTCTTTTGTTTTTTTTAGTACCTTATAAAGGGTCTAACTTCCACTTTTTAAGTTGAAGCCTTCAGTAAACTTCACATGTCTCTCTACAAGTAGCAACACTTTTGTTCAAATGGTCGAGTACAGCTGATTTACAACCACTGTTTACATAACTATGAAGCTGCAAATTGGAAGAGTGTAATCAGATTCATGGTTTATTGAAGTTTAAAATTTTAAAATCCAACCATAGACAATACCCAACCAATGCACATCCATAATTTTAAAACCAGGCAAACGAAAGGAATAGCATAACCATCTCCCTACCAATTCTCCTTACAAAGCATAGTTAAAAACATCATGTCCTTAGCAAATACAAAACCAACATAAGCGAAAAGAAGTCCAACACAAAGCATTTCATAAAAGGCAGGTCTTTAGCAAATATAAACCAAGTCCAACACATAAGCGTAGTTAGAAACGAAGTCCAACGCATAAGCGAAAAGAAGTCCAACACATAACAGAAAAGAAGTCCAACACAAAGCATAGCTAGAAACGAAGTCCTTGATTGCATAATATGCTTGCAAGAGTTGGAACTATTGTCGTCTTCTCTTTGTCATGTTGCTTCACCTGGAGCCAGCCGATAATGCCTTCATCGGAAGGAATACTCATAACCATCTCCCTATTATTGGGCACCTCCATAAGCAAAATACCGAAATGGAGCAGTGGATTAGTTTGGTTAAGTCCCTGAATTTCATAAAGACGTCCAACTGCTTCGGCCATAGTGACACTTTGGCCACCGACAACATGGTTTACAGTGAGTTCCTTGCTTTGTGTCTTCACCAAATTCACTAAATCATCCATGCTTGTTGCCAATGCTTTTGCCCCGGTGATTCGCTTTTTTTGCACGGCTGTGACGGATGAGTGCCTCATTTTGGTGCCACTACCTGATGCGTTAATGGCTGCAGATTTCATCAAGTTTGCCATTTCAGAGGCACCCAATTCGTTGCTGTCCGTAAAGAAGTCGACACTGTCGGACTCCCCTTCCATCTCCAACTGGTTCCGCGTCTCGCCAGGCGTCCAAGCATTTTTACCCGTTGCCGCAGCCCCCGTGAATACACGACGCATCAACTTCTCATGATCCAACCGCTTTGTTCTGAACTTGCAACACTCTTTGTCAACCTATAATACAATACAATGAGAGTACACCATTGGCAAAATGAATAACTTATGTACATAGAGTATGCACATCAGTAATGAATAGTTTAAGCATGCATAGTTGACATGCTTATATATGGAAAAAAAAAAAAAAAAAACCACAATATTATGGAATTGTCATGGCATGTTTCATGTTTATTTGAATGTTGTAGGCATGAACAGTATACTTTAAATGAAAATATATGTTTATGGAGTTTGACATCTGTTTATGGCATAGTTGGGTCGTTCTAAGTGAAACACAAAATTATGTAAACATAAGTTCAAATCGTTACCTTCTCCATTCTAGCCCACCATTCATCCGACGCATTGATCAACCCAGTCTCTTGGTCGAACCCAATTCCAGTGGGGCCTTTGCGGCTATCCATTAGCTTCGACCATGCACGCCACTCCACCTTTAGTTGATTGTACCTATTTTTAAGTTGTTTGATGGTATGCGTCAACCCAGTTGCTACCTCATAAGTCTTAGCCAAAGACCGGTACCCATTCGGATTGATTGACATGTGCGGCCTGTTACTTGCGTCTATTTCCTTAACAACAAGTTCCAAATAGATACGTGTGTTCTCCCAGTCCTAATTGGCTTTGTGATGAGGTTTTGGGCCCTTTCCTTTCCCGGAAGGGGTACGAGAGCTGGATCGAGTTAAAGCCATGCGACTATAGAACATTATAATTTACATAATATATTAGTTGATCAGTGCATTACTTGTAGTTGTGTTAACCATATATTATTATGTTTGTACATTACGTATCGCAGTATTAAAAATAAGAAAGCCTCAAGCAGAAAAATCAAGACCTTATAGGTTTTTGTGAATTTAAAATATAGCTCCACCAAATGCATAGTAAAGAACCAACATTACCTTAAACAGATTAAAAATCTTTTGCTGAAGTACATTGTTTAAACACTGAGACATATGCAAGATGAGTTTGTTGTGGAAAAGAAGTATGATTCATTGTTTTCTAGTGACAAATTTTCTTTACCCTCCCCCTTCCTTTTTCATTATAAAGATTGAATCCACCTTACTCAAAAGATTAATAGGGAGAACCAGACTGCCACATAAACAAAAGAAAATGACCAATTATTCACCAACTTTATTGTGATGTGTTCGTAGAAATCACTATGGTAGCATTTGTAGCTAATTTCACAAAATTTACAAGAATAGTATAAATGATAATTTCATGTCAACGTATTCAACAATTATAACCATAGAGACAGACACAATACTTCATCAGAATACTTCCAACTTGTTCAATTCAACACACTACTTCATCCTATTTAGGGGACTTTCTTGTTAAGGGACAATTCATCAGAATACTTCATCCTATTTAGGGGACTTTGTTGTTAATCCCCCAAAAAAATGCGTTGTAATTTTTTGTTTTACAACACATAATATGTTCAAATTGGCAAGTCATGATACACACACACACACACACAACGACAAAGACAAACAGAGAGCGAGAGCGAGAGCGAGAGATAGCAGACTGTTGACATATACAAAAACCAGAGCATAGAAGTCATGGTTATGAGATCCACACCACCCCACCAACAGACAACCCGTAATATTGCTAAACTGTTCTCGGTAGGTGAAAGAAAGCCCTAAAACCCCCAACATAGTACATAGGCGAGTTTCTGCAAAAATTTACCCAACTCGAATGTTGAAGACAAATTGAAAAACGATAATGTTCAGACAGAGCAACAGACACATACACACACAGAGACAGAGAGAGCGCGAGAGAGAGACAGAGAGAGAGTTCATACATACATACAAACCAAACAGAGCATACGACGTTTGGGAACATAGGGAAATAGAAACAAGAGAGGCTGAAGCGAGAGAGAAAGAGAGAGAACGAGAGCATACCTGCAGTTGAGGGGATCGTCGGAGGAGGGACTGCTTTTCCGTTCGCCTTGGCGGACTATCGTCGTCGCTTGGTTCCTCTTTCTCTTCAGATCAGAGCTTCTACTATGATCCAGCCTTGAACGAAAGGCCCTCTTCATCTTCACTGGTTGATGTAGCTGAATAGCTGTAGGTACTACACCCTGTGTGAGAATAGTTCTACAGATATTCCCATCAATGTTTGACATAAAGCCAGGGGTGAAAACGATATAAACAAAATGTAAGAGGGGCAAAACAGTCATTTTACACTACAGCTGGCAGCCTTCATGTGCAGCTACTGTACATAGGTTTTTAGGGTGACTTTTTGGCTTTTTTAGTAACTTTTTGACTTTTTGGCTAAAAAAGAGGGTTCCCAAACGAGGCCTTAGTCCAAACCCCAATTATCTTAACTATATGTATTTTGTTGAATTATCAATTCAATCCCAAGGTCACGGCTGTCCAAACAAACATGGCCTAGTTAGTGAATTAAAGGAGAGTTCTTTCTGTATTTTTATTTACTAGTCATTGGGTAAAGAAGAAGTAAATAAAAATCAACCTTCATTACAATAACCAGATAAGTGAATTTTTATAAAAATTTAACATAGTAATCAATCAGGTTCTTGAACAGACCAAATACGATTCTGATGATCTGATCCTAATTTCAAATTCTCAATTTGAAAATAAAATTCCAATAAATGCTCATGGATAGAGGTAGAGATAAAGAGAGAGTACAAATGCATATACTGCTATTTCTTGAATTGAAAACCATAAACCCATCATAGGGAATGCAACGAAATAGAGAAAGAATCACATCAATGTCAAAGCTTACCAAGTCCTACTCCAAGAATTTGATGAATAGTTCTATGCCTGTTAAACAATCAATCGGACGAACCCATTTTCATGAAATTGAAGTAGGAAACAAAAAAAATAAAGTTTGGAATGCGAATGTGATTTGCTTATATTATGAACCAAACACAGCAGTTTTGATTGAAGTAAACTTTAGATATACACATATACATGCTTTTCTCTTTGCTTTAAAAGTAAGGAAAGTAAACAACAGTTTTCATCTGTAACACTTGCTATGTGACGCTGTCCACCTTTTTCTACTCTCAACTCAAGTCACATTTTTAAATAACTAAAAATAAAATATTTATTATGGAAGTGTTTGGGAAGTATTTTTTATTTATTTATTTATTTATTTATTATTTTTTTTGGACAAACAAAAAAATGACGTTCTATGGGCATGATAGCATTTATGGGATCTAATTCCGGGGTAAGTAGTTGCTAGTCAGATTTAATTCAATTTAAAGAAAAAGACTCACCACTGGGGCAAGACTTGAATGCACCAACCCCCAGCATAGGAGGCAGAATCATGATCAGATTACAGCAAAGTCACGATCAGAGTACGGCAAAGTAACGATCGGAGTACAGTGCAGTCAGCTTCACCCTTTGAAAAATGGACTGCTAGTCGCTCCTCTCGAGAGTTGAGCCCTGCTCAATTGCGTGGAATGAAGGCATTTTTCCACTCCACTACCACCCCCAGTGATTGGTGTTTGGGAAGTTGGATTGAGCTATTTTTTTTGGCTAAAATAGTTAATGGAAAATGTTTGGGGCCCCCTTTGAGGCTGACCCCTACACCCCCAAAGTGATTCTAACCATTCATGTATGTGTGGGGTCCACATGATGATCCAGATTTGTAGGGATCTTAATCATTGCTCATAGTTAATAAAGATAATAAGCTAAAATAGTCAATAAGACAAAATTTTACATTTAAATCATAACCATTTTACTTTTTTTCTCATAACCATCAAATCAACTTCAAAAAAAAAAAAATGTCAACTATCATCCCATACACAATTTTTTTAATCAAGTTAAAATAATCAAGAAGTCAACTAAAATAATCAAGTATCCAAAGTAGCCCATATATATTATGTGTCACTTATTAAATGGAAAAAATATTTTTTATTTGTATTAAGCCTTGTTTGGGAAAATATTATTTTAATAATTTTTTTACTTTTTACGAAAAAAGTACAAAAAAATAGAGAAAGTGATGTGGTAACTTATAATGACTTTTTAAAATTTTAACTAAAACTTACAGTTGCCAACTGAGGCTTTAAGGTCCAAGTTTGAGCCACACATCTCCTATCTATCTAATTTTTTTTTTCCTTTTATTTGTTTTATATAGAAACATTAACACTTGGTAGCATAGGAAACTAAGGCCTCACGACACTATTAGGAATGTTCACTTTATATGTAGTATAAGAAGATGTTTGGGATGATCTAAATAAGTATATTTTTTGACTTTTTATGAAAAAAATATATAGAACAATAGAAAGGTGATATGATCCAAAATAAATAAATAAATAAATAATATATATATACTGATATAAGAGATGTCAAATAGTACCTAAACATAGACAAGACAAGTGATAGCACACGTGATAGGTTACATGCGCATATGATTATTTTATTTTAAAAATATATATTAATAAATGAGAAAATTATTGAAAAGTTCAATCTAACAATTATCTAAGGCATTAGGGCCCCGTTTATTTTCAGAGGTAGAATGGAGGGGATTAATAGTGAGGGGATTAATAGTGAGGGAATTGTTAGTGAGGGGATTGATAGTGAGGGGATTAAGTAAAATTGTGTTTGTTTTGATAATAGTTGTTAGTGTAGGGATTGTTAAATTATTTTTATATAAAATAAATATAAAATAATAAAACAAATAAAAAAAATACAAAAACATTAAACATTAATGTTTTAAAAAAAATGCCCAACATGTAAAAAAATTTTAAAAAAATAAAAATAAAATAAAATAATTTCAGAAAAAAATAAAATAAATAAAATAATGATTTTTACTTAACAAAAAATATAAAAAAATTAAACATTAATATTCAAAAAAAATGTCCGACATGTAAAAAATAAAATAAAAAATAAAAAATTTCTAGTTCGCCGGACTATTTTTCTAATACCAAGTCTTGGAGGCCAATTCGAATCCCATCTGCAAGGCCTATCCTAAGCCCTTCGGCTTAGCAGTCCCTTACTCAACTCTGTAAACAAACAGCACATTAAATGGGGCCCACAGCTATCCTAATCTCAATCCCCTTCTCATACCCTAAAACAAAAGGGGCCTAGGTTTAGTGGATATTTTTTTGTTGGTGAAAGATCCACCTTTTGTGAGATAATTTGGCAAGAAATCCATTTATTATTTTGGAGGACATTTTGTTTCTAATTTTACCCCTTAATCTATCTATTTAACTTTCTTAACTATTTGTTTAAAATTATTTTATCTGTTTAAAAAAAAAATTATATGTTTAATTTTTTTTATCTATTCAAAAGAATTATCTGTTCAAAATTTTCTAACTGTTGAATTTTTTGACTATCTTTTTAATTTTTTTAACTATCTGTTCAAATATTTTTTTATCTGTTTAATTTTTAACTATCTGTTCAATTTTTTCCCTTGTCTGTTTAATTTTTTTCCTTTATCTTTTCAATTAGCTGTCCCATTTTATTATATGTTCAAATTTTGAACAATTTTATCCTATTATCTGCTCAATTTTTTTTTCCATCATCATCAACAACAACAAAAACAGAAACAACAAATCTGAGCTAAGAAAAAAAAAAGAACAAGAAGAAATGAACCTCAAAAACAATGTTCAAATCAACACAATCCATGTCTCAGTAAAAAAAAAAAAAAAAAAAATTTCAAAATACATTTTCACAGAACATAGATTATTTCAATGGTGAATATTTGAGGCGTTTTGCCTTTGTTTCTTCTATTACTTTTAATAAAAGCCTGTACAAAGACTATAGAGAGTGAGAGACCAATGATCCAATAACACTACTACCTCTGGTTCAAAATCTATTTAGATTTATATATATGTGCATTATTATGAGAGTAGAAAAAGAAGAGAAAAGAGAAACTCTTGTATTCAATAATTACTGAATAGATACACACTCCTTTATATAGGAGAGAAGATAAGGTATATACAGAGAATATACTATATAATAGATAAGATATATACAAAGAATATACTAATATACTATATTTAACACCTTCCTCAAGCTCAAGGTGGTAATGCAGATATCAAGTTAAGCTTGGAAAATAAATCAAAAAATCGTCCTGGAGGATGAGCCTTAGTGAAGATGTCAGCTGTCTGATTGGCAGAGGTAACAAAGATAAAATGAACAATGCCACTTGTAACGTGTTGCTGGATGAAGTGACAATCAATCTTAATATGCTTGGTGCGATCATGGAAGACATCATTATGTGTAATCTGAATAGCACTCTGATTGTCACAATAGAGGTTAATGGCAGCAGGATGGGGAATTCCCATATCAGCAAGAAGCTAACGAAGCCACACAAACCCTTGAGTAGTATCCACAAGATGACGATACTCAGCCTCAATATTAAAATGAGTAATAAGAGTTTACTTCTTGCGATGCCAAACAATGAGAGAATCACCCAAGGAGAAGCAGAACCCTGTGGTAAAGCGGTGATCAGTAGGATTCCATATCCAATTTGCATCAGAAAATGCATGTAACTATAGAGAAGAGTGTGCTGAGTAGTGAAGACCATGGAACATAGTGCATTTTAGATAGCGCAAAATGCAAACTAGAGCATCATAATATGGAGAGCAAGGAGCAACCATGAACTGACTAACAATGTGAACAACATAGGCAATGTCTGAACGAGTAACCGTGAGATGGACAAGACTACCAACTAGCTGCCGATATAAAGTAGCATCAGATAATAAGTGACCATCAAGAGATGTAAGACGAGTCAGAGGATCAACTAGAGTAGTAGCAGTCTTGCAATCGGTAAGACCAGCACGAGTCAAGAGATCAGAGATATACTTGGCCTGGGTGAGAAAATACCAGAAGGATCATGAGAAATTTCCAAGCCGAGAAAGTAGCTAAGCAAACCTAAATTTTTCATCTCAAACTGGTGACTGAGGAATTGTTTGAGACTAGAGATACCCATTGTGTCATCTCTAGTGATGATCATCTCATCCACATAGAGAAAAAGAATAATAATACCACGCTCTATCTGACGTATAAACAAGACAGAATCATAGGCACTAAAGAAGAAACCAAAGTCATGAATGGTAGAACTGAACTTGGCAAACCAGGCACGAGGAGCTTGTTTCAAACCATACAAAGCACAGCGAAGTTTGCAAACTTTGATGGATGGAATAGAGGAACTAGGCGAAGGTTACATATAAACTTCCTCAATGAGATCACCATTGAGAATGATGTTCTTGGTATCCATCTGATAAAGACTCCAGTGGCAAATAGCAACAACTGCTAATAACTGTGAACTGAAGTAAGACGAACAACATGAGCAAATGTTTCCTCATAGTCAATCCCATACTCTTGAGTGAATCCCCAGGCAACAAAAAGGGCTTTGTAACGTTCAATGGAACCATCAGAATGAGTTTTGATCCTATAAACTCATTTACAACTAACAGTAGTCTTGCCAGGAGGAAGATCAACTACGTCACATGTATGAGTTTTATCCAAAGCATGTAGTTTATCAGTCATAGCTTGTTGCCAAAAAAGGTTAGAACAAGCCTCACGATAGGAAGTAGGTTTATGAGAGGAAAAAGCAATGGAACCAGTAATATAATCATGGAGAAGAACATAAGGTTGTTTTACCCGAGTCAAATGACGATTTGCTAGAGGAGATGGTGATGTGGATGGAGAAAGCTCCAGAGGAGATGATGAAGAAGGCATAAGACCATCGTCAAATACAGAAACCTCATGATTAACGGTAGGCATAAGCAGCTGTGAAGGTGATGAACCGGAATTTGCATCAAACTCATGAGACAACAAGTTTATAGAAAGATCAGTAAAAAAAAACAGGGAATTGGTGGATTGTGGTAGGTGAAACTTAGACAAAGTAGAGAACATTTTGTGTTCCCAAAAAATCACATGACGAGAAATACGAAGACACTTGGAGACTGGATCCCAACAGCGATATCCTTTATGTTCTATACCATAACCCAGAAAACAGCAAAGACGAGAATGAAGTTCTAATTTAGTGTGTTCATGTGGTTGAAGGAGAACAAAACAAGCAGACCCAAAAACTTTAAGAGTGGTGTATGTAGGAGGAAAACCACATAGACGTTCATAAGGAGATAGATTGGCTATAGGAGGAGTAGGCACACGATTTATGGTGTAGACAACAGTAAGAGCAGTTTCTCTCCAAAACTTTTCAGGACATGAAGAGGAGATGAGAAGGGCCCAAGTAGTGTCTAGAATATGACGATATTTTTTTTTGGCACGACCATTTTGTTGGGACGTGCATGCACAAGAACGATGAGATTGGGTACCATGTGCCCGAAGAAAGGAAAGAAAATCAGAATCCAAGTATTTCATAGCGTTATCAAAACGAAAGATTTTAATAGTTTGAGAAAATTAGTGTGGACCATGGCAGAAAAATCATAATAATTCTGTTTAAGTTCAAACTAATTTTTGAGAAGAAATAGCCAAGTATAACAAGAAAAATCATCAACAAAAATCAAAAAATATGTAGACCCTGCCATGGTCAGGGTGGAGGAGGATCCCCAAATATCTGAATGCACAAGAGCAAACGGGGCAATAGAAATAGAATTACTTTTATTAAAAGGTAATGCAGGCTATTTAATAATTTGACAAGATAAACAATCAACATTTTCAGAACTAACACGACCTAAAAGACCACTAGAAATCAAAGTTTTTAAACAACTAAAAGAGACATGTACTAAACGACAATGCCAAAGATGAAAAGAAGACATAGAAGTAGAAGCAGCGAAAGAGGCAACAGAAGTAGCTGTGGATGATATAGATAAAATGTGAAGATGAAGAAGCTCGAACGAACGTCCATGCCTACGGCCTATCCCAAGGATATGTTTCGTTTGAACGTCCTATACCAAACAACCATTAGCAAAAAATGTGACAGTAAGACCAAGTTCACACAATTGACCAATAGAGATAATGTTTAATTTAAGAGCAAGAACGTGATAAACATTAGAAAGAGATACAGTGGATGTAGAAATTTGACCAATGTAACTAATAGACATATGAGAACCATAAACAGTATGTATAGGGGGAACAGAAGAGGATAATGAGATAGAAGAAAATATAGTAGAATCAAAGGTCATATGATTACCTAATATGACTGAAAGCGGAATCAAAATATCATAAAGGATTACCTGATGTGACTGAAAGAACAAGAGAAGGAAGAGTACCGGATTTGGCAAGCACCTACTAGATAATGGACTCAACATCATCTATAGAAAATGATGGAGCAATAGGATCAGTAGAGTGGTGAGTGCAAGAACTCTCTGATACAGCAGTAGCAGGATGAGAACCATGAGCAGATTTAGATTGATGCCCAGAACGTGAAAACCCTTTCCTAGATGAAGAAGTGGAGGAGCTCAAGGACAATTGCTTTGGAGTTGGCCAGGAGCAGTCTTGTGGCAAGTCAAGCATTCACGAACTTGGCACTGAAGTAAAGAATAATTGGCAGGTAGGCCACGGTTGCGACAATAAATACAGGAACTAGGAGGCTGTGAAGATGAAGAACCCCGTGATGATGTGTAGCAAGAACAGAATCCAAGTTTTGAGTTTTGAGCATCCCAAAACAAGTTTCTTTTGATAAGAGTTCGATAATGGCTTGCTCCAAAGTCGATAAGGGCAAATGATGGAGCAAGGAAGCACGCACAAGCTCAAAGGTGCTATAAAGAGCCATAAGAAACTACAATAGCCGCTGATGATTCCTACGAAGAATAAATAATTGTGCATCCTCAGAATGTGCCCAAGTAGGTTCAAAAAAAGCCAATTGATCCTAGACAAATGACATCTAGGATAAAAAAATCATTGATGGACTAACTAGGCTCTTGGCGGATGTGATGAAGAGTTTGTAGGAGTTAATATTGGTGAGCATGTCCAGTAGTCTGATAGCGTTCCTTCAAAAAATCCCAAATTGCCTTGGCAGGAGAGACAATGGAATCATCATCTTGAAAGCGTCCAAACTAAGGTTAATGGAAGGAACAGAAGTAGCCTCGAACCATATGATAATCTGGTAGTTCTTCCCTTCTCATTCATCAAGATGCCCATCGAAAGCAGATGCAGTCTCTTTTTCTTCCTAGACGAGTTTAGAAAGAGTACCAATGATAATACGCTAAAGCCGCTTTCCTTTGATGAATCCAGAGAGAGCTTGGGCCCAGAGAACATAGTTGGACCTATCAAGTGTAATAGAGACTGAATGGATATTGTCAAAATGATCCATGATGCTTAAATAGGACCAAAAAAAAAAAAAAAAAGGTGCTTTGTAGAGGCTAATTCTGTCAAAACATAACACACCAGGAGGATATGGTCTGAATAGCCCAAAAATACGACCAGAAAGGCAGTGAATCAGCTAGTCAAAGTGGTTTAAAAAATCTGGTCAACTAGAACAAGGTTGATGTCACAGCAAAGGGGGTGACGTCAGAAAGGGTAGCATACTTTAGCAGAGATGCGTATGGCGCACGATAGCAAGTAAAGTAGCAGTAACGTACGAAACCAGGGCTGACATCAACTAATGTCAGAAACACACAGCTCACGTTAGCAAATGAGGCTGTGCACACAATAGTGCGAGACAGGAACAGGAGACGCGTAGCAGCACCTAGCCAATCTTCGGACGACATGTGAGGCTTCGGATGGAGATGATTCTGGCGACGTTGGCTTCGTCTTGAAAAGACGAAAAAGCTGGTATAGTCCATTTTTCGAAATAGGAAAGGACTAGATGCGTAGAAACCAATGTGATAAGGAATCAATCTGCCAGACAAAAAAAAAAAAAAAGTGATGAAGAAGAAGAGGAGGCTAGAAGAAAACCCTAGGCTCTGATACCATGTTATGAGAGTAGAAAGAGAAGAGAAAATATAAACCTTTATATTCAATAATTAATGAATAGGTACACACTTCTTTATATAGGAGAGAAGATAAGGTATATATAGAGAATGTACTATATAACAGATACGATATATACAAAGAATATACTAATATACTATATTTAACATGCATAATCAATCAAATCTATTTAGATTTCTATATATATGTGCATAATCAATAAGGTAAGAGATTGATATGTGAATATATATACATATATATATATGTCAATTCCTTGAACCTCAAGCATCGATCCTTAGCGAACCTAGACTTGAATCAAATCTATGACCAAATCTCTAACCGCAGTGACTAGCTTTGAGGTCGTGAGCTTGGCGTTCACGATCTTAGGCATCTTTATCTGCACTAGAAGTGGTGTTGGGATCGACAACTAACTAAGCAGCAGCTGATGACAGATCGAAAAAGAAGATGAAGATGAGAGAGAAGATATAATAGAGAAAGAGAGCTAGATCTATGTGTCGAAGGCGCGGGTGAGGTAAATGAATGGGTGGCGATAATGGCGGTTTAGATCGAAGAAGAAAAGGTAAGAGAGAGAGAGAGGGGGGGTTAGGCTTTGGTTCTCAATTAGTGAGAGAGAAGCTGAAACAATATATATATATACATGGCTAGTTTAGTCATTTTGTGGAAGTTTGTCCTTATGGACAAAGTATTTTAGAGTGTGGATCTGGGGAAATTCTATTTCCACACTTTTTCGTCTCCTTGTACACAATTTAAAAAAAAAATTAATGACAATTTTACCATGAAGCACAACAACCATAATGGACATCAACACACATTACAAATTAAATTTAGATTTTCTCTGTACACATCTGTAAAAAAATAATAATTCTCAATGCATATATTTTGAAAAAACAAAAACAAAAACAAAAACTTAGTTCCCCCTTTGTTTTTCACTTCCTCTATTGTTCCCCATTGCTCGCTACACTCCATTGTTACACTATTCATTGCTTGCATAAACTACTTTGATATCAAGTACCGAAAAATTGTAAAACATTCGAAACTACAAAACTGAATCAATTTAAAAAAATACAAAAATTAAGTATCGAATAATTCGAAAGTACATAATTGAAAATGTACAATAATTTCGAAAGTAAACAATCAAGAAAGACTATTTTATCTGGAAAACCAGTACCGAATGAGCAAAACTTATTTCACTCGGGAAAAAATTGACCTATTTTATTTGTAATTTCTAAGATTTTTCTTTGCTCCTTCCAACAGAACCCCTGAGTTTTAAGATTCTATGCTTCCCATTCGCAGTTTTTGCTTCCAATTTTTTGCAATTTTTTAGGGTTACTTCTCATTTCTGAATATTTTTTCTGATTGATCTCTCAGTTCCTTCAAGTTTCAATGGCTGCCAACAATGCCCCCTGCCTAGAAAAAGAATAGGTACTTCATACATATATAGACACTATATATGTATGCTTATGAGATAGACAAAACTATTAACTGAAAAATATTAATTTTTTGATCATTTTGTGCAGATATTTGGATTGGCAGAGATAGAAATGAAGTACAGGGTAGGTTTTTTAACAAGTAGGTGTATCAATCTGCTATGTCATTTGATTAAAGGGTCTTCAATGGAGTTAAAAGTTGAGTCTACGAAGGGTTTAAAGCTGTGGAAAATTTATTTAAATGGTGTGTGTATAAGATGTGAGTTAGGGTTATAATTACAATATGTGGTGTGTGGAATGAAAATAATAACATATAACTAAATTCATAAGTGTGTGCACTGAGATATGATATGCACAGAGATAAAATGATGTGTGGAAATAGAATTTCCCGTGGATCTGTGGACCAAGAAAAAAATTTAAAATTGAATTTATGACCTGAGTGCCCTTGATAAATTGTATGATTGAGTTAAAAAAAATAAAAATAAATAAATAAAAAATTAGAATTTAAGACATAACTACCCACTTAATTACTATATAGTACTTTAGGAAAACCCAAAAAAAAAAAAAAAAATGAGGGGAAGTCGTATGTGATAAGGACTTAGCTAAAGATGATTTAGCTTCAGAAAAAGTTACAGATCAAGCTATGACTTCAGCCTACAAAGAAGGATGCATCAGGTCTTGTGGTGCACAATCTCAGAGGAGTAATACACATTGTATAATAGTTGTAACCAATTTTGTTACAACTGGAATTGGTTAGGATTAACTCTAGTTAAGTTGATCAGTATAATAAACTACTATAAGTGTTGTACTAATTGTATGATTCAGTTTCAAGTTGAATAAAATTTAGTCCTTCTTCATGGTATCAGAGTTTCAAGAACTCCAACACGCTTGAAGTTCCTTCAATGGCAAAGATGGTTCTGTCTTCGTCTTTATCTTTCTCTTTTCAATTACCTTTAAATCTCAATTTCCTTATCTCAAAGCTAAGCTCTTTTGTGACAGTAAAGTTAGATTCATCAAACTTTATTATCTGGAAAAATCAATTAAGTAATATTCTTCGACCAACGTCATTACTTTGCTTTGTTGATGGATCATCTATCTGTCCTCCTAAACTGATGCATGATTCCAACAATAAAAAGGTTCCAAATCCTTGTTATGCTTCATGGATTCTTGTTTATTCTCATCTTTTGAGCTGTATTACAGCTACATTATATTTTTCCATATTCACTCTATTTTTCATTGTAAAACAAGTCATGAGGTCTGGATTACTCTTGAGAAGTGTTTCACTTCTCTATCTAGATCACACATACATTAATTGAAGAACAAGCTTCACAATGTGGTCAAATCATCATCTTCCATAGAAGAATATCTCCATCAAATCAAAGAGATTACAAATCATCTTGTTTTGGCTGGTTCTCCAATTGATGATGAGGATCTGGTTCTCATCATACTCAATGGTCTTTCTGATGAGTATAGTGCTTTCAAAACAACGATTCATGCTAAAACCAAGTCTGTGTCCATGGAAGTTCTCATTGAATCTAGAACTCGCAATCTGTCCACTAATTCATCTGTCGCCTATGTTGCTAAAAGGAATTCTCATAATTCATTTAGGAATAATTCAAGTCGTAATTCATCTGATGATCAGAGATATTATAACAAAGGTTTTTCCAGAAGTGATTGAGGCAAATTTTACAGTAATAGAGACAGAATAGGGAGCTATAATAATTGATCTGGTCATTCATCTATTGTTTGTTAGATCTGTGGCAAGACTAATCATGTTACTCTTGACTACTAGCATAGGTTGGATACTTCAGCCTTTCAATCTTCGTCATCATCTTCTCCTCAATCTCATGCTTCTTCATCCAAAGCTTTTGTTGCTTTCACATGTCCTTCTGAGAATTGGTTCCTTGACTCTGCTGCTACTAGTCATATTACTAATGATCTTAGTAATATGCATCTCTATTAACCTTATCAAAGCTCCGATCAAGTCACCATACTTCTTTTCCCATAAGTCACAAAGGCAATGGTATTCTTCCAACTTCTACCTTTTCTTTTGCTCTTAATAACATGCTTCTTGTTCATGCTATATCCTCTAAACTTGTTTTAGTACAACAACTCATTTCTGATAACAATCGTGCTGTCACATTTGATAAAAATGCCTTTGTTATTCGGAACAAGGACACAAAAGTGTTTTGTTTAAAGGTTCTCCTTCGCAAGGGCTTTATTAGTTGCTTGTTGTTGTACCTACTTTGTTATCTCATAGTGCTAACATCAATACTACTGTTTCTCCTAATTGGAAATTTAGATTGGGACATCCATCTACACACAAATTGAACATTGTTTGTAATAAGTTTCATTTGACTCATGCTAGTTCTTCCACTAAATCTGCTATGTGTAGTCATTGTTGTGTTGCAAAAAGCCATAGATTACCTTTTAGTTTGTCTTATTCTACTGTTAATAAGCCACTTGCTTTAATTCATAGTGATATATGGGGTCTCTTCTCTTCTTTCATTTCAAGATACAAGTATTATGTGTTGTTTGTGGATGATTTTAGTAGATTTACTTGGTTGTATCCTTTGTGTTACAAAAGTGATGTTTTTTCTAAGTTCTTGGAACTTAAAGCTTTTGTTGAAAAACAATTTGATGTTTCTCTCAAAATTCTTAGAACAGATAATGTACTGAGTATTTAGATCATAAGTTTCAACAGTTTTTAAAGTCTCAAGGCATTGAACATCAACTCTATTGTCCATACACATCTCCTCAAAATGGTATTGCTGAAAGAAAGCATAGGCACATCACAGATACTACAATTACTCTTTTGCATTAGTTTTCCATTCCTTTAGTCTTTTGGTTTGATACTATTGTTTTATCTGTGTTTTTAATTAACAGGTTGCCTAGTTCTAAGTTGAACAATCTCACTCCTTTTGAGATCCTTTATCATCGCCAACCTGATTATGTATTTCTTCGACCTTTTGGTTGCTTATGTTATTCTTGGATTAAACCTTACAACTCTCACAAACTTCAACCCAAATCTTTTCCATGTGTTTTTCTTAGCTACTTGCCCTCTATTAAGGGTTATAGATGCTTAGATCCTGCTACCAACAAAGTCTATCTTTCTAGGTATGTTGTTTTCCAAGAACACATTTTTCTTTTTGCTTCTTCTTCTCTATCTCATACTAGTACTGCTTCTCTTACTGCTATTCACTCTTTCTTTTGGCCTCCTTCACCTACTCCAGCTATTTCACCTACTCACTGTACTTCACCTACTTCATCAACTTCATCTACTCATATTCAGTCTATTCAACCTACTCCTCTTATTCAACATATTCTGCATGTTTCACCTCAGTCTCATCCGTGTACGTCTTCTAACACTTCTTCTTTTGTTGTTCCTTTTTCAAATCCTGTTCCTGTTGATTTTCAGTCTTATTCTCTTCCTCTTCATCCTAATTCTTCTCTTCCCTCTCAATCTTCTTAACTTGTGTCTAATTCTTATCCTCTGATTACCAAATCTAAATCTCATACTTCTCCCCATACTCTGGCTCTTTCTATAGTTACTTTACATTATGTTCTTACTGAACCAACCTCATATAAAGAGGCTGTCTCTGTGCCTGCTTGGACTGCAACCATGATAGATGAATTTCAAGCCCTTCAGAACCAGTCCACCTGGGTTTTAGTTTTCTTCCCCCTGGGAAACAAGCAATCAATTGTAAATGGGTCTACAGGTTGAAGAAAAATTCTGATGGATCTATTACTCGCTATAAAGCCCGGCTTGTGGCTAAAGGGTATCTTCAAGAGAAGGGTCTTGATTATCATGATACATTTAGTCCTGTTACGAAACAAACAACCATTTGTATTCTGCTTTGTTTAGCTTTACATTACAATTGATCCATTCAGCAATTGGATATCTCCAATGCCTTTCTTTATGGGCTCTTGACTGAAGAAGTTTAAATGATACAACCTCAGGGTTTTGTGGATTCCTTTTGCCCCACTCATGTTTGTAAGTTGAAAAAAGCTCTTTATGGGCTTAAACAGGCTCCTAGAGCATGGTTCTCCACATTTTCATCTTTTCTTATTACCAATTATTTCAAGGCTAGTTCTGCAGATTCTTTTTTCTTTATTCAACATACTAACCATTCTATTGATCTATGTTGATGACATTTTGATCACTAGCAATAATTCTTCTCATATTGTTTCTCTTATTGCTCATATGCATGTTGTCTTTTCTATGAAAGAGCTTGCGGACATCAATTATTTTTTTGGCATATCAATTCAGCATACTTCTTCTGGTCTTTTTTTTATCCCAACAAAAGTATGCTATAAAGATTATTAATAAAGTTGGCATGACTGATTATAAGCCTTATGCCTCTCCTATGCATGTTAAGTCTTCCTCTCCTATTTTGCCTGATATGAATACTTCTTTCCCTCAACCTTCTCTTTATCGAAATGTGGTTGGAGCCCTTCAATACATTATCATTACCAGGTCTGACTTGGCTTTTTCAATGAATCAAGCATGTCAGTTTATGTACCATCCCACTGTCACACATTTTGCTGCTGTCAAATGGCTCTTGCGTTATGTTAAAGGAACTTTGGGTCATGGCTTATCTTTTACACCAGGTTCTCTTATCCTTCAGGCCTACTCTGACTTAGATTAGACTGGGGATATCATTGATCATCACTCCACTACTGGGTGTTGTGTTTTTCTTGGGCCCAACCTCATTTCTTGGTCTGCTATGAAGCAACCCACCATCTATTGATCCTCCACTGACGCTGAGTATCGTGCGCTTGCACAAGCTATTGCTGAGCTCGGCTAGATTCAAATGCTTTTGGCTAATCTTCATGTTGTTGCTCCATGTCCTGTTTTGTGGTGTGACAACTTGTCTGCAATTGCTCTATCTTCTCTACTTTTTCATGCTCATTCAAAGCATATCATTATTGATTATCATTATATTCATGAATGGGTTGCTACCAAACAGGTGCTTGTTCGCTACATCTCTTCTATGGATCAGCTTGCTAATATTTTTACCAAACCGTTGGCCACTTCTCATTTTCTTTATCTTCAAAGCAAGCTTGTGGCTTCCTCTCCCACAACCTTGAAGGGCATGATAAGGACTTAGCTAAAGATGATTCAGCTTTTAAAAAAAGCTACAGATCAAGCTATAACTTCAACCTACAAAGAATGATGCATCAAGTCTTGTGGTGCACAATCTCAGAGAAGTAATACACATTGTATAACAGTTGTAACCAATTTTGTTACAGCTGGTATTAGTTAGGATTAACTTTAGTTTAGAATTAACTCTAGTTAAGTTGATCAATATAATAAACTACTACAAGTGTTGTACTAACTATATGATTCAGTTTCAAGTTGAATACAATTCAGTCCTTCTTCAGTATAGTACATACCTTCAAAGGGTGTATATTGTGGGGAAGTATTTTGAGATGATGCCACGTGGCTAAGGTGATGCTGAGGTGTCAGCCAAGGTGCCACGTGGGCAGATCATGATTGCTGAGATGTTTAGGGCACTACCGAGGTATTCTGTGGGGATACCGAAATCCGAAATATTTTGATTAGGGACAAGAGTCCTAGAACAGGGGAGAACCTCAGTTTGGATAAAGACAAAGCTCTTAGGGAGTTTATCCCTATCTAGCTGAGAGTCCAAGATGAGCATTAAGCCTGAGTCTATTGAAGTTAGGCTTCTACAGGGATCAGGTCAGTGTTGGCTATAAAAGTAGGGCACTCCCGTGGGTCTGAGGTATGTGTGATATACTGTGAGCAGTAAGATCTTTCTTATGAGTTAAGCACAATTTGTTATCTTTGAGAGATTTAATTACTGACTTGAGCGCCGGAGTGCCCCCGAGTGGACGAACTGCCACCGAATTATTATCTTTCTGTGACAGGTTGTTCGGGCTTAATCTATTCTGTCGGTGCTCTCCAGCTAAATTTCCCATTTGGTTGTGCGGTCAGAAATCAATACCTACAATTTGGCGCCGTTTATGGAAAATTAAGGAGAATAGATGGCAAACGACGGACAGAAAGAAAAGATCGGGGATAACGTCCCATGTGGAAGTGGTGAACAGGCTGATCCTAAAATAGAAAAAGAAAACCATAATGAAGGAACCCGGGATCAGAATCCTGAGGAGAAAGACGTCGGCCAAGAGGGAGACTCACCAAAAAAAGCAAGCCGAGACAAGTATTACAATGAAAGCGACCTCCAAGTATGGAAAGATAGATGCCTAAGGAGGGATGGTGAGATGAAGGGAATGGCAAACAAGTTGGCAAACCTGTAATCGGTTGTCAACTTCATGATGCAGAACAACGTCATGCAACCATCATTTCCATTGAAGGACACACCGATTCCAATGGCCAGGAACGACGCCCAAAAAGGGGGGCAAAAAGCAATTCCTGCAGTCCCTTAGCATGACAAAGTGAAGAAACGCTCACATCAGCCTTCACGGGATACTAGGTGAGCAGAGTCAATGAGAGGAGAGTCTTAGAGGACGCCTCGTACCAAGGGAACTTATGTCAAGGAACATCGGCCTGTTCAAAGGAAGGAACTTTGTTTTGACGCGGTGAATGAGGAAAAGTCCAAGAGGACACATAACAACATCGAGAGCAGCGTACCAAAAAGGTTGAAATCCATTGACAGCCGAGCTCCTGGTCAGACTAAGGAAGATTTGAGGGACTACCTCCAGAGAAAGCGGCAGAATGCCGAGGTCACATCTCCTGTCAAACCGAGAACGCCGTTCTCAGTGGAGTTGGATCGGTTTGTGGCCCCAAAAAGGTTCCATATGCCGAGGTTCCAAATTTATGACTGTAAGTCCGATCTAAACTTTCACATCGGCTTATATCTGAATTCAATGGCTTTGTATACTAGGAACGAACCATTGCTATGCAAGGTGTTCCCCTTATTCTTTGGGGAAATCGCTTTGGATTGGTTTCACAAGTTGCCAAAAGGAACTGTGAAGAGTTAAGAAGGCCTGGCCGAGATGTTTGTGGCCAGGTTTGTGACAAATAAATTACAGCCATTGAGGGTAGACTCCCTGATGGCTCTGAAAATTGGCGAGGGTGAAAGCCTCAGGGCTTATGCCAAAAAGTATTATGAGGTGTTCAATCGAATACCAGGATGCAACCAGGAGTTAGCGATTGTATCTTTTAAGAACGATCTAGAGGATGATTGCACACTTCGGAAATTGTTAGCAAAAACTCTACCAAAAAGTATGGAGGAGCTCATGACAAGGATCGAGAAATATGCCAGAGCAGAAGAGGATACGCCGGGAATGAAGGGGTTGAAGCAAGAGAAGATAAACGGCTCTACGAAGCGAGGCCGAGGTAATACTGGATTTAATAGGCAAGAAAAAGGGCTGAGAGCTGCACAGGTAGTCACCACTGTGTTCCGGATCCCGATTTATAAAGTTCTAGAAAGGATCAGGAACCAGCCGTATTATAGAGCGCCAGAGAAGATTCCTGGCAAATTTATGGGGAGGAGTCTTGGGAAGCACTGTGCTTACCACAATGAGGACTGGCACCTGACTCAGGGGTACAGAGCCTTAAAGACGCATTTGGAAGATTTGGTCAGATACGGTCACTTGAGGGACATAGTAGATGAGGCCAGAACAAGGGAAGAGCAAGTGAGGCTGCCCTAAGCACCATCACCACCACCTCCACCACCACTACAACAGCAAGCAGATGGACATCTGGCGATCAATGTGATTCACTTGAGGGTCAATGAGAACGAGATACATGGGGAGACACAAAGGGTGAAACACTTACAGCATGTGTATTAGGTCCAGTAAAAGAGGTCTAGGACAAACGAGTGCCAAGGACCAATGGTGTCCTTTACTAAGGCAGACCTAGACATGGTGCAGTATCCAAACAACAATGCTCTAGTAGTGACCCTTACGATTGGAGAATGTCAAGTAAGGTGCATTCTGATCGACCAAGGCAGCTCTTGTGACATCGTGTATGTCAGATGTTACAAGGAGCTTGGCCTTCACCGAGATGATTTGGAGCAGTCCGACAGCCCAATAGTTGGGTTCAACGGAACGCTGACATGGCCTCTGGGAGGAATAAATTTTGAGGTGCAGGTAGGCACCAAGAAAGTAAGCATAGAATTCATAGTAATTGACACCACATCCCTTTACAATGTTATCTTGAGAAGACCATGGTTGAACGCAATGAGGGTTGTTCCCTCAATATTGCACCAGCAGCTGCAGTTCACAACAAATGATGGAATTGAGGAGGTTAGAGGGGATTAGGTGCAAGCAAAAAATTACTCCATGGCAGCAATGAAATCCACCTGCAACGTGCGAGAGGCAGAAATAGTAGAAATTGAAGACGAGGACGTAGAGGTCCTAGATGACGTTGGCAAAGAGCTTGCCGACAAAAGGGAGGAAGCCTTGAAGAAAATTGTAGTCCAACAAGAGGATAAAGAACACTTCTTCCTCCTCAGCTAAAGTTTGGTTGAGGAGGAGGAAAAGGAGTTAGATGCATTCCTGCGAGCAAACATAGAGGTGTTTGCTTGGACACCATACAAGATGCCTAGCATTGACCCCGAGGTCACCTGCTACAGACTAAATGTGGACAGGTCGGCTAACCTGTCATTCAGCGGGCAAGAAGGCCGACGTTGGTTCATGTGGAAATAGTAGAGGAGGAAGTGAACAAGTTGTTAGAGGCCAAGGCAATTCGAGAGGTGAACTACCCAACCTGGCTATCCAATACAGTAGTTGTGAAAAAGAAGAATGGGAAGTGGAGGGTGTACATGGACTTCACTAGCCTAAACAAGGCTTGTCCTTAAGACAGTTTCCCACTGCCCAAGATTGATCAGTTAGTAAATGCCACTTCAGGGCATGGAATGATGAGCTTCCTAAATGCTTATAGTGGATGCCACCAGATAGCAATGTACCCCCCTGATAAGGAGAAGACTGCATTTATCACCCCAAAAGGGCTGTACTGCTACAGAGTAATGCCTTTCAGGCTGAAAAATGTAGGAGCAACCTACCAGAGGTTGGTAATCAAGATATTCAGACATTTAATTGGCAAAACAGTAGAAGTGTACATTGATGACATGGTCGTGAAGACCAAAGAACCTGAGAATCATGTAGCCGACTTGAAGGCAATTTTTGATATCCTACTAACATACCGACTCTAACTCAACACTTTGAAATGTGCATTTGGAATCGGGTCTGGTAAGTTCTTGGGATACTTGGTTACCAGAAGGGGCGTTAAAGCAAGCCCGGATCAAATCAAGGCCATCATCGACTTGAAAAGCCCGACATCAGCAAAACAAGTACAGATGTTAACTAGAAGGGCCGCAGCCCTGAACAGGTTTATAAGCAGAAGTTCAGATAAGTGTAAACCATTTTTTAATTTGTTAAAGAAGGCCACAGATTTTTTGTGGATGAAAGAGTATGAAGGCGCCTTAGCCGACTTGAAAAAGTACCTGACAACAGCTCCAGTTCTGTCAAATCTAGTACCTGGGCTATTCTTATACTTGGCAGTTTCAGAGCACACAATGAGTGCAATGGTAATCAGAGAAGAGAATGGAGAACAAAGGGCAGTATACTATGTAAGTAAAACCCTAGCAAGCGCAGAGACCAGGTACTTACCCCTGAAAAAATTGACACTAGCCCTGGTAATGGCTTCAAAAAAACTGAATCATTATTTCCAAGTCCACAACATCTTTTGTTCAATCTGTCGTTCTGTCAAAATTACATATTTTGTTCTCTTCTATTGCATAGAATGTGCATTTTCATATATACTCATGTTGTACGCGTGCCTTGCATCATTTATGATTTATGCATAGAATATGCTTTCAATTTTGCATAGAATATACTTTCAATTTTTGCATAGAATATGCTTTCAATTTCGCATAGAATATGCTCTTGTTTCTTGCTTCTTGCAAAGAGCATGCTTTCAATTAACCTCATTCATTGGTTGTCTATCTTGCATGGAACATGCATTGTCAATGTATTGCTTTGTAAACCAATCACTTCGTGCATCTACCGCACAATTACATACTACATTGTACATCTATCACACAATCATTCTATGCATCTATCGTACAATAATCTCATTCAGTGCACCTATCGCACAATTATACACTTTGTATTGCACTACCCTTTGTATCGCGCTACCTTGTGCATCCCTTGTACCGTACTATCTTGAGCACCCTTTGTATCATGCTATCTTGCACACCCTTTGTATCGCGCTATCTTGCGCACCCTTGTATCCCGCTAACTTGCGTATCCCTTGCATAACGCTATCTTGCGCACCCTTGTATCGTGCTCTCTTGCGCACCCTTTATATCACGCTATCTTACATACCCTTGTATCGCACTATCTTGCGCACCCTTTGTATTATCCTATCTTGCGCATCCTGTATCGCACTATTTTGTGCATTCACCCCGTATCGCACTGTCTTGTGCATTCACATCTATTTCGTGCATTCCTCTCTATCGCACTATTTTGTGCACCCATATCGCACTATCTTGTGCATCCATATCGCACTTTCTTGTGCACCTGCATCGCACTGTCTTGTGCATTCACCCTCACTCGCACTGTCTTGTGCACCTGTATAGCACTATTTTGTGCATTCACTCTGCATTACACTGTCTTGTGCACTTTACTGTAATAACCCTCACCACTGTTTACTGATAAGCCATTGATTACTGTTAAACTGAGGCTAAATATGTTAATCGACTGACAGACTGAAAACTGAAGCCGAATTGATTGAGTATAATACTTAAATTGCAATTTTATCTGTTTGCCTACCAAATTATATGTTCATGTCTTTGTGTTTAAACTGCTAATTGAAGACCTTATCGGCGGCCGAATCTGAAATTGATTAGTGTCCTAAGATCAGTAGAATTAATGTGATTTTATGGTGTATTGAATTGAACATTGATTTGGTATGATTAAATTGGATCAATATTGATAAATTATATAAATTAAGCTAAATTGCATGAGTTGGTTTATTCACCATTTTGCCACCACTAGTGGGCCACTAGCTTAGCACTCTTGAGACTCATTCCTTTGTATCAAAAGACATTTCATCAGCCATTTTGTTGAGCTCAACCGAACTAGAGGGAGAGAGTTAGGAGAGAGTGTGATTTCATCTCTAATTGGCTTGGAAGCTTGGTAGAATTGAAGGAATTGAGAGTAATTTGCAAACTTGAGCTTATATTCCCATAATTGAAGACATAAGGTAGAGCTCTTACCTTCTTAGCCATGAATTGAAGTACTTCTTGCATGGTTTAGAGCAAAGTTGAAGACTAGAGCCAATTTATGGCTCAAATTATTGTATTGAAGCTTAATTGTTGCATACATGTATATATATTGAAGTTTTGAGGTTGTGGTTCATAATTCCTCACATGCATGCTCATATTTTTACAATAGACCATGAATTCACCATGTTTTTGAAGATATAGACTCTTTTGAGCATGTATTTGGAGCTTTGAATTGGTTAATTTCATGCATGTTTGCATGTTCTTCATATTCATGAAATTTGGTTTGAAATTGAGTTTAATTAAACTACCCTTGGGCCTTGATTTTACAAATTGAGCTTTGAATCATGTTATACTATGAGTCTACATAAGTTTTCCAGAAAATTAGCCCAAGAGGTTCGGTTTTGATGCTTTGAAACTTGGTTTTGAGCTTGAATGTCCAATCTGGAATTTCCAGAATTTGGACTCACGCTCGAGCGGGGAAAGTGGCGCTCGAGCGTGAAATTCGAGCATCCAGTACTTTGCATTGTTTTACAGTCCGCTCGAGCGGGGGAATTCACGCTCGAGCGGGAACAAGAGTCACACGCTCGAGCGTAGGTCGAGCGCCCATCGAACGTGAATTTCGTGCATCCAGTATTTTTGCCATATTTTACAGCACGTTCGAGCGGGGAAAGTGACGCTCGAGCGGGGAACCTTTGTCTGCGTATCTGCTCAAGCGTGGAAACCCGAGCTCGAGCGGGACTCTGTTTTTTCTGAAAATTCTGAAAATGTTTTCTGAGTGCATCCTTGCATCCTCATTCCATCCTAGGCATTCCTAGGCCTAGTTTAAGGCATCTTAATGAGGATATTGATATAGAACCACACCGAGTCTAAGTAGGGACTAAGTCTTTGTTTCCCGAATGTGAACCTAGTGTGTGTTCGTTCTGTCACTGTTTAGGGTTGGCTTCCGGAGACGCGCTCTAGCTGCTTATAGCCCAGAACTCTGTGAGTAACAACTGTGTAAAGATATGTTCAAATATGAATACCTTTTGAATACTGAACTGAACTGCTTTCTGAATTGTTACTGTTAACTGAATAAATGTATGTCCTCTATTCTGAATTGTATTGTGGCATCCATGGCAACTGCTGTTTACTGTTACTGTTACTGTTACAGAGATCTCTGTCAGTTCCTATCTTGGAACTTCTGTTTACTGTTATGATGGCCATCATTGGTTGTTCGGTCTTTTAAGACCTACTGCTTACTGTACTGCTATGCTAATGGATGTACCACATATGACTGTTATAACTGAATGACTGATATACTGAATCAATTGACTGTTTTCCATACTGAAAGGACATTCATTCTCAACCTCTTTACGCATTATGTTATTCACTGGGCTTTAGCTCACTGTTTATATATATATGTAGGTGTTCAGGCACCGACCGGAGCTAGGAGTATGGGTTAGACTCCCCTTTTTGTCAAGCCAACCACTGTGCCTCACCGTGAGGTTCCGAGCCTGCCAAGCTATGGCTTTGGGGTGTTTAATTTCCCCGTCTGTCTCTGTAACTGTTTTATATAACTGTATAGACTGAATGTTTTTGTACCGTACTGTGTAATAGGGTTTAGGTCCCTGTTCTGATCGACTGTAAATATTGTACATACTGTTCTGTACTGTTCATATACATATGTATGAAAAGTCTTTTTGCATATAGACTGTCACAGCTCATTGGACATTGTTTATTTACTGTATTGGCTTTCCGCCAGCCCCTGTACTCTGTTTTACTGTTCTACTGTTAAGCAGGCCTTCGGTAATCATGGATTACTGGCCGGTTACGGTGCTAAACCCATAAGGACGGGTTTGGGTCGTGACAACTTTCTTGGTCTAGGAGACCTTAAATCCTCTAAAGGTGCAATTCCTTTAGTGTTTGTTGTGCCCGAATGACTTCCGGTGGTCTGGTATAGCCACCTGCCTGTGTTTGCGATGAGTTCCTAAGAGATCAATTGAAACAGTGAAAACTAGAGTTCGAGTGGCCGAGGCCCAGAATGCAAAGGTTCGGGATTTCTGAGACTAAAGTCTGGTTTAAATAACCATGGGTGTATCCTCGACTTGAAATCTGTATGACAGCCCCATAGGTTGACGTAGCTTATATGCGCCTCAATTCTAGATATTGAACCAACCTAGTCTATCACCCTGCTGGAAAATAGGGAAAGTTACGAACATATCCAGGGAGAAAAGTAGTACCCGTGGTTTGGAAGCGCAAGATGAAGGAAGAAGTCTTGAAACCAAGAAGAATCGGAAGATCCCCAGCAGCATGAGGTGAGTCATCGTCAATTGCCTCTGCCAGGTACTTTCTAAGGCACCACTTCCTAGCTGCTACATCATATCCATTATTATCTAGTATCATCTATCGTATGCATCTACTGCATTATCTATTTTATCGCCTGCATCATTTCTATGTTAAGCTTAGTTTGGCATGTGCTCATACATTTCCTTTGTTGAAACATGGTTCTGTCATATGTACGTACCCATGCTGCGCTATCGACACTTTTTCTGTGTTAAGACGTGGTCTATTTTGTGTGCATACCCTTTCTAAGTAAGATGTGGTTTGGCCTACGCCTTATTCACTGCATCCATTGCATTGTACTTTATTTTGTCATGTTTAGCATTCAGGATCATTGTCTTTCTCCAGCAGATCATTTCTTACTTATATCATATCACCCAATTACTTGTACACTTTCTCTTTCTACGAAAAACATAGTTTTGCATGTGCTCGCACCCTTTTCACGTTAAAACATGGTTTTGTTATGTGTAAGCATCCATGATACGCTGAGGCCAGTATTGAGAATGTAGGCACTTAGCCTGTGTTAGACGTCGTTTGGTTGTGCCCACTTCTTTTCTATATAAAACGTAGTTTGATTTTGTATCTTTATCCCTTTGTGGTATTTGTGTAGTTTTGCATTGCTTGTGGTTTGATTATTTCGTTACATTGTATATCATTACATTATGCATCATTTTGCATCTTGTCCCCTGAACTACGCTGGTTTGATTCATTGCAACGGGATACGTAGGCAACCCTCGGGTTCAACTAATTACATCTGTATTTTGTTTGTTTGCCTAAGTCTTGTGACCTTGTCAAAATGAGTCGTCTTCAGGCTTTGACATTCACTCACGTCATTTTATGACTTCGAGCTCTGTCAAAGAAGGGCAACTGTAGACACCCCATTTTTTACCACACTTAAGACTTGGGCGTCACTGATTGATCACTCGATGATGAAAGTTATGCTATGCAAATGTTAGATTTCTTCAGCAAAAAGAGCTTCTAAATCTCAACCTTACACCCCATTTTTTACCAAAACTATTTTGACCAAAAGTTTTCTAGACCTTAAAACCCTCTCTTTCAAAATATTTTTGAAAATATTTTTACGATGTTCCAAGGCTCGCATTTCATTTAAAATATTGCACTTTTCGATAAACCAAGCAAGGACAAAATGGAAATAAATGAAATGGAGGTCAACTATTTGAAAAATCTTTAAAAGCATCTTATTTAGAGGTTTGGAGTTGAAAAAAATAAGAGGAAAGGGAAGAAAACTAGTTGGGAAAGAAGTTGGGCATTAAACCGTTCAGAGAAAACTGAGTAGCTTTCACTAAATCAGGCCTATCTCTTCGTACACTTGGTCTTTAGTTGTGAGGCCAGTACCATTGGAAACTAGACTCCTGGGGCTTCGATTTAGACACAAGAATCTCTTAAAGCCGAGTCCGGATGAGGGAGATATGGCCGTTTGAAGTTAGGCATCAATCCAGTTAAGATGGAAATGAGCAACCTTCACTAAAATAGGAATATCTCCTTGAATACTTAGAATTTAGATGTGAGTTTATCACCATTGGAAATTAGACTTCCGGGGCTTCAATTTAGACTCAAGAATGACCTAAAACCGAGTTCGGATGAAGAAGATATGCCTATTTGAAATCGAGTCTAGAAGCAGATTTGTTTTGTGGCCGGCAAGTGGCCAGCAGCCATCACTTCTGGCCTGCCAGCCACTAGTGTAAAGCCTACATATTTTTGGCCAACTATCCTCCAAAAGTTCCAGTTGTTCCAGGCTTGACCTTTTTCGATCTGAGGGGCTGTTTTTCTATATATAGGGGACCTTCCTTAATGGTTCAAGGTTACAAAAAAATCCTTAAGGGCCAAAACTTGAAATTCTCTCTCTATCTCTATCTTGCAACCTGTACACCTTCTCTCTACACTTCCTAAACCAATAGTGGAGATCTCGTTGTCGAGATTATTGAGTCCAGATTTCATTCCTTGAGAGTGAAAACTTGTTGGTTTGTGAACAAAAGTGTTATTCCTCTTCAAGATGTATAATTTTGAGCACCTTTGCACTATTTCTTTTTTGTCTTTGCATGCTGATTTTGAACTATTTTTTCAATTGTTTTTATGGGCTGAAACTTGTGGTTTAAAGCTACCAAAGGTGGAGGGGTTAACCACCCTTCCTTGAACCTTATTCTCTAAGTTTTTGCCCTTGTGTTTCCCATTCTTTTCTCAACCTTTTTTGACCTTTTTACCACTATTTTTCAGAGATTTTCAGAGGTTAAAAAAAATAGTTTTGAAGTCTAAAAAATGAAGGGTTAGCCACCCCTCCTTTGGCTTGTTTACTAGCTTAAATTGCTCCATGTTTTAGCTTATTATTTTAACTGCTTTTGTCTTCATTCCAACACATTTTTGTAATGTTTTTGGGCTATTTCTGGACTGTCTAAACTTCGAAATTTTGGACTGAGACTTGTGGTTTAAGGCCAATAAGGATGGAAAGGTGGCTCACCATTCCTTCTACTTAGTTTCCAAGACCTTTACCCTTATGTTTGCCACCTTTGAGCTTTGTAATATTGAATTTCAGAGTTATTTCAATGTTATACAGTGGGGAAGTATTTTGAGATGACGCCACGTGGCTAAGATGACGCTGAGGTGTCAGTCGAGGTGCCACGTGGGTAGATCATGATTGCCAAGATGTTTAGGGCATTGCCGAAGTATTTTGCGGGGATACCGGAATCTGAGATATTTGGATAAGGGACAAGAGTCCTAGAACAGGGGAAGACCTCAGTCTGGATAAAGATAAAACTCTTAGAGAGTTTATCCCTCTCTAGCTGAGAGTCCATAATGAGCATTGAACCTAAGTCCACTGAAGTTAGGTTTCTACAGGGATCAGGTCAATGCTAGCTATAAAAGCATGGCACCCCGTGGGTCTGAGGTATGTGTGATATACTGTGAGCAGTAAGTTCTTTTTTGTGAGTTAAGCACAATTTGCTATCTTTGAGAGATATTTGATTATTGACTTGAGCATCGAAGTGCCCCCGGGTGAACAAACCACCTCCGAATTCTTATCTTTCTGTGACATTTTGTTCAGGCTTAATTTATTTTGCCGGTGCTCTCCAACTGAGCTTCCCGTTTGGTTGTGTGGTCAGAAATCAACACCCACATATACCATGCAAGTTATGTCATTTGTGAGTTTGGTTATCACAAATGGCATAACTCAATATTATAAGAATCATAACTTTAAGAAAAAAATTGAATTATAACTAAACATCACATGAGGTATAACCAAATAACTCTAAGATCTTAACCAAAATAATATCATAACCAATATCATAATATGTCATAATTAATAACACAGTATGTCATAACCACTGACACAAATTAATGTTGTAACAAAATATGCATATGGTAAAGAGGGTGTGTACCATAGCATTTCTAAAAAATGAGACATAAATACCAAGTTAGGTCTTCTCTTTATAATAGTATATATATGGATAAATTACACTTCGTTTCTTTTATGTTTAGCCATTTTTTTCACTTTAGCCCTTAATTTTTTTTCTCTACTTTGGCTCTTAATGTTTCAAGTTTTTTTAAATAATTCCCAATTTGCCACTAAAAATAACTACTATTCAAAATTAGACAAAAAATGAAACGTTAACTGTTAGGTGACATAAAAAAATATATTATTATCAAGGTTCTGAAAAACGGTTGCGGGGTGTAAAGGCCGTAACATAATGGTTGCGGTAACTGGAACTGTGAATTTTTTTATTTTTCGCACAATTTGAAAAAAACTTACCGATACGCATATTTTTTTTTTTCCATAATCATACTTATTGGGTTTTAAAATAAATATTGATCAATTTTTGTAAATTTTTAAGTATGATCCAATATATTTCATATTTTTAAATCACTATAAACTGAGTTTTTTACATTTTTTTAATAATTAACGGCTTTATATGTCATAAATCCATATTATGCTTGTGGCAAAAAAAAAAAAAAATTTTATTAGACTTAGATGTATAAAATTATTTTTTTAATTATTATACTTGTGGAAGTATATGCAAATTTTAACTTGAATAGTTTTAAAAAATAAATTATACATGCTAATGTAATAGTATAAAAATTAAAAAATAAATTATAAAGATTTTTTTTTTTTTTTTTGATTTGGATCACTTGAATATTCATTCTCTTTTTGGATAAACCTATAAATAAAAATAAAATAAACTAATCAAAAAAAAATTGACATATATAAAATGTGTATTAATATATAATTATAGGTGTTATGTTTTCTAGATATTTTACAAAAAAAATCAATCACTAACTATTATATATAAGATAAACAATGACAAAAGTAAGAGAATAAATAAGCATCTAAATATATATATATATTAATCAAGTCAAATAGATAATGACCACACTTATTATTATTATTATTATTATTATTATTATTATTATTATTATTATTATTATTATTTTCAAACAATATATAAATAGATACACATAAACAAAATAGTTGAATGATAACAGCTGAATAGAATAGCATAAGTCTTACAATTTCAACAAATCAATAACATGTTCTTCACCTTCCCTCTTCTTTCTCTCTATCTCTTACTCCTCCATCTTCCCTCTTCTCTCTATCCCTCTTCCCCCATTTTCAACTTCTTTTTCTTTTTTTTTTCTTCTTTTTTATTCTTTCGAAAAAGGCAGTTCGGAACCGTTATGTAACGGTGCGTAATAGGCCGTTACGGCACCGTTACGGCCGCTACGGCCGACAAACAGGTGAATCTAAATCACACTGCAAAAGCGGACATAACGGGTGGTGGTAACCACCACAACCGTTAGATAACATCGTTACATAACGGTTGCGCCCGCTTTTTAAAACATTGATTATTATATTGATATTTGAATGTGTTAAATGTGTAAGTTATATATAATAATTTTTTTTACCCATATGATTGTCAATGTGTTATTTTTTTGTCTAATTTTGAACATAAATTAACTTTTTGTGTAAATTTTTAAAAAAAAATTTGAAACATGAATGACCAAAGTGAGAAAATGACTAAACATATAGGTTTGTTTGTTTAGAAAGAAATAGATGATAGAAAATGAAAATGGTAGAAAGTGAAGTGAAAGAAAAGAAAAAGAAATAAAAAAATTATTTTCTTGCATGCATTTAAATAGATGAAAAAAATTGTAAGAAAATTATGGAAAAAAAAATATAATCACTGCATAACACGGAGTTGTGGAGAGAATATAGGGGAAAAAAAGAAAATAAAATAAACCTTGGTAGTGGCGAAGTTAGAAATTCAAGGCAGAATGGACACATATTACACATCATTGAAAAAAAAAATCCACAATAAATAACGAGAAGATACTATTAAATGTATACGTATTTTTTTTGGGGGGGGGGCTCTTCCGTCGTTTAGATTTAATATTACAATTATAATAAGAATTACATCAATATAGTTTCGAAATCCACAATCAACAACCCAACTGGATTTATGATTAACAAATTCAACATTATCAACTCAAATTTAATATTACAATTATAATAAGAATTACAATGGAGAAAAACAATCAACTAAACAAATCTCATAATAAGAAAGAAACATTTAATTAACTCAATTCTTACCATTAACTCTCCAGTTTAAAGTATAGCAGAATGACCAAAAACAATATAATAGAGCACTTTTAAAATTTTAAAATGCAAAAAGATTTTACATGATTTTAAAGAGGGGTATTATTATAATTTTTTAAACGACAAATAAGATAAAAACTTCATATATAAAGGAAATAGTGTAAATATGAAAAACTCAGGGGGGCACATGACCCCGGCCTCAATGCGGCTCCGTTTCAAAACCTCGTCAAGATTTGTGAAAAAAAATAATAAATTTTCCTATATATTTTACAAAAAATTATTAGCCTAATTAACAAATTAATTTGAGTTATACACAAAAATTTAGTTTACTTATGTTTTAAGACTCTCTATCTAAATAAACACAAAAAGTTATTTTTTTATTCTTTTTCTTTTATTCCTGTATCTAACCAAACCAAGCCATAACGAATAAAGTATAATTTACCTATGCACTAGCGTCTTTCACCCTGCAAATGTAGGTGTGATCGCCTTGTTTGAGAATTTGAGTTTGTAGCGAGGAAGTTATTATAAATTATTATATTATTTTCTTTATTTTTTATACATTTTTTTAAAAAAATTAAAAGTTAATTTTTAAATGGGATCAATATAAATCATTATTAGAAAAGTTAGGTTATAGTGAAAAAAATCATTGTAAATTATCATACCACTCTCTTTATTTTCTATATATTTTTATAAAAAATTTAAAAAATCAACTAGTTTTAAATATTTATATAATATATAAACAAGTCTGCTACCCATGCAAATGCAGGTGTAGTATAAATATTTGTATATATAAATAAAATAAAATTTTGTTTGTTTAATTGTAAGTAGAATAATGCTAGGTGCACTAAAGGTTAGGTGCACAAAATATACAACTCTCTCACATAAACCCCACATGTGTAGGCTCTACCTTCATGTGACAGGATTGTGTATTTTATATACCAAACTCTTTGTACACTTAGTATTTCTCTTGTAAATACAATAGACATTTAAAATCTCAATGGTAATTATTAATAATTATTATTTTGTAGATTAACTATCCATTGATTATGAGAATATGAGTGGACTTTCAAAATTTGATATAGGGTAATTTAGTGAAACAAAATTACACTTGGCATGCCGAAAAGTGAAGCTTCAATACACCAAGGAAAGTTTTGGCCCATATATAGTATAGAAGATATATTGGAAAGTATGTACACCCATATGAGTGTGCTTGAATTGATAGTATTTTGCTTGAATTCAACAGTTGCAACTGCCCTTAAAGTTACATAAGGGCACTTTCAAAAAGCAAAAAGTTTCGTTCGTTCAAAAAAAAAAAAAAAAGAGCAAAAAGTTGTGATATATATATCAAGGCCAACTAAAGCATTTACTTTATGGGACTGGACAGTCTTCAAATTTTTTTTTTTTTTTTTAACGAAGAACTGTCTTCAATTTATTATTGAATTCGATTGTTCAATCCGGTTTATTAGACTATTTTTTAAATTTCGTTTTGATAATTTAAATCGTTTATGTTTTAAAATTCATCAACTACCTCATTCTTATAAAAAAAATAAGTCGATTGGATAACGAAAATTACGTATTCGGATCAATTTTGTATAAATCATTTATTTTCTCATCATTCATTTGTTGTCATACAAAACTTATCTGAACACATGATTTTTATTATCTGATCAATTTGATTTTTTACAAAAATAACATACTCGACAAATCCTAAAATAGGAACAATTTGAATTATCAAAACATGACCTAACAATGGGCACAATGGGCTTAATAGTACCTCTCTAGTCCGATTTGGAACTGTAGAAAAACCAAACCCTTACTTTATATAGTGGGATAGATAGTGTCGTGTATAAATGCGATGCATATGAATTAAATTTTATAAATAAAACGAAATTACCAAATGTTAAGTGGTTTAACAAATAAGAATTGAATTAAAAATTTATTAAACAGTTACCAAATGTTTTTTAACAATTACCAATCTAAGAATATATACAATTTTTTTTAAACAAACAAACTGTGCGCTCTTAGAACACAAGTAGCAATATACAAAAATCTTAAAAAACGTGTACAAATATCATTAGATATTCAAGTATCATCACTTTTTATATTTATCTTTTTATACTTTTACCAAGATTTTAGTAATTAGTATAACTAACATGTTATTACTCCATGTCTCCCATTTTAATAGTGCCTTTTGAAAAATTATAACTTCTTTTAATAGTGCCTTTCGAGAAATTATAACTTCTTATCAGATTACTATGTAGGGATTAACTTGTTCTGTTGGAGTCTGTGGACTCACCACGGTTGACATGTTTATTTTTTAGATCATAACTTGTAAATCATTTATAAAAAGAAATCATATCGATTTGATAACCGTAACCATGCTAGTTTATTAGATTTGTCTCCCAAAATTAGAATGATCTAATTTTCAAATAATATTTGTCTCTTTTTTTACAAATAAATGTCATTAATTAATATAATTATGGCTATTGGATGGACTTGATTTTTTTTTATAAATAATCTATACATTATTTCTAAAAAATAAATAATTTAAATTATCAAATTAAGGCCAAGTTTGGCATCATCAAAAAAATTTAAAAAGTCAAAAAGCTATTAAAAAAGCAAAAAAGTCCATACTATTTATCATTTTTTTGGCAAGAAATCTGTCAATTCCAAAAAAAAAAAGAAAAGAAGAGCGAAACGACACGGCACAAAACTGTACAGCCAACCACACATCCCAAGTGATTTGAAAACGTCGCACACTTCTAAGCCACACATGCCATAAAAAATTAAAAAATTAAAAATTAAAATTTTTTTTGAAAAGGGACAGAAACTGCACTACACAGTACAGTTGAATAGAGACAGAAAGTGCACTACACAGTTAGCGAGGATAATTTCATAATTTTACAATTTTATGCAATATTTTAATATACATTTTTTCATAAAAAGTCAAAAAGTTAACCCAAACATTCATATTTTTTTCCTTTACTTTTTAGTCCAAAAAGATAAAAAGTACACTTATTTATGACACCGCAAACAACCCCTAAGACTTGTAATAGGCTGAATAATACGATCTAGTCCATGCTACTATCTACTATGTATATGTGACAATTACTAAATTATCAATCATATATAAATGTTTGTATTATTACCAAAGAATAATACTTCGTAGTTCGAAAAAAGTTGGCTCGAAGTGGCTCGAATACCCAAAACGACGTTGTTTTGGGTATTCTTTTTTCTTTTTTTTTTTCTTGCTTTCAAAAACGGACAGAAGAAAGAGGCAAGAGAGAGAGAGAAGAGGAAGAGGAGGAAGAAGAGAAGAAGACGGTGATGGCGAAGGAGGAAGAGAAGGAAGATCGACGGCGATGGCGGCATCTCTCTCTCTTTGCCAGTGGTAACGCCGGTGGGTATTGTCGTCCAAATCTGCAGATCGCCGGTGGGCCTCTTGCCTCTTTTAGATTCTACACAAAAAAAAAATTACAATTTTTTTTTAGTGTTGATTGTTGGTTGTTGATGATGATGATGTGTGTTGTTGTTATTATAATTGCCTCTTTCAGACTCTTTTTTCTCTACTTTTTATTTTTTTTCTAGTGAATCTGGATCTGAAGATGATGACGTTAATGATGACAATGATGTTGTGTGCTGTTGATGACAATGATGTTGTGTCTTGTTATAGTTGTTGTTGATGATGATTTGAACAGTCCAGACTCTATTTTCTCTACTCTTTTTTTTTTCCTAGTGAATTTGGATCTGATGATGATGATGTTGATGATGATGATGATGTTGTGTATTGTTGATGATGATGATGTTGTGGTTGTTGTTGTTGATGATTTGAACAGTCTTTTCCTTTTTTTCTCTTTCAGACTTTGTTCTCTCTTTCTTCTTCTTCTTCTGAGAGAAAAGAGAAAGGGAAAAAAACTGCCTAAAACAATATCATTTTGAACAGTCGAGCCACTCGAGCTAAAGAAATTTCGAGCTACCTAGTAGCTTTGATTACCAAAAGATCTCAACACAGAGGAACAAGGACAAAGTCCTAGCGGACCCCTCTTTATTATGTTGTGCTTTTTGAATTATTGTCGTGTCTTTTGAAAATATTGTAGTATACTTTTTGAAATAAGACGTGATATTATTTAGGTAATATTTTAAATTATTTGCATAATAAAAAAATTAAATTAATGAAAAATAATAATTCATATTTATTAAATAAGTAAGGAGATTAAATATAATTTAATTAAGAATAAATTATAAATACATCTCTTGAGATTTATTTAAAATTCAAATTATCTCATGTGATTCTAAAAATTACATTTCGTCCCTTCAAATTTTTAATTGCATAACAAATGATCCTCTTTATTAATAAATTATCAAGTTAACTAATATTTCTTAATGACATCATAAATGTATTTCAATTAACAATTAAGATAATTTTATTGTTATATAGGAGTAGAGTTAGATATTTTATTTTATTTTTCATTAATTCTGGTAAATAAAAAATGTTGACAAGAAAGTATTTATAATTTCAAAACTACATAGGATAATTAATATTTTAAATAAATAATTTGTATTTGTATTTTACCTTTTAATTAAGGTGTTTACCAATTTTATATTGACAAAAAATAATAACACTTATATGCAAAAGATTATTAAATGGTCTTGATTCATCACGGAGTAATACTGCCATCAATCAGCAAATACCATCACTTCACCCATCGCTATTATGAGTCTCATTTCATTTTCATTTGAGTAGTTGTTGAGTGTTTTTGAAGTTAGTGTTGTAATTGATTAAAAAAAAAAAAAAAGTTATACTTTTGTGTTAGACAATTAATAAAAATGAAAAAATGTGATATATAATGATTATTTCTAAAATATAAACACAGAGTGCTGCTAGAGCATTATGGGATCTTTTGAGAAGTAATTTTTTATTCATTTTAAGTCATATTATCTTTCACATTTTTATTCATAAAAAGATAAAATAAATTCAAAAAATCAAAAAAATCAATTTTTCACCAACTTTCTAAATCACTCCTATATAATTTTTCCATTCCTCTCCTCAATCACAATGCTCTGGCACTAGACCGCGATGTCCCGGTGCCACCAAATACCTTCTCCTTGATTGGCGGGCAATATCAAATAATTTTCATAGGCCTAAATAATTTCTTACTATAGTTGGGTTTTTTCTACTGTTCATCAGTAAATCCGATAATTTTATACTATTTTCTTTATTTTTTGGACAGTCTCTATGCACAGTGAGTGACCGTGACTTTGAAGCATTTTATTAAAAGACAAAGAAAGAAGCGGTGGATCACACCGCTCTTCGCTATCTTCTTCTTCTTCTCTCTCTCCCCGACACAAATTCACGCGTTTTTTTTCCCTCAAAATTTGACTATAAAAGTAACCAAAACAGTATATAATTACCTACATATATATCACATATGTAGAGAGAGAGAGGGGGGGAAAGAGATGCCAGTAATTTAGAGAGAGATTGTGCTTTCTAGAGAGAGAGAATTTCAGATGAAAAACTGGCGGCGACAAGGCGGCGCAATCGCCGTCCCCATCGCATTAATTGTGATTTGCGTCATCGGACGATCGGACGGCAGGGATCTCCGGCCGTCGGAACACGGACTGGCGTACCAGAACAACGTTACGGCTGCGGGAGAGAAGTCGCCGGAAATGCGGTCGTTCTTCGGTGGTGCAATGCCGACGGTTCCGGCTGCGAGCGTGCCGATGCCGGTGGCGAAGAACATGAGCGACGCGTCATGGTGGAGAGAAGTGTCCGGCGGCGGCGGCGGCGGTGGCCGGAGAGATCATGTGAGGGACGCGTTGGTTGTGGCGACTGTGGTGTGCGGAGCTACAGGTGTCGTTTTGCTAGTGGTGGCAGGATTGCTTTTTGTGGTTCGTTATCAAAGGCGAAGGTCCAATGATGGAAGACCCAAATAGTGGTGGCCATTTTTTCCCCTACTTTTTACTTCCCACTATCTAAAGTGATTGCATAATTTATGTGAAACACATGCACTATTTTAGTCACACTTTTTTATTTTATTTTTTTATTTGTTTAATGCACTTGGCACCAATGTTAATATGATGTTAGCATTCATCATATAAATTTTTATAGTTTTATTGAAACAATGCTATAAAAAATTAGAAAAGGGTTTGGTGATAGAAGTTATTTGGTCATTTTGGAATAGTGTTGTTAGGTATTGTTTCAGACTCTTGGTGAAAAGATTAGTTGGTGATTTTGGAAGAGTGTTGTTAGGTATTGTTTCAGACTCTTGGTGAAAAGGTAAGGTTTATACCAATGGGGGTTGGTTCAAGTGGAAAGGAATTTGGGTCGCTTAAGCAAAGGTCTCGAGTTTGAGCCTTTGTGGATGCAGCAAACTGCTTTGGGAGAGGACCTTGCATATGCGCTCGGCAGCTTCCTCGGCGGATTAGTCCTGGATCCAAAAAACCTGAGGATATCGTGGGAGACCTTAAAAAAAAAAAGGTAAGGTTTATGAATGTTTGTTGAGGTGGATGGTATTTGGCGATTGGTGAAAACATTACGCGGTGATATCACTAAAATCCAATAGAGAAAGGCATGACAGAATAAATAAATAGAGTCAGTGATGGCCTAAGTTAAATTATTTTGTGAAAAATATTTTTTGCTTGTTATAATATAAAGAATTATTTTTTGATTATATCAGTCCAACAATGATTTGTCATTTCTGCACAATTAAATGTCAAATTCAATTAACTTTTAAAATTTTCAATCATTCAAGTGATAGATTTAGTGAATTAAAGTTAATGACTTACAAGAAATGCTGTAATGTTATTCTTAGGGAGTTGTAGATTTTGAGACGGTTGTGAATAAAACTTATGTAACTATAATTATAATTTTTAATATTTGAGTTTTTGTAATTTGTAAATTTTTAGTAGTTTTAAATTTTTTTGTAGAGTTTTGATTTGTAAAAGTTGTGAAAAACATCGAGTCAAATTTGGCTCAAGATTTGGTTTTGTCATTTTTTGACAATGATTGACTTACCATTAGAGCATCTCCAATGGTTTGCCATTGAAGCTACCACTGCTATAATACAATAGCAGCGGTACTGCAATGGTGAATATGGCATCTATCAAATTAGGCAACTATCAAAGTTTGGGTAAAAATTGACAGAAGTTTTGACAGTTGCCATATTCACCAACTCAGCCAAAACTAACAATTTTCCTCCCTCTCTGCTTCTCTCCCTCCTAGTAAAATAGATAAATTTTTGTAAAATCGTCGTTTTTGCAAAACCAAACAGGTCGTCTGCCCATTCATCTCGAACACACCAGTTTCTATGTTTAGTTCTGCCAAAATGGCATCTGACCATTGGAGCACCATTGTTGTAATTCTATCATTTTTTACTATTCATTGCCAAATTATAGCAATGGCAACGGCAATGGCAATGGCAATGGCAATGCTATTATATCATTTGCCATTGGAGATGCTCTTGGAGTTTTTTTTTTTTTTTTTAATAGGGTAAATTACACTGACACCCCTAAGGTTTCTATTTAATACAGATCCTCCCCTCACATTTAAAAAATTACACTTACCCCTTATCAAATTAAAATGACATATTTATCCCTTAGCCTTTATATATATAAAATAATAAAATAATACAGATATTTTGTTTATGTCATGTTAAAGGAAATAAAATTATCTTCTTTGATTTAACTCAAACAAAAAATGAGTTTTTTATTTTTTGTTTTTTTTATTTTTACTAACTTTTTTAATATTTTAAGCAATTTTTTTTTTTTTAAGATACACCTAAGTATCTTAGCTAAAAAATCACTATAAGTTGTCACACCACTCTCTCCACTTTTTTATACATCTTTTCGTAAAATGTCAAAAAATTACTAAAATAGCATGTTTTCAAACAATTACTTAAATAGCTTGTTGCCAAACAATTACTTCAAATTTACTACGTTTTTTACTAACTTAAATAAGCCAAAAAAAAATTCAATTTTGTTAATGATATATATATATTTTTAAATTCACCAAATACAAAATATATATATATCTATATAATAAGGCACAAAGGTTTTTGAAAATATGTTAAACACAATTGTGGACATTTCAATAGTTATGATTCATTTGTCTATTTAGATAGATGGCTGAGATGACCCCCTTAAATATATATAAATATATATCCGCACTTACTTCCCGCCCAAAGACTGAGCTTCCTACTTACTCACGTCTTCTCACCTTCCCGCTTGCCCACGTCTCCCCTCCCTTCTATCCTTATCCCTCTCCCTTCTCTGTTCTCACCCACCTCATTCCCTCTTTATCTCTCTGTGATCTGCAAGCTATGGAACTCTCTCAAGCTCTATAACGATCTGCAATCTATCAAATGATCTGAGCTCTCCAACACAGATATGTAAATATCTCTCTCTCTTCTCTCTCTCTCTCTGTGTAATGGGTCTTTATCTCTCTCCCTTCTCTGTTCTAGCGGATTTGCACTCTTTATCTCTTTGTGATCTGCAAGTTATGGAACTCTCTCAAGCTCTGTAACGATCTGCAATCTATCAAACGAGTATGTAAATATCTCTCTCTCCTCTTTCTCTCTCTCTCTCTGTGTAATGGGTCTTTATCCCTCTCCCTTCTTTGTTCTAGCGGATTTGCACGATTTACTGATTGAATATATTCCGAATTTATATTCCTGAGTTGTTAGTGTTTTTTTATCTCTCAATGCATGTCATTGGTAATGGTGTCCACACCTGCAATTGATGGTGATGATGAAGAGAGATATGTTGTTAGTGTTTGGGTTGTCAGGGTAGTAATAGTATTGATTAAATGTTCTTTTATCTCTCAATGCATGTCATTGGTTTCTATGACAAACCTAATGGTGTTGATCGCTCCTGATCTTCTCTATCCACACCTGCAATTGATGGTAATGATGAAGAGAGATACGCTTTTGTTACAGAGAAAGGGGTTTTGGGTTTCTGGAAAAACTGATTCATAGTTTCATTCAATTGTTCTTGCGATCATAGTTTCATTCAATGTTCTTTTAGTTCAGAAATTGTGATTTTTTGGTTTTTGTTTTTTTTTTTTTAGTAGCAAAAATTGTGATATTTTTTTTTTTTTTGGTTTTTTGTTTTCTTAATTTTATGTGTGTGTTTTTTTAAAAAAAATTCAACATTCTTAAAATCTGTTGTTTTTTTAAAATAACAGTATTAAAATTTATTAAAAGTTGAAAAGATCCAACCTTACCATCCAAAATATTATGAGCAGGAAATAGTTCAATTCATTTTGGGAGACGATCATTGATGCACCAAAAATCTTTTGGAAATAAAATTGGCATACTTCTGAACTTTGCAAACTGAGTTAAATTTAAAGCTTCTTTAATTGCTCCATGTTCTACCAACTTCTTAGGAACAGGCAATCCTTGGGCATGCATTATTTGAAATGCCATCATTCCAACAAACACCAAACCATCACATCTAGCAGCTAAAAAATGTAAGGCAGCTGTTTTTTCTAACAGTTAACCCCCTCCAATCTGGCATCCATTGTAGAGTATTAGTCATGAGAGACTGACAAAGTCAATGAATACAAGCCCAAAGATTCATATAATGAAAATATAGACTTTTAAAAAAAATCAACTCTAATGAATAAAAATGCTACAGACATACAATGGCAATAAATTGTTTTTTGTTGGTTTTGATGGCCTTCTTTACTTGATACAGGCCCTCTCCAAAATGAAAACCAGCAACACATGCATAGCAGAAGCGAGTAATAGCAACAGTTGAGGCATGAATTCTATGAGATTGGGAAAATGCATCATTAACAAAGATATCGATTCCTGCTGATAATAGTTCAGCAAACTTTGAACAATTGGCAAGTTCCTCTCTAAACTCAGAGAGATTTTCGAGAAGAAGAATATCAGTTTTCTCTTTGTTTTCCATTTTGGACTGCATGCTGCCAGAGACAAGTTTTGCTGGTGCAACTTTAAATGACAAATCTAATGGCGTTGATCGCTCTTGATCTTCTCTATCCACACCTGCAATTGATGGTGATGATGAAGAGAGATATGCTTTTGTTACAGAGAAAGGGGTTTTGGGTTTTTCCAGAATTGAGAGATTGTAAACTGATTCAATTGTTCTTGCGATCATAGTTTCATTCAATGTTCTTTTAGTTCAGAAATTGTGATTTTTTGGTTTTTTTTTTTTTTTTTTTTGTAGCAAAAATTGTGATTTTTTTTTTTTTGGTTTTTTGTTTTCTTAATTTTATGTGTGTGTTTTAAAAAAAAAAAAAATTCAGCATTCTTAAAATCTGTTGTTTTTTTAAAATAACAGTATTAAAATTTAGGGAGATTTACCAATAAATCCCAAATATTAAACTTATGAACCAATTGGTCCCAATTTTTTTCTAATAAACCGTTTAGTCCTTGGATATTTTGAGGGTTATTAGATGCATGCTCTTTATGAGGTTTTGTCACATGCCACACACAATATGTCACGTGACACACATAATGGGTGCCACACATCAACAAAGTATACCAAGGCTCTTTATGAGGGTGTGTCACGTGACACACACAATGGGTGTCACACATCAACAGAGTACTAAGATTCTTTATGCTTTTTGCCTTGGAGTGCCACGTGACACATACAATATGTCACGCGACACACACAATGGGTGTCACACATCAACAAAGTATACTAAGGCTCTTTATGCTTTTTGCCTTGGAATGATGTATGTCACGCGACACACACACGAAAGGGTATAATTGACCACTCAATGTTACTAAATAAAGGAAATAGGATCAACTGGTAAGATATTTCCCCACTAATAGGACTAATCAGAACAATAGAAATAACCTTAGGGCCAATCGGTAAAACTGTTTGTGAGATAGAATTTATTAGTAAATATCCCTAAAATTTATTTATTTATTTTTTTTTTAGTAGCAAAAATTGTGATTTTTTTTTTTTTTGGTTTGTAAATATCTCTCTCTCTCTCCTCTCTCTCTCTCTGTAATTAGGGATGGCAATTTAAACCCGGCCCGACGGGGACCCGATCCCCCGACCCCGAAATAAGTGGTTTTTCCCCGAAAAATATCCCCGTGGGGATGGGGATGGTATTAAAAAATCACTCCCCGATCAATTTCGGGCCGGGGACGGTGATAAATTTTTCGGCCCCGGCCCCGGCCCCGAAACTTCCCCGAAATTTCCCCGTATATATATATATATATGTTTAAGTTCATTTGTTCTGGTGTGTGTGTGGTTATATAATATAATATTTATATAATATAATATCTATTATCTATTCTATCTATATAATATAATATCTATTCTATCTGGTATCTATCTATCAGACTCTCTCTCTCTCAGAGTCTCTCTCTCTCTCTCTCGTTCTCCTCTCACTCTTACCCTCACTCTTTGATCTCTCCCTCAATCTCTTTCTTCTCTCCGCAGTCAGATCTCGTCGCCACCTCCACTGCTGCCTCCGTCGTCGCACTCAGCCACATCTCGCCTCCGAATCTCCGATCGGCCATCGCCACTGTCCTCCTTCGTCCACGGCGACGCCGACCGTCCTTCTTCGTCCACGGCGACACCGACAGTCCTCCTTCGTCCACCATCGCCTCCTCCGTCGTCCATTGCCGCCGACAGTCCATTCGTTCTCTCTCTCTCTCTCTCTCTGTGACAGATCTCAGATCTGTTTGTATTTTTATTTTTTTATGATCTATTGATATTGGGGATGATGATGAGTGTTGTTGATTGAGGATGATTTTTTTTTTTTATGATCTGTTGTTGATTGTGTTGTTGTTGAAACAGATTTGGGGGACGGGGAATCTTCGGGGTCGGGGAAACCCGAACCCCGATCGGGGGCGGGGGTGGGGGGGCCGGTAGGGTCCCCGTCGGGGATCGGGGCCGGGGACGGGGAATTTCTCACTATCGGGGATCGGGGACGGGGAGGGTGGTCCCCGGCCCCGCCCCGCCCCGTTGCCATTCCTATCTGTAATGGGTCTTTATCCCTCTCCCTTCTTCTTTTAACATGAATCGATTTTATACTGAAGATTCTTCTTTTAACATGAATCGGTTTATTGATTGAATTGAGTATCAAGATGTTTGTTTGATATCCTATATTCCCATATTTATACTGCTGAGTTGTTAGTGTTTGGGTTGTCATGGTAGTAGTAGTATTGATTAAATGTTCTTTTATCTCTCAATGCATGTCATTGGTTTCTATGAAAATCTAATGGTGTTGATCGCTCCTGATCTTCTTTATCCACACCTGCAATTGATGGTGATGATAAAGAGAGATATGCTTTTGTTACAGAGAAAAGGGTTTTGGGTTTTTCCAGAATTGAGAGATTGTAAATAGTTTCATTCAATGTTCTTTTAGTTCAGAAATTGTGATTTTTTGGGTTTTTTTTTTTTTTTAGTAGCAAAAATTGTGATTTTTTTTTTTTTTGGTTTTTTGTTTTCTTAATTTTATGTGTGTTTTTTAAAAAAAAATTCAGCATTCTTAAAATCTGTTGTTTTTTTAAAATAACAGATTTTAAAAAAAATTTTTTTTTTTTAGTAGCAAAAATTGTGATTTTTTTTTTTTCTTAATTTTATGTGTGTGTTTTTAAAAAAAAAATTCAGCACTCTTAAAATCTGTTGTTTTTTTAAAATAACAGTATTAAAATTTATTTTTTAAAAAAAACAAAACTTTTTTTTTTTTTTGCATTTTTATTATTTTATATTAATAGTTTATATATCAAATCTTTTTTTATTGTAATTGTTCCAAGAGTATGGATTTGTATTTTGATATTTTGTGTGTACACCAAGTATATGGTGTGGTAGGAGTTTAAATAGATGGTTATGGAAGAAAAGAAAAGAGATTTGATCTGGTATGGTAGGATTGCAAATAGATGGCTATGATAAATAGAATTTTGATATGATTTGGTTGAACTTAAAATTATAAATAATATTAATTTCAATCATCAACTAAGAAAACATCACGTTTATTATATAAAAATATTCTGTATATACAATTGAGTTTTCTGTTAGTTCAGAAATTGTGATTTTTTGGTTTTTTTTTTTAGTAGCAAAAATTGTGATTTTTTTTTTTTTTTTGGTTTTTTGTTTTCTTAATTTTATGTGTGTGTTTTTAAAAAAACAATTCAGCATTCTTAAAATCTGTTGTTTTTTTAAAATAACAGTATTAAAATTTATTTTTAAAAAAAAACAGTTTTCTTTTTTTTTTTGGATTTTTATTATTTTATTTTTTATATTAATAGTTTATTATTATTTTTATTTGTATATATCAAATCTTTTTTTATTGTAATTGTTCCAAGAGTATAGATTTGTATTTTCATATTTTGTGTGTACACTGTTAAGTATACGGTGTGATAGGAGTTTAAATAGATGGTTATGGAAGAAAAGAAAAGAGATTTGATCTGGTGCGGTAGGATTGCAAATAGATGGTTATGATAAATAGAATTTTGATATGATTTGGTTAAACTTAAAATTATAAATAATATTAATTTCAATCATCAACTAAGAAAACATCACGTTTATTATATAACAATATGCGGTCTATACAATTGAGTTTTTTGTTAGTTCAGAAATTGTGATTTTTTGGTTTTTTTTTTTAGTAGCAAAAATTATGATTTTTTTTTTTTTTTGGGTTTTTTGTTTTCTTAATTTTATGTGTGTGTTTTTCTTATGTAGTTAGAATTTGATTGGCAGCAGTAATACTAACTGGTGTGCATTTTAATTTTAATTTCTTTTAAATTATAGAGTACTGGCTGGTGTGCATTATTTGATATTTAATTTTTTTTTATATTTGATTTGTTTGGGATTGTAGAGTGTAGTCTATTAAATATATTTTTATAATTGTATTTTAATCTTAAATTTAAATAGTGTTGCGATTACAATTATATTATAATCTTAACATTATTTATACCGTGCCTTCAGGCACGGACATACGCTAGTATATATATAAGATACAAAAATTCAATGCATTATCTTATTTTGTTATATTCAATGGATTTTTTTAAAAAAAATTGTACAAATTTTATATTTCTTAAATATATCTAGATTAAATTGATCTAATTTAGATATGATGGTGGAAATAAAAATTTATACAAAAAATATCATAAAATTGTTGTGATAGTATTGTAAACATAAATCATGTCTATGGGTGTTTTGTTTTAAAGTGAAAGGTCACCATTAAGTTATATGATTATGTTTGAAAATTCTATATACAATTTAAATTTGTATATCATCACTTAATAAGAATATGTTCAAGTAGAATTTAATAATAGAAAATTGTAGAATGTAGACATAATAATTGGAAGAAGAAGTGATAGGAAAAAGGGCAAGGTTGCCATTTAAAAAATTTAGGACATGACATTAGCAATTTATGGAGTAATTTGTAATGAGATTACAAAGCTCAAAGAGGAGAATGTAATTTTTCAAATGTGAGAGCGACATCTTTATTAAATATAAATCTCAGGGGTGTCAGTGTAATTTACCCTTTTTTATAGAAAAATTTACCTATAAATCCCATTTTGAGAAATGATCATCCATTTAGTCCCGAAGTTTTTCTTATAAACCAATTAGTCCCATTGATTTTAGAAAGATAGATTTAATATATTATGTAAAAATTAAATTTACAGTTATACCCTTATAATATTTCCTTCTCTTTTTTTTTTTCTTTTTTTTTTTCTTCTTTTTCTTTTGTGCTAGAAATGTAATGTATACAATATATGAGAATCAAATTTGGAATGAATTTTTATATAGGAATCTTTTTTATTTGAAAAACATTTCAAAAGGAGTACAAAAATGACTTAAAATATGAAATCCTTCAAACATTCCAAAAGAATGTGGGATTCTTCAAACATTTTAAAAGGAGTACAAAAATCTCTTAGTAAACTTTGGGCAAATATATAATTTCAAACGGTAATACTCTCATATAACACTCAAATGTAACACTCTAATATAACACTTGAAAAAAAAATTTAGTGTACTTTTTCCAAACGTAACACTCCCATATAACACTCTCAAAAAATTTCTTAGTGTAACGCTCTGATGTAACACACAAAAAAAACTCATTGGTTTACTTTTCTCCAATGTAACACTCCAAAAAAAGATATGAGATTTTTCAAACCATTCCAAAAGAATGTGGAATTTTTCAAACCATTCCAAAAAAAGTACAAAAATTTCTTAGTAAGTTTTGAACAAATGTATAATTTCAAATTATGAGTGTTATGTTTAGAAAAATGACATTAAGAAATTTTTTTAGTATTTTTGTGTGTGTTACATTGGAGTATTACGTTTGGAATTACATTTATTGGAGTGTTACATTTGGAATAAGTACATGAAGAAGTTTTTTTTGTGTGTTACATTAATTGGAGTATTACGTTTGAAAAAAAATACACTAAGGATTTTTTATTTTTTTTGTGTTACGTTTAGAAAAAATACACTAATGAGTTTTTTTTGGAGTGTTACGCTGTTACATTTGCGAAAAGTGCACCAAAGAGTTTTTTAGTATTTTAGATTGGATGTTACATTAGTGTTATATTAGAGTGTTACGTTATTACAGTGTTACATTTTTTTTCGTAATGTGGGATTTGTTCTAGGAAGGAAAATTCAAAACATCTATAATGCGAATTGTTCAAATGTGTAATTTTACATTTAGATAAATCCACTTTTATCCTTAGAAAATTAAACCCAAACATGTGAGTGACTACCATTTTGTGTAATTTTCATTTTAATGAGACATTTAGGTTTATAAAAAAAATAGAAGACTAAACAGTTCACAAGATCACATTTTAAGATTTATTAATACTTCACCCTTTTTTTATAAGGTCTCGCCATTTTTTAGTTTTGACAAGTTATTTGCTTCAACCATTGGAGATGCGCTAACAATAAATTCTCTAGTGTTAAGTATGGCTTGGACTAGGGGTGTGATGGTACAGTTATGATGGTTTGAAAATAAATTATAAATCAAATGGCGGATTGACAAACAATCAAATCACGGTTTGAAACAGATTGGCGAATTGAAAAATATTCTTAACTAATTATCAAATATTTGCATAATATATAATACTAATTTGCATAATATTTTTTATATATATAACACAAACTAATTTTACATACTAATATTTTTCATATATATATAATTACTAATTTGTAACAAATTTCACATCTTAAATCTCTCTCATTCATTTTTATTTTGATATTTCATTAGAGATTAAAATATATATGTATTAATTATAGTGGAGCGAAACAGTTTCGAAGGCGGATTAGAAATTTTAAAATTTAATTCGCGATTAGTAGATAGAACGGTACGAATCGATACGATTTTAGCGAATTGAATGGCATTTTACACACTCCTAACTTGGACTACACAAAATTATAGTTTGAACGGATATTGTTTACCGGATAGAGGATTGTCAATCCAATTAATTATATAATTCTTTATTAACGAGATGACTATAAAATTTCTCCTATTTTTTTTTAACCCAATTTTTTTTTATTCACCCTTAATCCCATTTTTTATTTTTTTTGTTTTTTATTTTTTTATTTTTATTTTTTGGATTCGGTCATCACTCAAAAACAGTTTGATTTTCAAAATATTGATTAGTCTCTCCAACCTCAAATTATCCATCCTCAATTTTTTTTTTTTTTAAATTATCAAAAATAAAAGATACATCTGGCACTCTCAAAAAAAAAAAAAAAAGGAAGAAGAAGAAGAAGAAGAAAAAGGATAATAAATAAAAATAAAAGTTTGCTAGAACCCCTGGAATTTGCCATCAATCCTATAAGAAGCTGAGATGTTATTAGTTTCTGAAATTCAAGTTTTTACAATGTGGAATTCTACAAGGCCAATGATCAAAGAACGAAAAATAAACATATATACACTGCACATTCTATGAAATCACACGATGATGCTGATTTACCATCAAATTTTGACTGATATCATAGCCCTTGACCAGTACTGTTTTTATTTTCATTGTATAAGGGCCCAATTGCATCACTGGCCATGGCCGGGGAGGAGGAATGCATCAAGCTGGCAACTATTGCAGCATTCAACAGAGTGTAACTTCATTTATAACACCGTAAATATCACTGCAATGAAATTTCAATAAGATGACCGACTATACAACAATTACAAATGCATGTAACCCAATCAGAGCATGATTCTTTTCGATTGAACAAAAAAAAACAAACAAACAAAAAAACAAAGAAAAGAAAAGAGCAGCCCAATGTTATCACCATGTTTTCTTTGCATATCACCAAAAAAGGTATACATAAAATCAATACAAAAATGATGTTTCATCTTTTAATTTTATCACTTTAAAGCAAAAGAACCATCAAAGCAATTTATATTGTCAGAAGTGCACAGCCACATATTCTGGTCTTAAATTTTGTAAAAAAATTCTAAAAGCACATCATTTTCCATTTTATAATTTTTAAGCTTTATCAATTGCCTAGCACAGCAATCTTCAATACATTGCAGATAAAGCTCATCACAACTGAAGTCTTAGCACCTTATATACACTCTCTTACATTACTAGTGAGTGAGACATAACTAGAAGAAAAATTAATCCCGCCCAACAATAAGTAATATCATCAAATAATATCACATTGACAATGCATATGCATAATAGTTAAATCATAGCTGCAATGTCTATATGGTAATCCATCCATTTGCGCAACAGATGAAATAGAAAGGCACCATGTCATGCTTATAATGCTATATATTGGTAGTTCAAGTATTCATCATGGAATCATGAATGAACATTATCAGATGAGATATAAAACTTTAGGGTGGTCCAAATGTCCCATGTCAGAGTTTGCATTAATGTTGTTTCGAAATAATATATTATCTCTGGCTTGTGACCCCCAAGTGATGCCCATACTTTTAATTCATTAATCAGGCATTCCAGTATGTGCTGCGTGACTGACTCGTGCATCAAGCATGAAAAATTCAAAACAGGTAGCTAGTATATCATGATAAAGCATTAATCGTTGTGTATGCCAGTAATGATAAAAAGTATTTGAATGTAGCGAAAAACAATGGGGCTTGAGAAGTGATGTGTACTCGAATCATAGGAGTTAGAAATTGCCAATATGCTTATATTGGTGACGCTGTTGTTGCGATTAAAGCAGTACCATATATGCCTCTAGAGTGAGTCAATAAGTTGAAACCTGAAAAATCTAGAAACCTCCTAGATGTTGATTTGTGATTATGTATCAATTTTAAGCAGAATATAAAAATCCCAAACAAACAATCAAAAGAAAGAGACACAAAGATTTTACGTGGAAAAACCACAATTGGACACCTTCCAATTGTGATCAAAAAACCACGGGCCACAGCCACCAGAACAATCCACTAAGAAGATATAAAGGAATTACACAGGTATCACTCTCAATTATCTAGCGAATCCACAACGCCTAATTGAACCAACCTCTATGTGCCTCTTCCAACCCCATCTTCACCACGGAATTGTCTTTCTAATGAGCCACTCCGGATTCCACCACCGAAGCTTCAGACCGAATTCTTCAGAATCCACAACTGAAGAACAACTTTGATGAGCCACTCCAGAATTCACAACTGAAGCTTCAGGCTCGAATTCTTCAGAATCCCCAACTGAAGAACAACTCTCTCTTTTGTGTAACAAACAAAACCTTTGATGTAGCCTTTTCAGATCATGAGTTGAATACTCAATAAGACATCAAAGAAAAATAAAATATCCCCAGATATAAACCTTTAAGAACCAAAAAGAAAGATCTGGAGGATTCAATGAATGAATCAATGAATAATCTAAATTTGGGAGAAACCCAACTATTTATAGAAAATCAAAGCAATCCTAGTTGGGAAAGAAAACCAACTTCTTGTAGAAAACCAACTTCACCAACTTCTTGTAGAAAACCAACTTCTTGTAGAACTCCCAAGTAATCCTGTTTTTGAAGGAAACCAACTTCTTAAAGAACTCTTGTTACAACCTTGGTTTTGATCCATGGAATTTGACAACAAAAGGTCCTAACAATCTCCCCCTTTGTCAAATCCTGGATAAAACTAATCTAAAACAAATTTCCTAACAAAAACACTAAAACAAATTTCCAATCAAAACAAGAACAACATCACCAACTAGGAACCAGCACTTATAACCAAATCTCTTTCCAAACTTATTTTTCAAGGTCATGATCTGCAAAACAACTATTAGTGCCACCATCTCCAAAACAACTATTAGTCCCACAAGAATATATGAAAAAGCAATAAACATATGACACGATTATCTTGAAGTATGAGATGGAAAACATAAATAGATGCAACTTGGAGATTTTAAGAACATGTAGTATGAATAGATGAAAACTAAGACACATGCACCTGACACAAAATAATAAATAAGCAATACAAGGCATCAAGCAAACCAACTAAAGCCAATCTCCCTTACCAAACAAAACAAAGTGTTCATGTTAACAAACTCTTGAATGATAAACCACACTCCCCCTCACTAAACAGGAAAAACAAAATATAATATGGTTGAGCAAGTAAGGAATTTCAGATTTGTACCTTAAAACACACAAGATTATCCAAGAAGCACAATTACTTGAAAATACAATGTGCACAGTTTATAGAAGATTCCTCATGAAAAAAAGTGATGCATTATGTGAAAAGCATAGATCTCATGATAAAAGTGTGTGTGTGACTCTTGGAGTTCGACAAACACAAGATTCAAATCCTAGTAGTGATATGAAAGCTGGACCTCCGACAAGAGAATCTAAGCACAACTAAGGAAAGTCAAACCACTAGGAATCAAGGGGTATTTGGTGAGTAAAGGCGGAGGCTCCCCCTCAATCAATGAATCCTTTATTTTACCTTTTTTTTTTCACATCTTTTTCTTTCTTTTGCACATTTTTTTTCTTTTCTTTTGCATTATTTTTTTTTTCTTTTCTTCCTTTTTTTTTTCTTTTTCTTTTTCTTTTTCTTTTTCTTTTGCACACTCATTGGCGGCTGACACGCTCAAGAGTATGGAAACCGAACCAGAGAAGCATGGATATATTAAGGAAGGCCTGGTTGGTGACTCTGAGGTAGCCTTTTCCTCATGTCTGGACTACAAAAAATAGAGGGGAAAGCCATGGAGATGCAAAAAGATGGAAGGTGGTTAAGAGACTCAACATCACCCATGATATGCTAGTATAGGTCAATTCCTCTAGAAAAGCAAAAGATATCATGCCAGAAGTCCATAGAAAAAATAACCACTAAGGCAAAAGACTCCAATATTTGCTAATCCAAGAGTGTGTACAGAATGAGACATACTAATCAAAGAACACACACTCCATAATGAGTAATGACCATAGAAAGCACACACATATTAACATGTAATGTTTATTCTCATCAATTCCAATATGCATCAAGGACATCTCAAAAAATTCAAACTTGCAAAACCATACTAAGAAAATCTTTTTGACTTTTTTTTTTTTCAACAATAAAGTAAGAAAAAAAAAACATGCACACAAATCAAACAAGATCTCGTTCTAAAAGATTTTTTTTTTTCTAAAAGAATTTTTTTTTTTTTATAAAAAAAATAGAACGACCCGCTCTGATACCAATTGAAAAATCTAGAAACCTCCTAGATGTTGATTTGTGATTATGTATCAATTTTAAGCAGAATATAAAAATCCCAAACAAACAATCAAAAGAAAGAGACACAAAGATTTTACGTGGAAAAACCACAATTGGACACCTTCCAATTGTGATCAAAAAACCACGGGCCACAGCCACCAGAACAATCCACTAAGAAGATATAAAGGAATTACACAGGTATCACTCTCAATTATCTAGCGAATCCACAACGCCTAATTGAACCAACCTCTATGTGCCTCTTCCAACCCCATCTTCACCACGGAATTGTCTTTCTAATGAGCCACTCCGGATTCCACCACCGAAGCTTCAGACCGAATTCTTCAGAATCCACAACTGAAGAACAACTTTGATGAGCCACTCCAGAATTCACAACTGAAGCTTCAGGCTCGAATTCTTCAGAATCCCCAACTGAAGAACAACTCTCTCTTTTGTGTAACAAACAAAACCTTTGATGTAGCCTTTTCAGATCATGAGTTGAATACTCAATAAGACATCAAAGAAAAATAAAATATCCCCAGATATAAACCTTTAAGAACCAAAAAGAAAGATCTGGAGGATTCAATGAATGAATCAATGAATAATCTAAATTTGGGAGAAACCCAACTATTTATAGAAAATCAAAGCAATCCTAGTTGGGAAAGAAAACCAACTTCTTGTAGAAAACCAACTTCACCAACTTCTTGTAGAAAACCAACTTCTTGTAGAACTCCCAAGTAATCCTGTTTTTGAAGGAAACCAACTTCTTAAAGAACTCTTGTTACAACCTTGGTTTTGATCCATGGAATTTGACAACAAAAGGTCCTAACAAAACCAAAAGGGAAGGGCAAAGGATCAAAAAACCACATCTATCCCTTGTGAACATACAATCTTGGATATTGGTAGTCCTTTCATCAAATTACATTCATATTTAGTTTTATACTTCAAATTATACATACTATTTATTTTTTTTACATACAAACATGATTTGACGAAAAGGCTGCTAATATCCGATCAACTTTATTTTTGCAAGTACATTATACTCGATATCTTTTAAAAAGTGAACGGTTTGGATTATCAAAATGAGCCCTAGAATAAGCCCAGTAGGTTGCACGACAGTTGCTACTGCGCACTTGCCAATCGGGTTGGGCATTTTCCATTTTTTTAGAAATTTCGATACCAAAACAATGATATCTCCAATTATAGCCCCTCTAGAATGTAAATTATATCCCTGCTCATATAGAAATAGAAAATTGAAGGCTTGTTATTCAACAATATAACATGATCCATCAACCAACATCTACCTAGATCTATCAAAAAAATTTGTAAATTAATTGAGTGGGGTCATTTCTTTGGGCTCCTAGCCATCTGCCGGTGTTTTGGATTAATACCAATATTTTAGCAACAAATCCAATAAATATAAGATTCGGTTATTTACTAAAATCGCCTTTTGGAGGGAAACATGGATTGTTAGTGCAGACAATTTGGAAAATATAATTAGAGGACATGTATGGTACACATATATGTTTAAAGAAATATTTCAACTGAACAAGTAATAACAAATTCAATGATTTCCATGTGCCAAGCAAACAACAATAATTTCCGGTGAGCAAAGGGAACAGGTGGCATGTAGGGGTGGGCGCGGGTCGGTTGCGACCACAGAACCTCCAATCCGCCATCCGTCCGCCAGATTGGCGAATTGGAGAAAATCAATCCGCATCCGTCAGCCAATCCGGCGAATGTGGATTGAGCGGATTGGCGGTTTGGCGGATGAATACGAATCGGTTTGGCAGTTTAAAATTTTATAAATTTTCAACATAATTCAACTTGTGCACTTCCTCAAAAAAAGAAAAGAAAAGAAAAGAAGAAAGTATTACAGTTAATGACTTAAAAAAATATTACAATCACTGCATGTCTCATCCAAAGCAAGAAAGTTTGAAACTTTAGAATATCACAATCACTGCATGCCTCATCCACATACTATAATCACAGCATGTCTCATCTACATAAAGTATTACAATCTGTGGTTCTTTAAAATATAAAAACAATTCAAACAACCAAAATCATGAACAGAATAGTAGTAGAGATTGTATGTCTTTGTATAGTTATATCTATATCTATTTTTGAAAACAAAAACCAACCAGCATATATCATATTTTCTATTTATTATTTTTAGAGATAGATTTAAAAACCAAAAAATATAGATAAATAATACGTTTATTTTTTTCAATTCAAAAAAGATATTAAAGTTGAAAACTTTTTTTCAACAGAATATTTAAACTCTTTTTCAATTGAAAACGCAAATAGAATATTTAAACAAACGGAAAACACAAAGTTTTATAGATTATTAGGGGTGTTCGCGGTTTGGCGGTTTGGTTGCGGCCAAAGGAATCTCAAATTCGCTATCCGTCCGTCAGATTGGCGGATTGGAGAAAATCAATCCACAACCGTCCACTCGTCATCACGCATCTGTCCAAAATGTGGCAGATCGGTTTGTTTCGGTCAATTTTAGTGGATCGATATATCCGCTGCTCACCCCTAGTGGCATGTGCAGTTCTGATTACTACACTATTCTTCCCACCTGTTTTTAGAGGTCAATATGGCACATTTTTTAAAAGCCACGTGCACTCAAATAAGGCCAATACATTGGGTTGTAATTTGTCAGCTCACTTTGTAGCGCCGGTGCGGTGTATCAACAGGCCACTTTTAGAACTAGTAAGGGCATTTCTAACGGTATATCAAAATTTTCATTAAATTTGAGTAAAAATTCTCTTTGATATCGCATTTCGTCTACTTTAAAAGAAGGATTTGGCTTTTCATCAAACGACCGGTCGACCAAACGGACGATTAGGCGGTCGACCTGCCAATGTCAAATTTTCACAATGGGCCAAGGAACAACATTAGTGACCAAAATGATAAGGGGTCATGCGGGAGGTTGACCTTCTAGTGCAAAATTTGGTGTCATCCAAGAGGACATCGGGGGACATTTGGTGGTGAAAATACAACGGTAATGAACAGTGATTTAATGAAAGGCACAAAGTATCCTCAGTTTGGTGAAATATATAGTATATTCTCAATTTGATACAGGTTTGATGAAACCATTAGAGCACAAAAAGAGAGACTTTTTTACCAAATTTAAATTTAGTTATGGATTTAGCGTTGGGCCTAATAACAAATTCTAATATGAAATGATAACCGAGCTTTGTCTTTTAGCGACTAAAATTTATAACTTATAAGAAGTAAAGCCAGAAATGCTGCTTGCTATTCACACCAAACAAAATCCAAAATGCTAAAGTACAGAAGGGAAAAAGAAAATGCAGGAGAAGAGGAGGGAAGAGGTGATTGAGTGCTTCTACATTGCTTAACATTAAGTACACATATTAGGAGTTCATCAACTGATGGAAATCAGGTTGCCCACTGTCAAAACTTCGTCAAATCTGCCAACCATACTAAGAGAGCCACTTTAGAACCCTTTTTGCCTAAAGAGAATGGACACGACACACATGCAAAATATATAATTTTATATATTTATTATATATTATATATAATAATAAATAATTATTATATGTTAATATTTAAGTCAAAGATAATGAATTTCTAGTTTAAAGGAGGAGAATATATTTAAATTTTCATTCTTTTTATTTTATTATTGAATTTTAAATTATTTTATTCAAACTTATAATTTATTTCATGTGTGTCTAACTGTTGTGAAGTGTCCGAAGAGTGTCGTGTCATATCTGTGTTGAACACGACACGTTACCTTAAAAGTATTTTGCCCAAGGGCCACATTCCTCCACCCCATTTCTTGTAACCAGATTATAAAAATAAAAAAAATAATAAAAAAGTTCCTAAAATCATGAAAGTTACTAAACAATAGTGGTGCCTAAATCACTACATTGTGTATCCAAAGTGTTCAGAGACCATGGAAACTTTCTCTGAACAAGAGCTCAAGTACGTTCATGAACCTAATGGGGCTCTTGAACATTATAGGAGCAAACGCATAGCTAACTAGGTATTTCCAAATTCCAATAACCTTTTCTCCATATCAATTGGTACTTCATTAAAGTCTACAACAAATGCCAAATATATGGACATTTTTGAAGTTACAATGATGGGTAATAACAAACTCTTTCAACAAGAATGACAAAATCATTAATCATGGGAACAAATGCATATCCCACTAGTCAAATAGTGCCCATTTGAGAACTTTGGTTAAAAGTTGCGTTTTGTAACTTGTCCAAAAAAGTTAGATTAGCTTTTTTAACATAAAAGTCATTTGGAAAGGTCCAAAAAAACTACCTGTAAAATTACAATTATACAGTACATGTTGTTTATGATTATACATGGGTGAAAAAGTAAATTTTCTAAATTGGGTGGGGGTAGTTTGGTTATTTTGTTGTGATGTGACATCATAAATAAATATTAACAAAAAAAATCAAAAGTAACTTTTTATCAACTTCTCAAATCACTTATAAAAAAAGCCAAAAAGCATGATTAAAAGCTAAAAGTCAATTTTTAACCATCATGCATTTATGCTCCAACCAAAAATCACCAAGTGCACAAAGAAACTAAAATGGTGGAATTAGAATTAGGAATTCCCATCCATATTGCCCTAATTCCAACTCAATTTAATTCAAAAGCAAAATTATCATAAAAGAATAAGTGATTAGTCAATGAGCAATGTTGGGGAAATGATGTGTTTAGGTCAATTTCGGATTAAACATTCAATGGGCTACTTTTTGGGTCTCGTTTTAATAATTCGAACCATTTATATTTTAGGATTTGTCAAGTACTTCATCCATCCCTGCAAAAAAATCAAGTTAATCAGATAACGAAAATCATGTGTTTGAATCAATTTTGTATGAACCATTTATTTTCTCACCATATATTTTTTTTCATACAAAACTGATACAAACACATGGTTACCATCTAATTGACTTGATTTTTTATAGGAATTATGTACCCGACGAATCTTAAAATATGAATAGTTCAGATTGTCAAAATGGGATCCAAAAGTGAGCCCATAAGGCTCAACAACACTTCTTCAATCCGATAGAGGACTGGAGAGAAGCCCATGCCATGTTAAAAAATCAATAATGTTTAAATTTTAAGTTAAAGAATTAATTATTTTCCATATATAGATGTATGAATGTATCAAAATCATGCATTAATGCAATCTTAGGGAAGCAATTTTGAAAATAAATTTGGTATGGTAAACATAAATCAAGGAAGTAATTTGAAATTATAAATTAAGGAAGTAATTTAAGGGTTTAATATAAAACTCCATGAATTTAATTATGAATGCAACACATAATGACACTTAGTATTTTTATTATTAAAAAATTAAAAATTAAAAAAAAATTGAGTTGAGTGTATTTTTTTTTTTTTGGAGCTAGAGTTGAGAGTCTGAACTTTAAAGAAACCTATTAACGTTTATTGTGTACGAAAATAATGAGGCTCGATATATACGTTGAGTAGCAATAGCCATGGTGAGAAAAAAAAACATGTTACAAAATTTTAATTATATAAGTTATTTTATGCTTTGCAGTGAAGAATTTAAAATATTTTAATAGAAAATATTTTACAACGAAATATTTTTTAGTGTGATTTTTTTTTTTTAATTGGAAAACTCTTTTTTTGAGTGTGTGATTTATTAATTATTTTTTCTTAATTGGAAAACTCTTTCCTTGTTTGATGGTAAGGAATGAATGGTTTTAGAAATAAAAAATACATTCTTTGTTTAAAAAAGAAAGTGTTAGTGTGTGATTTATTAATTATTTTTTAAAATTGAAAAATCAAACAATTTGGATTGAGCACTTAGAGCTCTCTTAGCTCTTCTCACTAAAAACCCGTTTCCAACACACAAGTCTTGTGGGAGCTCTAGTTCCCAATCTAAATTTCTTAATTATTTGATTTTTAAAAATTAAAAAAAAAATCTATTGCCTAGCTCTTATTCAAGCATAAATAAATAAATAAAAATCAATATCCCTTGATTTATGACTTTCAAATAGAATGTATATCAAATCTATAAAAAAAAAAAAAATGAAAAGTATATTAATTCATTTCAAAATTCAAATTTGAGGGTCACTAAATATGAAAAGTAATCTATTAATTTAAATTTAAAATTGGCACAATATAAATTTAAAATTATAATGATCTATCCCAAATCAATAATGTTTAAATTTTAAGTTAAAGAATTAATTATTTTCCATATGTGGATGTATGAATATATCAAAATCATGCATTAATACAATCTTAGGAAAGCAATTTTGAAAATAAATTTGGTATGGTAAACATAAATTAAGGAAGTAATATGAAATAATAAATTAAAGAAGCAATTTAAGGGTTTAATATAAAATTCCATGAATTTAATTATGAATGCAGCAATGACACTTAATATTTTTATTATTAAAAAAAATTAAAAATAAAAATAAAAATTGAGTTGAAAGCCTTTCTTTTTTTTTTAGAGTTAAGAGTTTAAACCTTAAAAAAACCCTATTAACGTTTACTGTATATGAAAATAATGAAGTTTGATATATATGTTGAGTAGTAATGGCCATGGTGAGAGAAAAAAAAATGTTATGAAATTTTAATTGTACAAGTTATTTTATGCTTTATGGTAAAGAATTTAAAATATTTTAATAAAAAATATTTTATGAAAAATTTTTGAGTGTGATTTATTATTATTTTTTAATTGGAAAACTCCTTTTTTTGGGTGTGTGATTTATTAATTATTTTTTTTAATTGAAAAACTCCTTCGTTGTTTGAAAAAGAAAGTGTTAGTGTGTGATTTATTAATTATTTTTTAAAATTAAAAAATCAAGTAATTTGGATTGAGCACTTAGAGCTCTCTTAGCTTTTCTCACTAAAAACTCAATTTTCCTTATATAATATATATATACTAGTTTTCTATTCGTGCTATGTACGGGTTATGTTTAATTTTAATTTCATATAAATTTAATTTTTTAGTAGTCAAGTGAAAAGTTATTTGTTGATGTCGCATTTGCAAAAACTCAAAGGAATACAAATTCAAATACTGTATTTGTTTGAAATTTATGAATGAATTAAATTCCAAAATGCATGCAAATAGGAAGTGTACACATCAATTTGTTACATGTACATATATGAATCTATCCCAATAGAAACTCAAAACTACAAATTTTTATTGTTGGACACAAATCAATATAAACAAATGCATTGATAAAACATAAAACAACCATGCTGGAGACCCCAGTGGGGGTGAACCGCAGCACCCCCACCTCCACGTGGGGGCTGCAAGTAAAAAAAAAATAAAAAATAAAAAAAAGTTATGGATCAATCAGAAAACAGTGGGGGTGGTGGGGGTCACCCCCACTGGGGGTCTGGAGCATTTTCCAACATAAAATTGCTACAAATTACTGTAATTGAAAAGCATAAAGTAAGGCCCTTTTGATTTTATTTTTTTTTGGCGTTTATTTTAGTTTTTGTTTATATCATTTTGACATGTGAGACAATGTTTGAAAACATAATCTTTTGTACCACTCAATTGTTTTTTAAAAAAAAAAATTGTAAATATTTTTCTGAAACAATTCCACAACTCTATTTTAGGCAATATTTTTATTTTTTTTCAAAAAAAATGGAAGACAATATTTGAAAATAATACCAAATCTGTCATTTTTTTAAACTTGCGTTTGAATTGAAAAGGTAGTCTCTCGATTATTTTTCTATTTTTTCTTTGAAATTAGCATCATGCTTATTTTAAAAATCTCCAAGCTACAATTATCTCATAACATGCGCAAAAAAATTCAAAAAATACACTATAAGTTCTCTTAAAATATTAAATATATAGCTTATGAGTACTCTGTAAAATATAAGAAGATTATTATCGATATATATTAATGAAGTCGATATAAAATAGACGAGGAAGTAGATTCAATCTTGTTTACTTGAATAGTAAAGGATTCATAAACAATGACTAATGCATCCAAAAAAAAAAAACAACAATGGTAGGGGCCCAAATTTTGTGGCTCAAAAGTGGCTCAAATGGCCAAAACGACGTCGTTTTGAGTACAAAACAACATTCAAATGGCCAAAACGACGTCGTTTTGACTATTTGAGCCACTTTTGAGCCACAAAATTAGGGCCCCAAACATTTTTCAAAAAAAAATTATATAAAAATGTAGCCGTGTATACAAAGCATGGGGGAGAGAGAGAGAGGTAAGCTTACATTCATCAAAATAATTGCAGCTGTGGACAGAGCTACAGTTGAGAAGATACTTAGATGTGTGTAGCATATTACAAAAGAGAGAATGAAAGATCATTCATCTCATATATTCATTTTCCCTACTCTTATTAAATGAAAATATGAAGAAGAATAATACAGGAAAATAAAAAGACAATAAAGAGAAAGATAATAAATAAAATAAATAAATGAATAACAAAATGACACATGGCAACAAATGAGATTGACACATGGCATAATTCTAGAGTGTGCCACTTTGTTAGATTTTAACCAATTTTGAGTTATATTATCTCTCTACTTTTTTATATATATTTTTTTTAAAAATTTAAAAAACTAAAAAGCCAACTTTTAATAAACTTTTCAAAACAACTCATGATATATATGTGTTGGATTGATTTTACTTTATTTTTTATTTTGAGTTTAGTAAAATAGGCGTTGATGAGTCAGCATCACGTGGAAAGAAACCTTTATGTGTAAGGTACTTTTGTCAAGTCCACAAGTTCTCTGAAATCGGACCGAAGGGTGTTGTTGGATTATGGTGGACCTATCTTGATAATTTAAGTCGTTAAATGTGTAGAACTCGTCAAGTATATTATTTTTGCAAAAAATTTTGTTGATAAAAAATTAATAGTTATTTGATCAGATTGCATTTATTTCAACCACAATTATGATTTTTAAATTTAATCGCAGACACAAATGTAAGCTTATCGAGTGGCTATCATTATCCGATTAATGTGATTTTTTTTCAAAAATAATATACTCGATGAGATCTATATAACGGTTTAGATTATCGAGATAGCTCTAAATCGAATTCACCACAGCCCAATAATATTGTCCAATCTGTTTCGGAAGTTGGACCATTTTGTTAATGGTGCAGCTTCTGATCTTGCAAAATTTATCTAAAATTTAGACTAAATTATACTTTTTTGGTCATTTTTTATGAGGGAATTTTTTTTAAAGTCTATGATATTAAGATTTTATAAAATAAAGCACATATAATATTTTCATAGTAAGTCTTTCAACAAGTTTACAGAGAAAATTCAACTCAAATAAATTTTGCCCGACTTAGAGAAATTTCAATTTTCACAAAGAAATTGTGAAATTTCTCTGTGATCATACCAAAGAAAAATTTCTCTGAATCGGGCAAAATTTGTCTGAGTCGAATTTTCTCTATGAAAATGTTGAGGGACTTTAGCTAATAAAAAAAAATATCTTGAACCTCCTACTGCACAAAATTAAAGAGGAATGTTTTACTAATTTTTCCTTTTTTATTTTGACTTTATGTTTTTTTTTCTTCTTCTTCTTACTTTAACTCTTCATTTGTTTAGTTTTGGGTAAATTACACTAACACCTCCTGGGGTTTATGTTTATTACAGTTTCCCCTCTCACCTTTTAGCAATTACATCTGCCTTCCTGAGGTTTAAGTTTCGTTACAGATTCCCTCCTTCAGTAATTTAATTTTTTTAAATACCAATTTTCCCCTCACTGAGTAAATTACATTGACGCCCCTCACATTTTAGAAATTACAATCCCCTCCCTAAGGTTTAAAGTAGTATTACCAATTGCCCCCTCAGTTAGTATTAGTTGGAAAAAAAATTAATTGAAAAAAATTTTACTAGTAAAATTTTTAAATTTCTGTTTAAAAATCAACGTAAACTCATTTTTTGAATTTACATTTTTTCCTCACATTTACAAACTGAGACAACAATTTATAAGCCAAAACAATTATCAAACAAGCTCTTATGACAGTTTTTTAAATTTTTGTGAATATAAATTGAAAACTAAAAACGAAATGGTTACCAAACAGGTCTCAGATGGTAAAAATGTCGTAAAATTAACAAATAATTAAATAAGTTACCAACGTAAGAAATAACTTATCAAAATATTCTTAGGCTATGAATGATTTGATTTTTAGAAATTTTTTTTAAACATTAAAAATTAATTTGGTTAAGAAATAAAAAAATAATTATCATTTAAGGGTAAAAAATAATTATCATTTTAATTTTTGGGCAAGTTATATACATACGTATAGCTGTTTCAATTTAATTTGTAAAAAATTATTTCTAATTACTCGAAAGATAAAAATTATATAAAAATGATAATTATTTTTTATTTTTTATTTCTTAACCAAATTAATTTTTAATTTTTTAAAAATAATTCTAAAAATCAAACCATACATAGCCTAAGAATCTTTTGATAAGTCATTTTTTACGTTTTAACTTATTTAATTATTTGTTAATTTTACGACATTTTTACTATCTGAAGCCTGTTTGATAACTATTTTGTTTTCAATTTTCAATTTATATTTACAAAAATTTTAAAAACTGTCATAAAAACTTGTTTGATAATTTTTTTTGTTTATTAATGGTTATTTGAGGAAAAAACGTAAATTCAAAAAATGAGTTTACATTAGTTTTTAAATAGAAATTTAAAAATTTTACTAACAAAAAAGTTTTTCAATTAATTTTTTTTTCAATGAATTTTTTTTTCCAACTAATACTAACCGAGGGGGCAATTGGTAATGCTACTTTAAACCTTAAGGAGGGATTGTAATTTTTAAAATGTGAGGGGTGTCAATGTAATTTACCCAGTGAGGGCAAAATTGGTATTTAAAAAAATTAAATTGCTGAAGGGGAATCTGTAATGAAACTTTAAACTTCAGAAATGGAGATATAATTTCCAAAAAGGTGAGGGGGGAATTGTAATAAACATAAATCTCAGGAGGTGTTAGTGCAATTTACCCTTTAGTTTTTCTCAATTTATTCTTGACGCTAACTTCTGAGTTTGTGTCAAAGATTATGTGAGTTATATATGATAAAATATTTTTATATTACGTGACTATTAATTTGTCATTTTTTATATAATTTTGGACATAAATTAATTTTTAAAATAAATTGAGAAAAACTTGAAATATAAAGAGTTAAAGTAAAAAAATAAATAAACTTTAAAAACTAAAGAAAAAAATGACAAAACATAAAAAAAAAAAGGGACAAATTATAATTTACCCAAAAGTTTAACCCAAGTACCTCTTGTCCAAAAACTGAACAAAATCCCTGTCGAATATTAATTTCCATCTAAAATCAAAACAGTTAATATTAAGGCCAACCGTGCCATTTAAAAAAGGTTTGTCTGTAGTATTTTTTATTTTAAAAAATACTAAACATGTGTTACGTTTATTTTGATAAAAATAAAAAATAAAATAAATAAATACATGTGTTTTGAAAACTTATTTTTTTGAAAAAATGAGTGAAAGTGGACGAAGATGATTGTTAGCAGAAATGGTTATCGCTAAAGGAGGTAATTGGTAATAGTTAGAAGTGGAAGCTAATTGTCAAAGGTGATGGTAAAAAATGATTGTTAACATCAGTTGATGGCCAAAGTAGGTTGACAATTGTCATGGTTGAAGGAGGTCGCCAACAGCTGTGGCAAAAAATGTGATAGCCAACGGTGCCAATGTGATAGCCAACGGTGGTGATGGGCAGTGGGCGACAGCTAGACGAGTAGAAAAATATAAAAAAAAAATAAAATAAATAAACTTGTGTTCAAAACAAAAGAAACAAATTTGTTTTAGAATAATTTAACAAATTTTGTGAATTGTTTATAATTTTTTGAAAATTAAAATTCACGCAAAACAAGTTTTTGTTTACAAATTTAAAGATTTTTCTGAATTTAAATAAATATATATACATTATAAAATGTGCAATGTTTGTGTTTACAAATTTGTTTATATTTATAAAAAAAAAATTTTAAAAAAAAAGCGCAAGTGTATATTTTTATTTTTGAAAATTATAAATAATTTATAAAATTTACTAAATTATAAAAAACATTAAAAAAAATACTATTTTGAAAAATATTTCATTCCTTACTCAATCTCCAATTCTCTCTAGGCATACCCACAGCAGACTATCACCTCCAACCACCCCCTGACCTCCAAGGCTTCAACCAAGGACAGAACTACATACAGACCTACAGCCCCCCCCCCCCCCCCCGGGGGGCGCGCGCGCTTTGCACAAGATGCTCTGCTATATATAGATTTAGTTCAATACACCAACTTCTCCTATAGACCCCTTCCCATCTTATAATTTTAATTATTTTCTTTTGACAATTCTTTAAAATACAATAATAGTATAATATATAGAAAAATGTTATTATAAGAAATATATGATTTCTTTTTTTTTATGAAAGTTTAGAATATTTGTAGTGTTATGTGTACTAAATGTTATGAGTAGTTAATTTATGGTGTGCATCTCAAAAGTGAAAGTGAAAGTTACGAATTATTGTAGTTACGTTATGAACGGTGTAGTGTAAACTTTATGAATTATTTGTGATGCAAAATGTTACAAACTATTTTGGTGAAAGGAGTTGCAATTTGTTATGGTTATGCTACAGACATATATTGTGATAACGTGTATACAATATGCACCTTTTAAAGAGTGCACACCATGATAACTACATATTATGTTCTAAAATATATTTTTAATTATATTATTCACTTTATAAATGAAATTAAGTTCACAATTTTTGTATCTCATTAGCCCAATCATTATTTATTACTACTGCAATATAAAAATTCTCATTGATTAGTGATGCTATAACGTAATATTAATGTTACATCAAATATTTAATAAAAATAAGAGTTTATCCATTTTCAATTAATAGCATGAAAAATCACAATTGTTTATTGCATGAAAATCCATTGCTTTAAATCTAAACTCACTAATCTTCCTATGTTTGTTTTTGGCCCCCCCCAATTATTGAATTTTGGGTCCGTCCCTGGCTCCAACCATCACCAGCAAGTCCCCCCAAATTGTGGCTATTGCTATTGGCGGCCACCTCTAACTACTTCCAATTTTAACTATTGTTACTAGCCACCATCTCCTACTAGTAGCCAACAACCATCTCCAAATCGTCGATAACCACTTCTAACCACCACTTCTGACTTCGACCACCACTAGCCACAATTCACTAGCAACCATTTTCATCCACCTATCTCTCTTATTTTCAAAACTAAATTTAAAAACATACAAGGATGGATCTAGGGGGGGTTGGGGGGCGGCCGCATCCCCAAAAATTTGAAAAATATCATATATTATACTAGAAATTTTAAAATAATTTAAAATTATAAGAGTTCGCACCCCTAATTTTTTTTAGATAATTTCAAAATTATATATAATAGCCCCCCAATTTTTTAAACTATTTGGAATGAGTTGTCCTTATAAAGGAGGTCAAGGTCGATCTCATTCTGAAAGAGATCAGCTTACCATGGAACATCATTTTCATGTTGATATTTTTATGGTTATAGTTGATTCTCAGTTACAAGAATTAAACAATAGTTTTAAGAAAGATGTAATGGAATTGCTTATTCTTAGCTCAGCTTTAGATCCTAGAGATAATTATAGATCATTCAAAATTGAGGATATTTGCAATCTTGTAAATAAATTTTATCCCATGAATTTCACCAAGTAAGAAAAATTACATTTGAAGTATCAGTTGGAAAATTATAAGCTTGATATTTCTGTACTTTTCGAGTTTCAAAAGTTGTCAACCATTTCTGAGTTGTGTCAAATGTTGGCAAAAACAAAAAAAGTCAACAAGTTATCCTCTTATTGATAGATTGATCCGTCTTGTATTGACTTTACCTGTTTCAACTGCTACATCAGAACGTGCATTTTCAGCTATGAAACTCGTTAAGTCTAAATTGTGCAATAGGATGAAAGATGGTTTTCTGGCTAATTACTTGATTACGTACATTGAAAAAGACATTGCTCGAGAATTTGATGCAGACTCTATCATTCATGCTTTTGATACTATGAAAAAGCGTCGAGCTCAATTGAAGATGCCCAATTTTAGTAAATAAATGCATGTAGAAATAATTACTACTTTTTGTAAGTGGATATGGGCAAAAAAATATTCTCAATTGTATGATCACCTTTTTATACTCAACTATGTTGACAATGAATATATAGTTCAATATTTTATTGTAACATTATTGATTTTCTTTCATGTTAGTAGAAATTGATATTGAACTTCGGGTTATAGGTTAAACGTACTTTAACCTCCCCAAAGTTATAATTCTGGATCCGTCCCTGAAAACATATATGTATATGAGATATATTTTTGTTTATGACTTTATCAAAAATAATAAATTATATCAAACAATGATGTATTTTTCTTTGAAAGTGGCAACAGGCCACAGACAGATAGGAATTTAGTTATAAGTGTTGCCTACTTTTTAAAATTCGTGTGGAACAATTAAAAACCAACAAATACCTAATCCCCCAACAAACTCATTTGACGGAGATTAATATTTTCTTGGCTCTCTTTACCTGTTCCATACCACCCCCAAGTTGGGGCCCCAACAACTCTTCCGGTTTTTGTTTATAGATTAAAATGGGGTCACTAATAAATTAGTGTTTGGAAAAGAGAAAAAATGTAGGTAATTTTAAAAATGCCAAAAAGAGTCCTTGTGGGTGTTAACAAAATATGTATAACGTGTATTACAAATACATTGAATTGTGTAAAAATATTTTGAAATATGTAAAAAGTGTATTGAGATTATTGATCTTTTGACATTTTGATGCCATTAATAAGACCCTTTGTTTATTGGTGCAAGACAAAATGCAAATTTGATAATATATATACATATGGATGGAGTACTATTATGAAAGATAGATGAAAGAAATAGTCGAGAAACCCTTAAATAGTTTGCTTATTTGACTGGGAAAATATCACATCAATAGGTACTATAAAAAATAATTACAAATCAGTTGAAAACTTTATAAATATTAATAATTAAACTTATAAATTTTTTAATATATTTATAATTTTTTTCTGCATCTCACTGGGGTGTAATTTTTTCCTATTTGATTTTATACCGAGAACACAAAAATAATATTAATATCAATAATATAAGTACATATAAAATGAATACCGAATGTCACTATTTTACATGACATTAATGAAAATCAAATATTATTTTTTATCGATTTCAATATAATTTTTTTAAAAAAAATTCTAGCATAGATTAAAAATAAATATAAAAATAAAAAGTGAATTTTTTTTTTCCTTTTTGGGTCTCATGAACAATCGTTAGAGCAACTTCAATGACTAGGCTGTAAGACTTGCCAAAGTTTTTTTCTTTTTCTTTTCACTAATTCTAAAAAAAACAATTTTTACTCAAAAAGTTAAATATCACATCGATATTTTTTTTCCAATCACCAAAAAAAAAATAAAAATAGTGTGTGTCAATTTCCGATCACACTGCCAACTCAGTATTCAGCTGGAGAGCACTGGTAGAATAGATGACACTTGACTGACCTGCAACAGAAAGAGAAGATTCCGGCGGTGATTCGTCCACCCGAGGGTACTCCGACGATCAAGTCAGTATATCTCTCAAAGACAATCAAAAGTGTTTAACTCACTATTCAGAGTATAAAAAGCATATCTTAGACCCATGAGGGTGCCTCTCTTTTATAGCCAACACAAACCTAATCTCAATAGAAGCCTAACTTCAATGGACTTAGGATTACTGTTAATCTTGAACTCCCAGTAGGATTAGGATAAACTCTCTAAGAGTCATATCTTTACCCAAACTGAAGTCTTTTTCCATTCTAGGACTCTTATCCCTTATCCACTTATCTCGGATTCCGGTATCCTCGCAGATAACCTCGGCCTAGCCGAGATCATCTCGACATCATGACCAGGACACGTGACACCTCGGCTGACACTTCGGTGTTACCTCGGTCACGTGTTGTCATTTAAAAATTATGTCCCCACAAATAGTAATAGCTTCTAAAAAAAAAATCAAAAAATCATTGTACCCTTAGGGGAAACCAATACGAAAGATCACAAGACATTGGACCTTGTAACTGAACAATAGAAAAAAGAGAAGAAGGAACTTCCTCCATCCATATCCTTGCATGTTAATGTTGAGAACTTGAGAAGCCATTTGAGCAAAACAATGTGTATCACAATTCCCCCCATGATGAATATGAGAAACACAAGAGTTAATGTACCCTAAAAAATCATCTTTAAGGATGAGTTAATGTCTTGCCAAAAAAATACCAAAGTTATTTTTGCTACATCAACGAAACTAAATTAGGACCACGTGAGATTATTTTGATAAAAAGATTCAATAGTAAAATTTTAATACAAGAATTACATGTGAATTATTAGAATGGTATAATTAAAAGAAGGGAACATATTTTAGCCAGAATGGTGCTATTTAGGCCTGTGAGACCCACCACGGGTCTCAAATTGATAATCTGAATCGTTTATTTTTTATATTACAACGTGTAAATAATATATATAAAAATCAAGTCAATATAATAAGTTTAGCTACATTAGTTTATCGCATCTAGTTCTTGAAAAATAGATGGTTTAGTTTTTAAATAATATTTGTCATTCATTTTTTCGTAAATAAATGTCATAAACTAACATGACTACGATTATCTAATCAATATAATTTTTTTGTAGATGATCTAAATACTATGACCTAAAAAATAAATTGTTTGAATTATCGAAATAGGACTTGTAATGACCCCACGGACCCAAATATAAGCTTGTCCCTTAAAAGAAATGACTTTTTAACACTGTAATAAACAAACAAAAACATGACTTTAACAAAATTATTTTAAGTTTTAAGATTAAATTACAAATATACCCTTGAAGATTTGTTGAAAGTACTAATTGTCTCCCTAATAATTCTACATCATACTCTTTAAAAGTTCTAATCTCATAACATATATATGACCCATTTCATTAATCAACCATTAAGTCAATTATGAGTTTTTAATAATATCATAAATATATTTAAATTAATTGTTGTAGTCATTTTATTATTGTAAAATGATACATAAATTCTGACAAAGAGTATTTATAACTAGCAAATTACTCGTGTTTGAAGGCACTTTCAGAACTATAGAAAGATTAATTGTATTTTGAATAAATCTCAAAAAAAAAAAAAAAATTGTAATTTATTCTAATAGAATTGGGGTCCTGGTATTGATGTTGTAGAATTTTAGAGGAAGTGGAGGCAAGCCCAACAAGAGGGACCCTAGAAGGAATCGACCTCCAATGCAACACGTAACACAAAGTTCCAGACCAGGTGTGAGCCCTGTGTGCGATGCGAAGCCCACAACGCCACTCTCTCATCAAAATCAATCCCTTCTCTTCCCGTTAACGGCCAAACCGAAAATTGCTGGCTGCTTCATAACAACACACAATCTCTCTCTCTCTCTCTCTCTCGCTCTCTCTATTCAGCATAAGAAGTATCGACACTTTCACTTGACGAAAAACCCAAAAGAGAGAGGCCTCCGCGACGATCTTCTCAATTCTCTCTATCATTGATTAATACTCAGTAATCTCTCTCTCTCTCTTCGCTCTCCTCTCATTCGAAGGACGACAATCGAAGACTCTTATCTTCGATCGCGATCTTCTCTCTCCGGCGATCTCTTTCACTCTCCGGTGACTCTCTATCTCTAACTATTCTTCGATTTCATTGCATTCGTATCTTTAATTCATTCATTCGATGCATGTCGATTTTGTTCCCAAGTTTCCTGATTTTTTTCAATTTTTATTGCTGTTTGGTTGCTGAGAAAACCGAGGAAGGGAGAAGAAAATGAGATTGTGAATCTTTAATTCATTTTTTTTTCTGCTGATTTTCCGAGATTTTTTAAATTATCACCTCTACACAGCAGCGGAACTTCAATTTCGAGCATTACTGTTACTTATTTTGAGAACCTTTGGTATTTTGCAGAGATATATTTTGATCGAGTTGTTGAATTGAAGATCTGTTTACTTGAATTGGTGGAGAATTTGGAGAATGACTTCGCTTTCTCATTCTCCAATCCAGTTTACTGGAAATTTAGCTTCGGGAACTCCTGTTTCGGATCTTCTGCGTAGCTCGAGTAATGGTATTGTTGGTGTGCCTTTGAAAGCCCTAGGGAGGGCTCGATTTGGAGCAATAAGGAGGGACTTTACGGTCTCTGCAAAGATTAGGAAGGTAAAGAAGCATGAGTACCCTTGGCCCGATGATGCGGATCCGAATGTGAAGGGCGGAGTCCTCAGTCATCTCTCGCCTTTCAAGCCTTTGAAAGAGAAGCAAAAGCCGGTTACTTTGGCCTTTGAGAAACCTCTAATGGATCTGCAAAAGAAGATAATTGATGTATGCCCTTTTAGCAAAATTTGATTTGTTACCAAATTTAGAACATATGACAATTTGTTTCATGATATATACTTCTATTTGCTGCAGGTACAAAAGATGGCGAATGAAACCGGTCTGGACTTCAGTGATCAGATTATCTTACTTGAGAATAAGTACCATCAGGTTTGACAATAATGCATTCCCATAGTTTACATTTGTCTCTCGAGTTTAAAGCTTTTAAGTCTAACAGTTTCCTAAAGGTAGCTTAATTATGCTATAATAATTTAGAAAAATCTGGGTATGTAATCTAAACATCAATTTACTTTAAAATCTTATTAGGATTCAAATCAGTGGCGACTCCAGGTTTTTATTAGGATGGGGTCACTCCAAAAACTAAGTTCCACAATTTTTATGAGGAAAAAAAAAAAATTAAACTAATTAAAATTTAAACTTCTCCAACTTCAAGTAAAATAAACTTATAATAAAATACTAGTGTCTTAACAAATCAAAAAAATATGTAAACTTCTACAATTGCATTCGATGAGGTGCCATTTTTTGAAATTTTTGCATGATAAATTCATTGTAAATAGTGTCAAACACATCATTTTCTATATATATTATCAAGCAATCATTCAACCACTGATTTGTTGGGGTCAATTGATTATTAAGTAAAAAATTTACCATTAAAAAAAAAAAAATCAAAGGCTATTGGCAAGCTGATGGGGGGATGGCTCCCCATCAGTTGCTTGGTAGAGTCGGCCATGATTCAAATTGTTTGATTATTCTTTGAGTATTTATTTTCTATTGTGACTGTACAAAATGCTTTAATTACAGAACTTGCACCTGCTTGTCCTGTCCTTATACTGAAAATTGGGTAGGCATTGCATCTTGTTGCACATCCTACTACAGTATTCTTCCATATTTTTTTTCTTCATGAATTGCTAGTGGCATTCAAGTTTTTGAGACATTTATTTATGTACAACGAGTGATGGGCATGCTTACTCTTCTATGCCAATGCTGTAGATTTTCCATTTGTACCCAATGTTTATTCATGCAGAGGCATGAGGCTTTACTTGCTCAGAAACTATTGTTGGGTGATTTTAATCTATAGAGGAATTTGAAACCTTGTAAACCATTCTCCAACCAAATTTTAATGTCTCATAAAATTCTACATGTTGAAGTATCTCTTGGAAGGAAAAAAGAAGGAAAAATTAGTTGGGAAAGTAGAAGGGTTATGTGGATTCGCATTAAGATTTTCTCAAGTATATTCCTTGTTTTGTTGGTCCAAACCATCTGCCTGTACTTGTGGTTGAAGTGATATTGGTGTGTTTAATGCTTGTAATTTTATCATCTCAGTGTTGATTCCTTTTTTTTTTCCCCATAAAAATGGAGTCAAAAACAAAAGGAACCCACCTCCTCACAAAAGGGAAGTAGAATTTGGAGAAAACAAAGAAAAATTGAACATTTAGAGTTTCAAATTTATTTTAGTGCTTTTAGATGGCTACATGATTTTGTTAGACTGATATTGGACATGTTTCGATTGATGCCGAAATCTGTATCATAGCTAGGTAGAGGCACTTTTAATTTTGCATATATATGTGTGTGTGTTTATATATTTCATAGGTAACCGAGACTTAATAAGGCTAATTCTTCTATGTTGTTGCACTTCAGAAATACATAATATACACAAAAATAAACTCTATTAATGTCTTCCCATTGTTAATTTCAGGCTCTGAAGGATCTGTATACACACCTGATTCCCATACAGAGAGTAAATATTGCTCGGCATCCTAACAGACCAACTTTTCTTGATCACGTGTTTAATATTACTGAAAAGGTATAGTGCTTGCAGGTTCTCTGCCTTGTCATATTTTCACTTCCACGATACATATTAATTTCCAGCCTTAATACTAAAGAGAAAATGTCTGAATATATCATTTTATATTTATTTGTCCAGTTTGTGGAGCTTCACGGAGATCGAGCCGGTTATGACGATCCTGCCATTGTCACTGGTCTCGGAACTATAAATGGTAGAAGTTACATGTTCATGGGTCATCAAAAGGGCAGAAATACGAAGGAGAACATTCAACGCAATTTTGGGATGCCCACTCCCCATGGGTATGTAGGAAATTAAGTCAATCCCCAAAGCTGACCTTCTGAATATAATTATGTTCGTTATCTGACTCTAAATTGTTTTCCACAGTTACCGCAAGGCAATGCGCATGATGTATTACGCAGATCACCATGGATTCCCTATTGTTACTTTCATTGACACGCCAGGAGCATTTGCCGACCTGAAATCAGAGGAACTAGGCCAAGTATGTGGTGATTGTATCGTCAAGCTTGTGTGATTCTCTCAATTCTGCCTTACCAAATCACTTGCTTTAACTGGATGCAGGGTGAAGCCATAGCTCACAACTTGAGGACTATGTTTGGTCTCAAGGTGCCAATTATTTCCATTGTTATTGGGGAAGGTGGTTCTGGTGGTGCTCTAGCCATTGGCTGTGCTAATAAATTGTTGATGCTCGAAAATGCAGTTTTCTATGTTGCCAGGTAATTTGTTACTGACAGTTTTTCATTTGCTATGTTTTTAATTGAACATTTACCATTGGATTTGTGCCTGTTGTGTTTTGTGTGCATGCTAAGTAAATCTCAAATATGTATCCCATTTTTGTAGATTATTATCTACATGGCTTATGACTTTAAGGACAAAATAACTTTTCGACTTAGTTTCAAAATAGTCTCACTATCATCAGACATTATCAAGAACATAAGGGGCCAATAAAGTTTACTCTCTTGGCAGACAAGCTGTAAGATGTCCGTTTCATCTGCGGCTATCTTATTTCAACACATTGGCAATTTAATATTTGTAGAGTATTTGGCTGAAAGCATTCATTTAAGTTTCCAAAAGTGAGTCTGACAACTGTAGTCGGTGTTATATTATTAAATGGGTGGAAATGCATCTCAGGAAAAGAATGTAAAGTGTGCTCAGTATTGTTTTTATTTTTCTTAAAAGTTAGGAAGTTCTTGAGGAGAATGTGGAAGTTGGCCTAAACCTGTGACATGATTTGGTGGATGTTAAAATCTTCAACATCGCTATGCTTACTGTCAAACAATTACAGATGAAGCATAATCTTATATGAAGATGGGCATATACTTTATGCATGCGCTTGCCAAGTGTCATTTGCGTTGACATCCTGCAAGGCTGCAGAATTCACTCTCTAAAAAAAATCTTTTATGAGGGCAGTAGATACTATTGGCAAAGTTATTTGTTTGTTGCTTCTTTTTTCCTTTTTTGTTTTCTTCTTCTTTTTTTTTTTTTTTTTTAATTTTTTTATTGTTGGTTTTTAGTTTCATAATCCCTTGGAGTCTCATCCCAATTACAATGGCATTTTTTTAATTGTTTGTAGGTTTAGTTAACAAAGAGCCAAATGGTAATCCTCTTATGCTAGCCTTAGTTGACTACTCCTGGGCAATGAATTACTTCACATTCTTTATAACTAAATGAACTACTACTTTTACTTTAATTTTCAGTTGATAACGGAGTGTGATAAGATTATACTTAGCTCAACTCTATTCTGTCCTTTTATTGCCCTACTAATGTGAATATATTCTCTATTCGAATGTGGACTCCTTTTTGCATAGAGGATATGACTTCATAACTTTCATCAAATATTTTCTATTTTCCCTTTCTGTTTATTGTTGTGCATGTGTGGATCTGTTTTTATTTTTTTCCTTCTTCATCACATTTCCTATGGTACAGCCCAGAAGCATGTGCAGCAATCTTGTGGAAAAGTGCCAAAGCTTCTCCAAAGGTTTGTGTCAAAATTTCTCTATTTGGCTTGTCTAAGAGATTAAATTAATAAATAAATGTGACTGTCTTTCTGTGCAGGCTGCTGAGAAGCTTAAGATAACTGCAGGAGAGTTGTGCAAGCTACAAATTTGTGACGGAATTATACCGGTAACATTCTTCTCCGGTAATAATAATAATAATAATAAAAACAAAACAAAAAACACTTTTCATACTCCCTAGTTACTGACAACCATGCACTTGCATTGGGATTATGATGCAATTAATATATACAAGACAACTTATTATGATGTTATAAAATGTACAAGGCAATGACTTGATGTTGTGAAGGTATATGATTTGCTTCTTTCTAGAACTCTGCTATACATTAGATACTTTGGATATCATGTGGTCTGTTTTGTGTTGTTTGTCCGTGTAACATTTCTGAAATACCAAAAAAAAAAGTCATTTGTCTGTAAAATTTGACAGGAGTAACGAATGCTCCTTCTTGTGCTCCTTTTGGCCTCTAGAGAAGCTGCTACTTCGATTTGATTTTCAACTTCAAGCTCTCTCTTTTCTTTTATGGCATCTTAATTGAACTTTTGGACTTCCTGCAGGAGCCACTTGGTGGTGGTCATGCTGATCCACATTGGACCTCACAACAAATAAAAATTGCAATTGTTGATGCAATGGACGTGAGTATATTGACATTATTTTCTTTGCAACAATCATCTTCCATCAAAATCCTAATGTACATATTTGGTTTTATAGGAGCTTACAAAGATGGACACACAAGAGTTATTAAAACATCGTATGTTAAAGTTCCGAAAACTTGGCGGCTTCCAAGAAGGAATTCCTATAGATCCAAAAAGGAAAGTCAACATGAAAATGAAAGAAGAGCCCATTTTTAAGCCTGGAAAGACTCTAGACCTGGAGCTGGAGGGTGAAGTTGAAAAACTTAAACAGAAAATTCTGAGAGCCAGTGAGTCATCTACTGAGTCTCCAGAGTTGAGTCTGAATGAAATGATAGACAAACTGAAAAGAGAAGTTGATCATGAATTTTCTGAGGCAGCTAAAGCCATGGGCTTGAAGGACAGGTTTGTGATGCTTAGGGAAGAATTTGCAAAAGCAAGGAATTCTAAGGACCAGCCCATGAATCTGGATCTGAAGGACAAGATCGAGAAGCTCAAGGATGAGTTCAACCAAGGTTTGCCAGGAGCTCCTAATTATGCGAGGCTTAAATATAAGCTTGACATGTTGGAGGAAATATCTAAAGCCAAGAATCTGTCCGAGAATAACAACAAAACAGGCGCGTTAAAACAGGAAATCAATAAGAAATTCAAGGAGGTTTTGGATCAGCCTGATATGAAAAATAGGATCGATGCGCTGAAAAAGGAAATCGAAGACTCTGGGATATCCACATTTGCAGAATTAAACCAGGGGATGAAAGAGAAAATCTTGCAGGTGAAGGAAGAGATAGAGACAGAATTTGCTGATGTTCTTGAATCTTTGGGTTTGCATGTTGAGCCACGTTCATTCTCAGATGTCAAGGACAAGATAGAGGAACTTAACGAAGAAATTAACCAGGTAATTGAAGATGTTATCAATTCGTCGGATTTGAAGAACAAGATAGAACAGTTGAAATTGGAGGTAGCAAAGGCAGGAAAGACTCTTGATTCAGAGTCAAAAAGTAAGATTATGGTTTTGGAACAACAAATAAAGCAGTGTATTGCAGAGGCTATGGATTCCTCGGTATTGAAAGAGAAGCATGAGAAGCTGAAGGCAGAGATTTCTGAAGCCTTGGAATCTTCTGGAGGGTTGGGTGGGAGTTTGATTAAAGGAAATGTGAAAGAAGGCAATTCCAAGTTTGACGGGTCAAGAGTAGAGGTTAATTTCGAAGCGAACCGCAGCTTTGCTTGATGTAAGTTCACTCATTCTCATTACTTGTCAATTTTTTTATGCCCTTTTTATCTGATTTTCAGAGTAGGTATTTAATTCTTGGTTTTAAATGATTTGAAGGTGATGCAAATGCAAGGTGTTCTTTCTTTGCATTTGAAATGAAAATAAAATGTATGGAATTTTGAAAACTTGACCTGTTTGGTTGTTGGGAAATTCTGCTTACACAACAAAAAGAGCTCATTACACCCCAATTTTTCAAAATAAAATTATTACTCTTGCCCCTTTTCAAAACTACCAAAAAACCCCTAAAACCCTAATTAATTACCCTTTCACCACCATCTCCACCATCCACCACCACTGCCACTACTGCTAGCAACTTCCCTTCCCATCGCCGGCGAGCCACTCTGCCATTTCCACAGCCTCCAGACGTCAAACCCCATTGGAGATAACCCTCATCTGTCGCTCCACCATCGTGCCTTGCAGATCTTCGTCGTCGCAGCCACTCATTCTGCAACACTCCCACCTCTGTGTCCCTCACCGGCGTGACCCACCGCCATCACGATCCACTTTCATCACCACCCAACCTCTCTCCCCATTCACTAAGAGAGAGATGAGACAGAAACCCTAGGGTTTTCAAATCTGGAAAGATGGAGACGGAGAAGGAGAAGGAGGAGGAGAAGGGGAAGGGTTGTTTGTCGTGGCGGAGGTCAAGGGAAGGGATTCGTAGCAGAGGAGAGTTGTTGGAATGGGAGTCGGAGGCGGGGATGGAGAGGAGTCGCAGTGGTCGGAGATGGTGACGAGTGTGGCCGGTTCGTGGGGAATAATGGTGGCAGTGGTTGGTCGTGGCAGTCGGAAGGGCAAGACAGTGGTAGAGGAAGTTGCAAGGAGAGAGGGGCTGGGGAGGGGGGGCACCGTCGCACCGACAATGGCTGCAGGAGTCGTTGGCGGCGGCTGTGGCTGCCGGAGGTGGAGAATAAGGTAGAATTAGGGTTTGAAAATGTGGGATAAAAATGACGGTAAGTTTGGTATTATGGTAAGTGTAAAGAGAGAGAATCAATCAAAATTAATTTTGGTGTAATAGAAATTGAGTGCAAGGAGATAAAATAGTGGTGTAAGTAGAATGTCCTCAGTTGTTTTCATTTTCTGGAAAATACAGAAAACTCCTTTTGCAAACTATTTCCAAAAACTGTTTAAGAAAAAAAAAAAATTGAAAACAACCCACTTTCTAGGAAATAATGGAAAGTTGTTTTCAAAATTTTTAAAACTACTTTAGCGCAAAAATAAAAACAAAGTGAAAACGATGAGTGTTATCGAACTTTTTATTGTTTTTGTTTCTGAAAACTCGAGAAGCAAAAATAAAGGGAACGAAAACACAGCCAAACAGAAATCTTGGATTGAAATTTCATTCTCTTCGATTCCAGTGAGTTTCGAAGGGCTGCACCTCTTATTTTATGACCCGAGTATGTTTTTAATTTGGTTGTTTCATAATGTGATTGCTAGATTGCTGATTCTTTCGGTGGTTGGTTTTATTCTTTCATTTCTAATTTCACGCAATTTTTTTTCTTTATTCATACACAGCACAGGCAAAGATGATTTAGGAACCAATCACGGAGATGAATTCATCCTTTTGAACTGCACAAATGACTTCAAAACAAAGACTCATTTCAACCTCTATTCCTGTCACCATCTTCTCTGAAGAGTCTGCAAAATTTTGCATTTGCAGGAACACGAGAGTGGCCCAGGTTATATGCTTGTTTTCAAACTGAAATTTTCCCCATTTTGATTTAGTTTATCTCGTTTTATCAGGGTTTTTTTCCCCCTTCTTTTATATGCATTTTCCTTATTTATTTAACTGGGTAGATTGTGTTGTTTCTCCTCCTACTGGTAGAAACAGAACTATGTATAAATTGTGTGTGTGCAATAGCAACGTTAAAAGCACGTTTTGTTGTGTTTTGTTTTTTTTTTTAGTATGTGGAAGAGTATAAATGGGAGGTATTGCTCGTCCTTGGCTGATTTTTAATAATTTATTTCATGAATTACAAATATATCTCCCTCAAATCGCTTGGTTTTACATGGATGCGGACTTCTTAAAATGGAAAATTAGTGACATTTCATTGTTTTCAAACAGTGACATTTTATGCTTTATCTATTTCATTGTACTTGCTATTATTACCCAAATAGTGACATTTGTTTTTAAACAGTGAAATTTTTAATTGAGGTTAAAAATAATTAAAAATTGCAAAATAGAAGGCTAATTTTAAAAAATGGATATCTAATTTAAAATTTATGGTTGAAAATTTCAAATTGGGGATTTTAAAATGACAATTATAAATTTCTCTGTTCCAAGATAGAGAAGAACAGAGAAATTTCATTGTGTTAAAGTTTAAAAATGAGCAAAATTGAGGCACCTAGTTTTCTTAGTGTCACTTATATATTTACATGTTATTTATCTTTTTAGTGACACTTATCTAGTCATTTCATCACTACCAGTGGTATTTTTTCTGAAAATTTTTGGCGATCTACTGACTTCTTCGGCAAACTTTTGGCGACCGACAATCCAATGGTAATTCGGCAACAGTGGATAAACATAGAAAAAATAATCTTTCAAAATGTAAAATATTATAATTAGGGTAATAGCATTTCTTATAATTTAAAAAAATTTCAGTTATATTATAACAACATGATTCCTGATTGGTTGATTTCGGTTGCAATTTTATTTTATTTTTTTTTAAATAAAGTTTTAGTAGATTTGGCAATACTGACTGTCATTGTTATATTTTGTCTACTTTATTTTCATAGACCTATCAGTTTGTGATTTATATGTTAAAAAAAAAATAAGAATAATGATCCACCACATAATTTTAAACTTTCTTTCTCAGTCCAAGTTTTAATTGGTCATATTTCTTTCTCAGTCTCAATAATTTTAGTTTTGATCGAGTCTTTAATGATTGATTTGGAAATTTGCTAAAAATGTGCCAACAAATAAAAAATGTAGTCTATTTGCATAGTCACAATTCAAAATAAAATTACCTTATAACAATTGTGATGCTATAAGTAAAATATTTTGTACCATTTAGGCTCTGTTTATTTCAATGTAAAATATTTTTATTTTACACACTTTTTATTGTTTGGTTGAACAAAAGGAAAGTAAATATTTTTCTAATCCAAAAAATAGCTTATGGTAAAAAATTCATAAATCATTCCCAGACCCATACCCATTTAGCACATTTTACCTTTTTAAATAGATATCCTAACTCACTAATTGTTTGATAAAAAGCCAATTGAACTTGAGTTTTACTTCCAAAGAAAGAAAAAAAATGTGTTTCAAGTGTCAGACAAACATTAAAAATTAAAAGCAATTTTTTTTAGTGCAATATTAGTTTACATAAAAAAAAAATTAAAAAAATTAAAAATAAAATATTTAACGTCAAAAACATATGAAATTTTAATCGAAATTTTCGTTATTTCTTAAAGGGCATAATGCATATAAACTAATTACATTTCAGTTGAGTTTTCAAAAAACCTCCCAAATACTAATGTTTGGATCGCAGATTTGTAAAATGAATAAAAGTGTTCAAGAAAAACAAATATAAATTTATATTTTTTTAGGGTTGAGAAAAAAGATAAACCATAAATATGTTTACTAGTGTGTTTGGTTTCAGTTTTCTGAAAACAGAGTTTTTTGTTTTTCGTATTTTTTTTGTTTTTAATAAATATTTTTAAAATTTTAAGTAATTTTTTTACTTTTTTAGATGCACCTTACTTAGATGTATCTAAATAGTAAAATATTTGTGAAAAAATATTTTTAAAAATTAACAAATACACAGAAATATGAAAAAATATATTGAATTTTTGTATTTTTTTTGGTATTTAGTATATTTTTTAAAGATTTTTTTATAAATATTATACTTTTTAAGTGTATTTCTATTAGGTGTGTCTAACAATTAAAACAAATTACTTAAAATATTAAAAAAATTTATTGAAAATATTAAAATATAAAAAATTAAAAAAAATAGAATTTTTTGAAAATTATTTTTAGAAAACTAGAACCAAACGAATCTGAAGATAAGATAGGAGAGAGCTCATAATCCACGGTAAATTTTACACATAAAAGAGTAAAAGAAAAGATTAAAGTTACATTTTTTTTATTAGGTTGAGAAAAAGATAAGGGATGAACAAATAGGTATAATATTTTTGACTAGGTCAATCACAAATATTAATGTTTGGATCTCCTATAAGGGGATTCTATTTATACCCAAAAAAATCATTATGAGTATTTAGAAAGTTATTATTTTAGTAAATTATTTTAGTTTTTGACTATTTTAGTAGGATAAAATTTTTATGTTTAAGAAGATGATTAGATTTTTTTTGTAGTTAGATGTGATATTTGTAAGAAAAAAAATGAAATGATCATGAGTTTGATGTGATATTTTGTCTTATTAATTATTTTAATCTATTTTATCTTTTTGTGAATTTTAACCTCAACCAAGCTAAAATTTTGCTTGCCAAACACCCCAAAAGTATTCTCAATTTCCAAGTACACATTGTTTAATTATTTAAAATTTACTCTCATTACACCTTACTATTTTTCTCAAATTACCCTCAAGGTAAATCCAAATAATAAATAATAAACAAACTAAAAATAAATAAATTATTTCAAAAACTTTTCAATACATAAAATAATTCTCAAAAAAAAAAAAAAAAAACAAACAAACAAACAAATAACCAAACAAAACAAGCAAACTTGTAAGCACATAAGCATTATAAATACAGAAAAAATCAAACTTTTACATAAGCATTATAAAACTTTTCAATACAGAAGCAAAAATTTACATTATAAATTATCCGCAATAATACTCGTAGAAAAGTAAAAATCAAACTTATAAGCACATAAGCATCAAGCACTAACAAGAAAGAGTAGTTCTCAAATAACGTACTATTTAAATGACAAAATAAGAACAACTCCAATAATGGCCCTGTTTGATAGGACTTATTTCCGATTTATTTCAGCTTTTAGCTTAATTTAAGTTATTTTGATGTGTTTGGTTCAACTTAACAATACAGCTTATAACTTTTTATAAGTCAAAAATCAACTTATTCTTTGAGTGGGGGAGGAGAAACTTAATTTATAAGTAAAAAATCAGCTTATGTTCACAGTTATAATCTATAAGCTGTTAGACTATAAGTTATAATCACTTTCCCACAGCTCCACCAAACGGGGCCAATATGTTATTGTTAATCTAACTACTGAGGCCTTTAATTTTTGTCAAAAAAACAATATAGAAAATAATTAATGGTGCTCTACAAAAATTGTGAAATCCTTTTGTATGAATACTTACCTCATTTTTTATGGGTTGTTTCAAAAAACTATTTTGATTATTACTCTCATCTATTATTTGATTTTGTTCAAACTTTTTTCTAAGGTTTAGGGTTTCAACATAATAAAAAATAATGATGTTGATAATGATGGTGAGTTTTAATATGATGGATTGGAGTTTTTGAGGGAGAATGAAGAAAAAGAAGAAGAAGAAGAAGAAATAAATTTGATCTCTTAAGGAAGAAAATACATAAATTTGAATAGGTATAACTAATTAGGGTGTACCATTAAAATAAATAAATAAATTTATTTTAGAATTTAATATATGTTGTCCTTATTAGCAAATTCATATTAGGACATTAAAATTTATGAATTTAAATTAAATATACTGAGACCTATTTTGGATTCACATAAAATCCCTCTCATATAGGAGATAGGTTATACTTCACAAACAAGGCCCAAGTAGGTAGGTCCATGCCTAGGCCCATAAAACGACTAGTCAGTAGGCCCAGCCTGATTGCCATATGTCACACTTTGGTGGTGTGTGGGAAGTCAAAATTTGATTTTTTTTTTTTTTTGCTAAAATTCACAAAGAAAAAAAAAAAAGAGAGTTAAAACAACCAATAAGATAAAATGCCATATCAAATTCATAATTATTTCTTTTTTTTTCTTACAAATATTACATTTAACTACCAAAAAAATCTAACCCTTGTCCCAAACACAAATATTTTAACTTACTAAAATAGTCAAAAATTAAAATAACCTATTAAAATAGTCAACTATCCAAACAAGGCCTTTCTGTACTTGTAGCGGTTGGGACACTTGGTGTAACATAGAGTGGTCTCTTTACCTACAACCATCAACCAGTTACAGAAGACTTGTTTCATAGTGTCAACTTGCCTCGTCATCTCTGTATGTATGGCATTCCTGAATTGGATGTGAGGTCAATATAATTATTCTTTTATAGGAATTGTAACCATAAAGGGTGTGTTTGATTGGTTGGACCGGATAAGGAGGGATTAGAATCCATCGGACTTAAGTATTGGGACTGTAAATCCCCCGGACTATTTGGTTGGATTGGATATGTATCTTGTGTTTGTTTTTCATGGGATTACATGTTTGGAAAAAGACTATTTTTAGTGAATCCAACGTTTGGTTGGACGGACTGGATATGATAAATGAACAAAAGATTATTTTACCCTTTTTCAATTGTTACTAAGTAATAGCAATATTAAACACATCTTTAATATTTTAATTATTTTTAGCCAGATTAAATAAAAATTTATTTTATTTTATTTTTTATACAATCAAATAAATTTATTTTTTTTAAATTAAATAAATAAAATATCAATAAAAATATATGTTATTTTTTTAATTAAAATTTTAAATAAATTTGTTTTTAAAAATAATAATAATTAAACAATGAAATTAAATAAAACATCTATTAAATTTAAATAATGAAATTAAATAAAATATAAACAAAATTTTAAAATAAAACATCAATAAAATATCTATAAAAATTATTTTTAAAAAATTAAATAAATAAAACATCAATTAAAAGTTAAATAAATTTATTTTATTTTTAAATTGAGACATTTAAATTTTATTAAATATAATACATAATGAAATAGTAGATGGTCAAAATAGTCATTTTACCACCTAATCCTAACAGTGAATAGTCTCCCAAAAATTGTCTCATACCCCTCCTATGATACAATAGTCCCCCATATAGGGGATAAGGAGTCCAGTCGGACACCATGTCCGGCAAATTAAAAAAAAAACAAACGGCTGATTGAATGCTTTTCCCGAATTACAATCCGCACAGTAAATAGTCCCCCCTCTTATCCTCCCAATCAAACACACCCAAAAGGTAAAAACCATATATGCACATAATCACATGGGAAATGTATGCATTACATTCTATAAATTGTTCAATTATCATTATTTCTTTGATACATTTCTAACTTGATCGACAGAAAATTCTTGAGAAAGGCACCAACTAGTGAGTCCTCAAGAGTTTGTAAAAAAAGCCCATCAGTGCATTCCGAATTGAAAAATGTTTTGGAGTTCTAATTATTGAGCTTTAAAGCCAGCTCTAGTGAGCTGGCAGTGGGTTCCACCTATTGTGATGTGATGTTGTTTTGGTCTTAGTTTATTTTTGTTTTTTCCTTGCCATGTTATTAGTGCTCCATTAGAATACAAAAATTAATGTTTTGAATCATTGCTGTTCCGAATTTAGTTCGCCTCTATCTTGTCCAGTTCATAGGTCACTCATTTACTAAGATCATCAAATATGATTGAGCTTAAATGTACACATAAAATTTATTATATAAATATACATAGAAGATGAAATAAATATGATGATAAAAATAAGAATTATTTACACTAAGACCTCTTCAAGTATTAACAAATATCATTTGACCTTTTTATTTATGAACCGTTCATATTAATCCCTTCAATAATAAAAATCATGCAAATACACCTCTTATAAAGGTGGTCTAAAAGGAGTGAATGTGATGTATTTTCATAATTGAAATATTCAAAATATACGAATTCATATATGAAGAGAATAAAGTAATATTCACAAAATAATTGAGGGGTATTTGTGTAATTTTATCTTACAAATTAGAGATAACTATAAATATTAGAAAGGGAATTGCTAAATGTCCTTATTTTTCTTCTTAGGACCCCCCATTTCTTTGAACCTCCACTACCAAAATTTATCATTTTCTTATTTTTCTTTAGACCCCTTCCATAATCTCAAATATATCCTTTAAACTCTTATCTTAACACTTTTCAATCAGCAATCTGTCCCCACATCCGGCAACCCTTTTCTTTCACTAGCAACTCTTCCATAACTCTTCTCCACTAAAGACCCTCCTTTAGGCCCCTTCTCTCACTGGCGACTTTTCTTTTCCAACGGCCCACCTTCTTAGCTCTATTTTCCTTCTCATTTTTTTCAACGACTATCTTTTACCTCATTTCTTTCACAAAAATCTCTTATTCCACAAATCTTAGTCATTGGCCATAGCTACCATCTATACAACTATCCTGGAGCCCTCTCTTACATGCTCATGTTCGATTTTTTTTTCATTCGAAATCGTCTCGCTTGATTTGGAAAACTAGTACCAAACAAACGATAGAAGTTTGGATGTATACCACTGAACAAATGGCGGTAGTTTAGTTGTAGACCATTGAACAACATGGTAGTGGTTTGGTCCTGAACTACTAAACGAAATATGGAGAAATCGCAAGCAGCACTACAGTCATGACAATTGTGCAAAGATGTTGCCATCGTCACTGATTTTCTATGATCGCGATTGTGATTGCGATCTGACGAGAGATAGATAGTTAAAGATTGAGATAGAGAAAGAGAGTTTAAAAGTGGTGTGGGTGGTGGCGTTGTTGGTGGTTGGTGAGTAAAGATGAAGGTGTTATTGGATAGAGGTGATGTTGGTGATGGCAGTGGAGGTTGTCGATTGGAATGAGATATGGCGACTAGTGTTGCGGTAATGAAAATGGTTGGTGAGATTAGGGTTAGGGTTTGAAAATTTAGGATTAAAAAGTTAAGAACAGGGATAAAAATTAAAATTTATATATGGACAAAATTTTTAAAAAAAAGAAGAAAGAAAGATGGGAAGATAAGTGTAAGTAACACTACTCTTCGACCTCGTTCGGTAATTATATATTTTAGTTAAAAAATTATTATAAATGATCACATCACTTTATTTACTTTTTTTATATATATTTTTATAAAAAATTTAAAAATTATTAAAATAATTTATTCTCAAAAAAAGACGTTTTATTAAAAAAGAAAAGTAAAGAAAAAACCCTCATTAATCACCCTACCGGCCAAGTGCAACGCTGGTACGAAGCGCATGACAAGTAATGGTGGGTTGACTTCATGTAACAACCCCATTGAACCACGTGCGACCTCAACCCCATCTGAGTCTCTCTACGTTTTAAAACCATCCTTTTCTCACCTCACCCCCTCATCACTCTCTCTCAACTCTTCACTTTCAAATTACCGTAATACCCCTCTCCTCCCTCCTCTCTCTCTCGCTCGCTCATTCTCCGACCCTCCTCCCTCACGGTACACTCCCAATCCCTCCCTTCATTTCTCATTTTCATTTTTTCCGCTCAATTGTATCTCACTATTTATATAAAATATTCACTGTCTCTCTTTTTCAATTTCACATTTATTTACTTGGATTTATATAAAAAAAAATAATAATTAATTTAGTGTTCTCTCCGATTTTGAAACCCAGTGATCGTCATGGATTTCATAAATAAATAAATCTATTTGATCTGTTCTCTCTCTGTCTCTCTCTCTTCGCGAAATTACTTTCTCTCTCTAGAACGGCGGAGCGCTCTCTCTCTCTCTCTCTCTTCGTCTCTGTCTCTCTAGGGTTTGAAGTCAGAACAACTCCTTTGCTCGACACAACACAGTCCGAGATATATATACGTATATCTGTATCTGTGTGTATATATATTTTCCCCAATTGTACGTTTCTGAGTCTGAATATTTTTTGTTTTTAAAATTTTGTTGTTGAAAAGCATCGAGTTTCTTTCTACCTTCTACTTGGAGCCCATGTTGAAGCTTGTTTCAGAATTCGTCGTCGATTGCTTTGTCTCTTAAGGTCTGAACTCTTATTGACTGTTGTTTTTGCGTAATTTTGTGCATTGAAGTTGGTGGATTGCGAGAATTAGCTCACACGTAGCATACTGCAAAACTAGGGTTTAGTTTTTTTTTAAATTTTTTTTTCTTATTTTTTAATTTGGAGATGTGCTTGTTAGGTTTTCACCGATTTTGACCTGAGAAATTAGGAATTTCAACTAATTTTTTAGTTAGTTTTTGTTTTCCATTTTTATGGTAGCATGTGTGATTTGAAATTTTAGTTATCCATTAGTTGCTTCAGTTTTCTTGTCCACTAATTGGATGGTTGTGGCTGTCTCATGAATGAGAAATTACGTATACACGGGCCTCCTCCAATTTTGATTCTATTCGTGTAAATAGAGGGTTGGTGCTTTTATATGAATCAGGAATTGTGAATATCGTGCTTTTGTCTGTCTGTTCGTAGGATTTGATTTTACAATATTTTATTTGTGAGCTCACATGTTGCTTCCGTTTGACATTTTTAGTGTACTTTTGCGTTCAATTGGTGACGTAGAAAGTTGTCGGTATTGTTGGGTTCTCAAGCTCGATATATTTATTAATATGATTGGTTTTTGGTCGGATTAGGTAAGAAATATCATTTTTTTTGGCGGTGTTGATATTGATATTACCACAATAAAGAGAGCCTAGCAAAGTGCTTCCCGATGTTGCTTGGTGTATGTTGAATGATTGCCAGCATGGACTTAAATGCCTCGCCACAGCCAGAAGAAGAGGAAGACTCTTTTGAGCCACATTTAGAAGAAGACAATGCACCAGAACATACAGCACATGTAGAGCATATAGAGTCTGCAGTTGAAATTGCTCGTCGGGTACTTCACTTTCTCTACTTTTGTATTTTGTGGTACTTATCGATTGGCATCTAGTAATTTAAGGTGTTTTGGACATTGTACGGAAACTAAAAAAAATTATTCACATAGCATTTGGATTATGGTCCTTATTTTCTTTTCAAGTTAGTAGTAGTATTTGGAATGAATGTATACTATCCGTTGTTTCTTGATGTCTTTAAATTGGTGATTGGCTGATGTAGGATAGCTTTAGGAAACTTAGACTTAGGTTGCCAGTAAGTGAGTCCCTGTGGTGGTTATATGCTAAAAGGTACGAACACTTCTAAGAAGATAACTTGTACATGTTGGACACTGATACTCTTGGAACACGTGTTTGATACTCTTTTTTCGATATTCATAATTAAAAATAAAAATCTTAATTTCGTTCCTGTGGCCAACACTCAATTTGTAACGTCTCTGTTACTTCTTGGACATTTGCTAATAGATTAAGGTTTGAGCATTTGACATAAATATCTTATTCTCTTAAAAAATGTGTAAAATTATTGAGAATGATCATATAAAAGTTTCACATAAAATTAAATGAAAAATGAAATAAAAAAAGGTAAATGTATTAGTAGATGGCTTAGAAGGATGAGGGAAATATTGCAATTATATATTTTTGCTATAGTTTGTTTGATTTTTAACTACTATGTTAATAGTTTAAAGTTTCACCTGTGAGATTTGGATACAAGATTTATTTGGTATAAAGTAATTATTTAATTCTGTATATTATGCACATATATAAACTATATAATAAAATATATTATTAGATAATATAATATCATGATATAATTGCTTGTGGCGTGTCTGAACTATGTCCATGTCCTAATTTTTTGGAATTTTTTGTGTTTGTGTTCGTGTTTTATCCGGATCCAGTGTCCGTGTCTATGCTTCATAGGTTATGTAGTGCAGCAAGAGGGCAAAACGTGCAATCTGATTGCTGCAGTAGGTGCAAAAACTACACCTTTGAGGAGTATCGTGAATAATAATAGAAGAGAATACAACAAAGATAGCAAAATAGTTGAAGTGGGAACAAAGATAAATTGAGATTCTGGGTATTCAGACCAAGAATGACTCTTGTATTAAAAGATACAACAGCCAGCCTCTATAGCTTATCGACTAACCTAGTGTTGTCTATTAAGAGAAAAGACAAAACTAATCCTAGTTGAGTTTATGAACATGACTTGTAGATTAATAGGCATGTGGTCCTGTGACTCATTAAAATATTCGTAACTAATAAGAAAAACAACTACAATTGAAGAAAAGGATTTCTGCAATGAGTTGGATAATGACTCTGCTTGATTTTCCCTTGCAATTTGATTCCTCCTGCATCAATTTGTTATCCTTGGAGATGAATTGGGTTCTACAACTTGGTTATTTCATTTGTCTTCATATGCATTCGGTTGGATTGTTTGCCTCTCATAGTTTCAAATTTCTTCATTAAATATTTATGATCAAGAACCCCAACCTTTTCAAACAATGTTATTTCTTGTGCATTTACTAGTGATATTCTTAATGGTAGGAGTTAGACAATTGATCTAGTCCCCCCCCCCCCCCCCCCCCCCCCCCCCCAAATCTCTTTTCTGGATGCACACAAACATGTATCTTTGAGTAAGTGGGGATCTTGTCACATAAATGTTGCTCATATACAGAGAATAGTTGTACAATGTTGCTCATATATGCAGAATAGTTGTAGGAGTTAGACAATAGTTGTATTTTTGTATTCGCACATCTGCATGTGCCCATGTGGTGTGTGACTTTTGATTTTGTTTGCTTATTATTACCTTAGGAGCGTGAAGAAAGACGGCAACGACTGAAAAGAGAACGCCCAGATGACAGACCAACGCATGCATCTAAGCCACCTATTTATGATCAAATGCTTCAGAAAAACTTTAGAACTTATGATAGAAATAAGCTTCCCCCTGGTAAGTTCTGGCTAGTTGTTAATTTTCCTTGCACTGATTTGGTGTAAAAGAGAATTGAATTATTATTATTATTAATTGAATTATTATTTTTTGCAAGCAAGTAAATTTGTATTATAGAAAGTGCTAAGGGGGGTGCCACTGTTGAACAAAAAGTTGAAAAAAGGAAGGAAAAATTAAGAAAAGAAAAAAGAATATTCCATTTGATGCACAAGTACAGGACATCCTTGAACAACCCTTCCTTTACCTCTGCCCTGTACTTTACCTTTACCTTCCTTTCATTTCTCGTAATTGTCCTGCTTCTCTTGCCAATTTCTTTATGCTTCCAACTTTTTTATCAGCTTAAAAAAACTGTCTCTATCTATTCTGTCAAATGAAACAAGACAACTTTGTTCAGTATTAAATTTTATTTTTAACCGACTTTGACATTTGTTCCTCCATTCACTTCATAATCACAACAGTACCCCGTCCATTCACTTCAAAAAAACGTATCTTCTTCTTTTCTTTTTTAAGAAATTTGAATAGTTAACTGCACCAAAACATTGAAATTTCATATTTTGTATCTTCAATTTTTAGATTAAAAGTTAATCTCACTCGATTAAATATCATTTTTCATACCATATATTTTTGTTATTGTATCTTAACTTTTCACTCTTCATATTATAGGTTGGTTGGATTGTCCTGCAATTGGTCAGGAAATTTGTTGCATGATTCCTTCTAAAGTTCCACTGGGTGAATTCTTCAATGACTGTATTCCTCCTGGCAGAAGATACTCTTCTAAGCAAGTGATTCATCAACAGAGAGTTTTAGGAAGAAAAGTAAGTTCACCAAAATTCCATTGTTTCTTCTTCTTCTTCTTTGGGTGTTGCAATGAAATTATCATATTTTTATTATTATTGGAAGGGTGAAGTAGTTTGTTCACCATGTAGCTTATGCCTTAAAAAGTGGGAATTGATTCCCTCTTTTTTATTTTTATTTTATACGAATTAAATGAATTATATCATTTCAGTATAAGAGTCAAACAAGAGCAAGATTTAACGCATGTTTACATACACATTGCTTGCCAAAATGTTTGCTCACTAGAAGTATGTAAAAGTACTTCAAGGAGGAAATGCATTAATACTTCAAACAGGAAGTCTATAGAAGTAAGGAGCTTAAGATCTCAGTTGTTGTGATATCTTCTTTAATACAGAATACATGTGGAAGAATTCATCTCTTTTCTAAGCTCTGGTATGGAAAAGGGTCTTGTGTTGGAATTTGGGACAGCGAAGATACAAGTTGGCTATACATAAGGGACAACATTAAGTTAAAAACTGTGGAACTGTTACTGAACAAATGAGGGGTTGGTCCATGTTCTCTATATCTTCCTGCATATTCAGATTTCATTATTATGTAATGAGGGAAAAAATTTAAAAAAAACTGGGAGGGGACATTGTTTGGAGGTTACCAACATTGTATAATTTATACAATCAGTTTTGAGGATTGAACCCCTCTTGAAGAGATCAACCTTCAGTCTCCTGTCCTCTTACCTTCCATTTTCTTGTAACTTGGGTGCTGAAGGAGTTCGGATGTAGGAAGTTGAATAGAAGAACTTTTGAAAATAAAATCCCACATTAAGCTCAAGCGAGTCATGTTGAAGCCTTTTATCTGTGGGGTCCTAAAATTGTTTTGTATTCATGACATTTACTGTGCTGGGTTGTTTATATGCCTGGGATGTTGTAAAAGTAGTGTCCTGTTTGCCTTTCTTGTACTTAGGTTTTTCTGAATGACAAAATTTCGTTCATGAGCAACGTTACTAACCTCGAACTTCCATGGAACTCTCTATATTACTTTCAGCATAAAATATTCAAAAAATAATTAAAGCGGAATTCTGATGAAACTGAACTTGTATCCGAGATGCATATTTAAATCCTAAAGGCTAGTGTTGTGGGTGCATGGTAAGACCTGCAGGTTGCAGATTAACTTATGGTAGATTTTAAGATGAGAAACAAATTTTCACCTATTCAGCATCAAGAAGGTTTGCTTTTGTTGCTTACTGGGAAATTGAAAATTTAAATTTTCTTCACTGATGTTTCCAGCTTGGTTTGGTGATTGATCTTACAAATACTAGTCGTTACTATCCTGCATCAGATTGGAAGAAAGAAGGTATCAAGCATGTTAAGGTGGGTAATGTTTACTAAGTAAAGTTTTCTTGTTATGATTTTCTGACTCTGGCAATTGAAATCTTTTTGACCTTTAATGATTGCTTTTGTTATTCAGATTCAATGCAAGGGTCGTGATTCTGTACCTGATAATGAGGCTGTAAATTACTTTGTCTATGAGGTAATGTTTTTTGTTAGACACATCTATTATACCTATACGGATTGTGAAGCGTATGCCAACTTGTTCCATTTTTATACTTTGTCTCGTGACCCTTTGATGGGTCGTTGAACACACCAAAATATAATCACTAAACTATACCAAATTCTATTAGAATAATGGCAAGTCCAAGTATCGATCCACAGGGACTATTGTGAAATTAAACTAATTTAATCGTTAAATTCCTAAATTAATTTTGATAAAAAGATTGAATGATCATAACCTAATTTAATAACGAATAAATTAAACTAAGGAATTAAATTATTAATAATAAATGAAATTGGTTTACTGAATTGGGGGAAAAACTAGGGCAAAGAATCCACCACTAGTCACGTAACTAGGGTTTCCAATTGAAATCAATTATCCTAGGGTTTGAACAGATTAATGCTTTGCAACTACAAGTTCAAAGCATTTAACAAGAAAATCATCACATTCAATGTACGGGCACGAACCATCTCAAGTAGTACGAACCGTTCACTCTAAACTAGGGTAGTGACACGACTCGTCCCTTGTAGTATGGTTCGTCTCATACCTTGAATGTGAAAGAATAGAAAACTCATGTATGGATAACATTCAACAATCACAGAAAGTCAAATATTTGAAAAGATAATGAAAATTATATATAAAGAATTTCTAAAACACCATACAATGGTTCAAACCTTTACATAATTGAGAATCAAAAGGAAAACAAAATAGTTACATGGCTAGGGTTTCATCAAAACCCTAGAAAAGACGACTAGCCACTCATGGAGGAGTGGAAGGATGAAGATGGAGAAGAAACCACCATGGAAGACATCTTGGAGCTTTTGCTTTCCTTCCCCTTTCCAAACCCTAGCCTCCCTCCTTAGGTTAAACAGTTTTCAGAACCCTAGAAAAGTCTCTCTTTTCTTTTTATACTTCTACTCACTTCCAAACAGGTTTAAAACATCAGTTTGACTTTTCCAGAAAAAGTCAACTCTGTCCAAATTTTGTCTTTTTGCCCATTTTATGCTCCGACGATGTACAACCTGATTGACATTTAACACACATAAATTATACGGTTTGACCAGCAAGTGAAGTTAAGAGATTCTAATTAACGGCCTCAATAATGTACATTTCGGCCTTAATCACATCCCCCAACTTATTACTTGCTAGTCCTCAAGCAAGTAAAATAAAATAAAATAAAATAAAATCTATCTATTTCCTCTTTCGTGGGACAACGGTTGCATTTAGCATATGCAACAAGCCTTTAAACCACAAGGTTACCCCAAGTGGACGAGTAAAGTCTCGTGAGGGTTTCCAGAAATGATACCCACAAACATTAACATATTCATATATACTTAGCAACAAATGACCACACTACTCCACCTAACAATCAACTTATGTGCCACTACAGTGTGATATTGAGACATCATGAGTCATTAAAGACACAGTGGACAAGCATGAAGGAACCTATTGAGTCAAAACCACAATTCAGTTAATACAAAAGTAAAGTTCCCTATACTTGTGCATGCTAGTAAACAAGTCATGAGTACCCTTGGTGTAAAGTGCAATCTTCATATTAGTTAACTATCCACTATAATAGCCCAGTGTAACTCATAATAACACCCAACATATACAGAAAAACTAACCTGTTGTAACCAAGATTTTCAAAAGAATTTTTATTTATTTTTTATTTTTTTATGACTGTGCAATGTCCTGATCCATTAAGCTTTCTAATCAACTCATGTAACAAGCATTGGGCCAATGACTCCCAAACCAGACGGTTTTAGGGCACTAGGTGTAAAGACACCCCTACGGGCTTAATAACTCGAGTTGAAAAGGCTACGAATCCGAACAAGTCATTCTTCTTATTTTTCCTTAACTGTGCAATGTCCAAGTCCCTTAAGCTTTCTAATTAACCCATGTAGCAAGTTTTGGGCCAATGACTCCCAAACCAGACGGTTTTAGGGCATTAGGTGTAAAGACACCCCTACGGGCTTAATAACTCGAGTTAAAAAGGCTACGAACCCAAACTAGTCAAGTGTTTTTTTTTTTTTTTTTTTTTTTTTTTTTTAAGAATCTTGGCTCCTCATTTATTCTTTTCTGCAACTCTAGCTATTATCAATGATGTACACCAGGGATTATAATAAAAAGATCACCGCTATGATAGTGTGTTAATGTGAATTAAGGCATACTCATGACAAGTGTACTAAAACCACAAATACAGACAACTCTCCTTGTGCAAACATCGCATGCAAGTATCTACCCAATAAACCCTTTTCATACAAGTCTACTATGCTCTCCAATTAACATATGCAAACATCATCACACTACTAACAAAAAGTCACATTAGATGAAGTCATGCAATCAAGTGAAACAGGTATAAGCATGAATTATGGGCCAAATAGAAATGCACAAAAGAAAATATAACCCTCATCCCCCAACTTGAATATGACATTGTCCTCAATGGAAAAGTAAAGAGAAATGAGAGAATAGTACCAGAATTGTAGGTGCACATCCAGGTAGGCAGAGAGTAACATATACACACTTCACACTGGTTTTTTTTTTTTTTTTTTTTAACGAAAATAATTAAATAATTGAATAAAAATGACCTTAAATTAAATTAACTAAATTATAAACTAAACTAAACTAAACAAGAGAAGAAAATTAAATAAGATAAAATAAAATAAAAACTCAACTACTTAGTAATTAAATGAACAATTGCAGTATAGAAGAAAAATAAAAATAACATTACGAACTACACAAGTATAATAAAAATAAAAATAAAACCAAAATCTACTAACGAATGAAACTAACCAGAATCACTACGAAACAATTTAAACTAAACAAATATAGCTAATAAAAAATAAAAAAAAAATAAAAATTAAGATTATTGTTAGCACCATGATTTCTGAGGTTTTTTTTTTTTTTTTTTTTTTAACGAAAATAGAAAAAAAGAAAATAAAAATAAATACATAAATAACTAAATAAATAAAACGATTTTTTTTTTGATTTATAAAAAATTATTTATGTATGTATTTAAAATTTATTTATTTTTAAAATTTATTTATGTATGTATTTAAAATTTATTTACTTAAAAAAAATGAAATTTAAAAAAAAAAAAAAATAAAACAAAAATAATAATAATAATAATAATAATTAAAAATTAAAAATAAAACAAAACAAAAGCACCAAAGGCTGCACTTGCGCACCTGCGGCGATTCACTACCGCGCAAATTTTTTTTTTTTTTTGGTTCAAACGTCGTCCCGCACGTGCGGGGCCCAAGCCGCACGTGCGGCTTGGTCAAAGTAACTCCCTCCGCACCTGCTTATTAAGCAGGGTGCATCTTTTGTTTCACCAATTTGTCCCGCACGTGCGGGGCTCAAGCCGCACGTGCGGCGATTTCCAACTCTTTTTTTTTTTTTTTTTGAAGAGAACAACACAGATTTTTTTTTTATTTATTATTTTTTTTTTAAAAAAAAAAAACATAAAATAAAATTAAAAAATTGAACAAGTGTAACAACTATTTTTATTTTTATTTTTATTATTATTATTTTTTTTTATCAAAACTTAACATTTCTACCTTCAATTAACATCCGAAATAAATGTAGCACATAAAAAAAATAAAAATAAAAAAATAACGGAATGCCCGCTAAAGGTATAATCTTCACGCGAAAACCACGGGTACTACTTTTCTCCCTAACTGTGTTTGTAACTTTCCCTATTCTCCAACAGGGTGACAGACTAGGTTGATTCGGTATCCAGAATCAAGGCGCATAAAGCTACCTCAACCTATGGGGCTGCCATACAGAGTTCAAGCCGAGGTAGTTTTGAAGCAATCTCCACACCCCTGGGTATTTAAACCAGACTCTAGTCTCGGAAATCCCAAACCTTTGTGTTCTAGGCTTTGCCATTCGAACTCTAGTTTCCACCGTCTCAGTTGGTCTCCTAGGAACTCACTACAAACACGGTTAGGTGGCTATACCAGACCGTCAGATGCCGTTCGGGCACGGCTAACACCAAAGGAATTACACCTTTAGAGGATTTAAAGTCTCCTAGACGCTAATAAAACATGACGAGAATAAAGAAAAACAGAATAATATAGAAGGCAAAGAAAAAAAAAAAAAAAAAAAAAAAAAAAAAAAATAATCAATCTATCAAGCATAATAAAATGGGTCCATCAAACCCGTGGGTAAAGGAAAATGATCATTCCTAGTCGAGGAATTTAGTCTCCTATAATCAATGCACACTCGCCACCCAGTAGTGGTTCGTGTGGGGACTAACTCTTCTCCCTCATTCTTAATAACGGTGATGCTCGATTTCTTGGGCACCACTTGTATGGGACTTACCCACTTGCTATCTGAGATGGGGTATATAATACCCGCATCCGACAATTTTAATACCTCCTCAATTAACGCATCAATATCAAAATTTTCAATCCCAAAATGAGCTAGACAAGCCTCTAAAGGGTCCTCTACAAGAATGGAGGGCAAAGCCTCCTCCACAATCTCATCCACAACATCCACTAATAAGCACTCCTCTCTCTCATGAGGTTGTTGGGATGCTTGGAAAATATTAAGTTTCACTTGCATGTTGCCAAATGAAACTTCCATAACCCCGGTCCGACAATTGATGCATGCATTGGCCGTAGCCAAGAAAGGTCGACCTAAGATCACCGGGATTTGTTTCTTAGAACTGGCTACTGGTTCCATATCTAACACCAAAAAGTCAACAGGGAAGTAGAACCTATCAACCTTAACTAGCACATCCTCAATCATGCCACGTGGCACTCTGAGGGACCGGTCAGCCAATTGAAGAGTGACAGTAGTGGGCTTCAACTCGCCAAGCCCAAATTTCTCGTACACAGAGTACGGCAACAAATTGACACTAGCCCCTAAATCCAATAAGGCCCTATCAATGAAATGGTCCCCTATAATGCATGCAATGGTTGGGGCTCCCGGGTCCTTAGGCTTAGGAGGTGTGTCATTCAACAAGATGGAGCTTACTTGCTCCGTGAGTAGGACCTTTTGGGACACATGTGTCCTAGATTTACGCTTTTGCGTACAAAGGTCCTTCAGAAATTTGGCATATGATGGTACTTGCTTAATCGCCTCCAACAGGGGGAGGTTGATTTTTACCTGTTTAAAGACATCCATCATTGTCTCCATAGATGCCGACTTCTTATTAAAAGGGGACGGTGTATCAAGGCACTGGGGAAAGGGTGCCTTAGGCACATATGGTGCCTTGGGCTCAAGTGAAGTACTAGGGACTAAGTCATCCCTCTTAAGTGTTGCCCCCTCACCCTTGCTCTCACTGGGTGAACCACCGTGGTCACCCCTCCTAACTCTAGTTGCATCAGACGCAACTGACTTAGGCTCTAACTCCCTACCACTTCTCAAAGCAACCACCGCCTGCACTTGCTCATGTTGCTTTCCATTCCCACCCGAACTCTCTGCCCTGTATTGTCCCTTAGGGTTGGCCATAGTTTGACTTGGTAATTTTCTCTCCTCTCTCCGATTCATGTTGTTAGCTATTTGACCCAATTGGGTCTCTATCTTGGCAATAGAGTGAGTGTGGGAGTGAACTATCGGTGCTAACCCCTTAAGTTCTGAGAGAACTTCTAACACCTGAGTCTCAAAGGCAGAGTTGCCCTGAAGAACAGGCAGGGGTTGTGGTTGCCGGTACGGTTGTGGGGGTAGATAAGGTTGCGGTGGTTGATAGGATGGTTGGTTGGCAAAATTATTGAAATTCTGCCTTGGTGGTGGAGGATTATAAGAAGTGCCTTGTGAAGGGGGTCTCCATGAGAAATTAGGGTGATTTCTCCATCCCGGATTGTATGTATTGGAGTATGGATCATTACTCGGGTTGGAAAATCCTTGAGCCGCATTCACATGCTCTTGGACTAACTCCGGAAATTGTGATGCCGAAGGGCACTCACTCAAGTCATGAGCAGGGCTCGCACAAATAACACATGCCTCGTGAAATTGAGGCTGATCTTGTCGGGTAGGGGCATGTCCCGTAGCTAATAAGTGGTCTATCTTGCGGGATAGCGCCTCTACTTGTTGGGTTAACTCTAAGTTTTGCCTGACCTCATAAATGCCCCCTCTTTTCGGGGCTTCAACTACGGGTTGCCGGACTTGCCGGGCTGCGGAGGCATGGTGAAGGGAATTATCACTTAAGTTCTCAAACAATTGCCATGCCTCGGCATCATTTTTAGACATAAATGTCCCACCACAGGACGAATCCACCATTTGGCGGTGTGGCTCAGTTAAGCCATAATAAAATGTTTGAACAAGTTGCCAATCAGGCACTTGGTGGTGGGGACACTGTTGGAGAAGGTCTCTAAGTCTTTCCCACGTCTCATGGAATTGCTCGCCATCCATTTGAGCAAAGTTTGTGATGGCTCGCCTAAGTTGGTTGGTTTTGCCTATGGGAAAGTACTTCTCCGAGAACCGTTGCTGTAATTGGTCCCAAGTTGTGATTGAATTAGCAGGTAAAGAATTTAGCCAGTGTTTGGCTTTATCCTTTAATGAGAATGGAAACAATCGCAACATTAAGGCCTCATTTGTGAAATTCTGGATCCTCACTGTCGAGCAAATTTCCAGAAATTCATTCAAATGCTTATAAGGGTCATCATGAGTTAGTCCATGGAATGATGGGAGCATTTGTATGGTGCTGGACTTAATCTCATAATGAGCAGCAGTGGTGTTGGGCAATTGGATGCATGATGGTGATGTATATGCGGTGGGTGTAAAGTAATCCTTAAGTGTCCGGTTGGGCACATTCGGGACATTAGGATCTGCCATCTCTGATGGCTCAATGTATGAATATTCAAGCCTAGGAATACGGGCAGAGGTCCTAAGTCTCCTAAGGGTCCTTTCTAGTTCAAGGTCCAAATTCCACAGTTCAGGGCGACAAGAACGACGCCCGTGCATACACTACCCAAACACACAACAAGTTCCGACTCTGTGCACTAAGTATGAAAACAAAATACCAATGGAAGAAATACTCACAGTGGTTTAACGAAAACGCTTTACTCGTCTTGCGGATGCTTGACGTGTAGACGTTGTCTCCAATCCCCAATTGAGATTTGACTTTCGTTTTAGCACTTTGGTGCTTTGCTTGTGAGTGTTTGCTTCTGTTTACTCACTTTAGTACTGCGTTTTTTTTTTTTTTTTTTAGCTCGGCTGTGCTCCGCTTGCACTTCAATGATAACTCCAATTTCAAACACTCTGCACACTTAGCAACACCAAAAGCATAAAATCCTAAACTAAAAATTAAAGTAAGAATGTAACTTTAAATTAACTAATTTCGCCAGAAGTCCCCGGCAACGGCGCCAAAATTTGATGGGTCGTTGAACACACCAAAATATAATCACTAAACTATACCAAATTCTATTAGAATAATGGCAAGTCCAAGTATCGATCCACAGGGACTATTGTGAAATTAAACTAATTTAATCGTTAAATTCCTAAATTAATTTTGATAAAAAGATTGAATGATCATAACCTAATTTAATAACGAATAAATTAAACTAAGGAATTAAATTATTAATAATAAATGAAATTGGTTTACTGAATTGGGGGAAAAACTAGGGCAAAGAATCCACCACTAGTCACGTAACTAGGGTTTCCAATTGAAATCAATTATCCTAGGGTTTGAACAGATTAATGCTTTGCAACTACGAGTTCAAAGCATTTAACAAGAAAATCATCACATTCAATGTACGGGCACGAACCATCTCAAGTAGTACGAACCGTTCACTCTAAACTAGGGTAGTGACATGACTCGTCCCTTGTAGTATGGTTCGTCTCATACCTTGAATGTGAAAGAATAGAAAACTCATGTATGGATAACATTCAACAATCACAGAAAGTCAAATATTTGAAAAGATAATGAAAATTATATATAAAGAATTTCTAAAACACCATACAATGGTTCAAACCTTTACATAATTGAGAATCAAAAGGAAAACAAAATAGTTACATGGCTAGGGTTTCATCAAAACCCTAGAAAAGACGACTAGCCACTCATGGAGGAGTGGAAGGATGAAGATGGAGAAGAAACCACCATGGAAGACATCTTGGAGCTTTTGCTTTCCTTCCCCTTTCCAAACCCTAGCCTCCCTCCTTAGGTTAAACAGTTTTCAGAACCCTAGAAAAGCCTTTCTCTTTTCTTTTTATACTTCTACTCACTTCCAAACAGGTTTAAAACATCAGTTTGACTTTTCCAGAAAAAGTCAACTCTGTCCAAATTTTGTCTTTTTGCCCATTTTATGCTCCGACGATGTACAACCTGATTGACATTTAACACACATAAATTATACGGTTTGACCAGCAAGTGAAGTTAAGAGATTCTAATTAACGGCCTCAATGATGTACATTTCGGCCTTAATCACCCTTGATAAAACTTATATAAGCAAGATAAATAGACATTATACCAGTTCTAGTCTCGCTATGTTTTTTTTTTACTTGGGGAAGATTATCAGGGTTGTTTGTCATAAGTAAGTTTAGGGAGGAAAATGCATGAGTTTTACATGGCTCTTTTACTGGTTTTTGAATGAATCTCCCTTATATTTATAGCTAGTGGTAGACCTATGCAATGGACGGATGGAAGAGATATTCTTAATAAAAGGAGATTTTTTATGTATTTTTTTTTTTTCCTGATCAACCACATAAAATACAGGACACATTTACCATAATACCTATATTGTTTGTGTAATGTGTGCCAGGCTGCCGGCTTTTACTATTTTCTCATATTTTGCCTTGTGACCCTTGATAATACTAACATAAGCAAGGGAAACAGACATTCTACTATTCTCATCTTGCTATATTTTTGTACGAGGGAAAATTATAAGTTAGGATTCTTTAGAAGTAATTTTAGGGAGGAAAATGTCTCAGTTTTTACACCACTCTTTTACTGGTTTTGAATCAATCTTAAAATGTAATTTCTCCTTTTATTCATAACTTGTGGTAAACCCATGCAATGCACGAATAGAATGGAAGAGATATTCTTAATAAAAGAAGGTATTTTTGTTATACGTTTATCTGATCAAACTACATAAATTACAGCCTAAGTTTTGTAGAAACTATGCTTGAGTAAATGATTTAGGCTAAAATCCATTTAAACCCCTTGTGGCATGGGCCTAGAGCACTTCACCTCTTGTCTTTGAAAACTAGCCATTTAACTCATGTGGTTTTGGACTAAATTGCAACACTAAATCCGTTAACTGTACTTATAAAAGGACATTTATACCCTTGGTCTTCCACCACGGCCTCGATTAGCAGCTCCATTTTTTTCGATCATCCTCTATCACCAAATTCAACATTTTTTTCCTTCAAATTTTTGTTAATATGTAGATATACATATATAGTCTATTAATTGGAAAGCGGGTTAGATATGTAAATCTATTGATTTACAAATTATATGTTGGGCATATGTACAAGTTATTGGGAACGCATACAAGTTCCCAGAGAAGTTGTCGATTATGCCTAATAGGGTCTCTTACAATATGATTATTATAGAATTTTGTGAAATGGGTTCGTTTGACTCAGCACTTTCCGTGATTGAGATTCATTTGCTTCTGTGCTTTTATTTGGACTATTGTAGCATTTTATGATCCACTGAAAGTTTGAGCATTGATGGAAGACCAAAAATGTTGTTCCCAATGTGAGTAGTAACAACCCTAAGTTGCTAGCCTTGACAATTGAATTTCAAAAGCAGTTTTGAGTTGATTGAAGAAATATGGAGGAAGGGAGGCTGCTAGGAGGTGGGCAAGAGGGAGGAGCAATTGGGAGGTGGGTAAGGAGGGGAAGGGTTATAAGGGAGGTTGAGGAAGAGGAGGTGCAGGAAGAGGGCAGAGTCATCTGGGAGGTAAGGGAGGAGGAGGTGATTGGGAGCTGGAGGAGGGAAGAGTTGTGGGTAGGTTAGGGTTAGGCTTAGGGTTTGCACAAGTTAGGTAGAGATTAAGACAAGGAAAATCTTGTATTTTTACATTGGAATTTGACTTTGACTAAATTCTTCTTATTCTGAACTCTCTTAACAGGCATGTGTGGCACATTTTCCATCTATTTGGATAGAAAATGTAACTGTAGCACTAACAAAACTACATGGGGGTAATTGGCTAATTTTGAACGACAAAGGGGCTAAGTGCTTCAGGGTGAAACCACAATGGGATAAAAGTGGATTTTTTTCCAATGATTTATTGACATTGCAAAGAGTATTGCTTTACAAACAAAAGTTATTTATTTGTTTAGAATGATGTAGCTCATTTTAGTTCTATCATTTCAATGCAAAAGAAATTCCTTGGCCTCATAATTTCAAAAATTGCCATTGCCACATCATATAGCTCTGCATAATGATGTGGTTCGTTGTGTTTGATCATTTCAAAGCAGAAGTGCTGTCACTTGGGCTCATAATTTTGAAATGCTAATGCCACATCATTTTGGATGCTATTTTTTTTTTTTATAGAAATTTTGTTTGTATAACATTTTCTCCCTAAAAATGATAACTAAAAATGATAAGCGAATCATGTCCTTTTGCAACATATTATAATATCAAAGCTTCTTAATTGAGTTGTAATTGTCATGAAAAAAATTAAGTAATTTTCAATTTCACGTTTTAAGTTAATTTTATATTGATATTGTCTTGGTGGAAATGTCGCTTAATTGATGAGTAGACCTAATTGAGTTGTAATTGTCATGAAAAGAACTAAGTAAATTTGAGTTTCATCTTTTAAGAAGTTTATTTATTCATTTTTGATAAATAAATTTATTGAAGAAAGAGCATCAAGCACATGCTAAAGAGCGCACAGAAAACAAAGAGGCCTAAAAATGCACCAAACTAGCTAGTCACATTATCCAAGAAATCTGAAAAGGTGAACAAATCAGGATCCACACACCTTGACACCCAGCCACACAGAACTTGTAGAAGCCTGTCTTCTAACCAAGACACTGAACGATTAACATCCTGAAACACACGTCGATTTTGCTCTAGCCAAAGCAATCACATTAAACACAAAGGAGCTAAGGCCCAAGCCTTGCGACGTCGCTTCCCAACCTGACCCCTTCCCCAACTCCAAAGAACCTTCATCACCCCTTTCTGCTGCACGGACACAACTCCAAAAGTAGAAAAAAACAAGCATCCACAAACAATAAGCTACTGGACACTGAATCAACAAATGATCTACTGACTTTGCATCTCCACAACACATACAACACCAATTAACTAAGATATGGGCCCCACGCCAAACCAAATTGTCAATTGTAAGGATCTTGCCAAGAGCTGCCGTCCATACAAAAAAAGCCACCTTTGAAGGACCCCTGTAACCCAAGCCCGTTGCCAAGGAATATGGTAACAAATATGCTACATCATAAGAATGTAATTGAAAAATATGCTACATTATTGTATACGTATATGTTCATGAATCAATATTTATGTGAAATTGCAGAAAATATTGTAATTTAATTGTCATTGCAAGCCATGTAAGGGTTGGATTAATTTTTTAAATGTTAATTAAGCTTTGAAGTGATGGCAATAGATTGGGTTTTTTTGGGTTTCACGTGCGAATTTTTGCTTTTAAACTCAATTATTTTAGTGGTACAATTTCATACTTTACTATAAATTTGACAGTTTTGACGTATCTACCACTATAGTTTACCCTACTAATCAATGCTCTCTCAAACCATTTATTTTAAAATCGGGTTGGAACAAATACAATCAGGTCAAGGAATTTTGTATCGACATGGGTAAGGGTGTTGTTGGTAAGGGTGCGGATCTAGAGGTCAAATCCATCAAACTTTAAATTTAGGGGTATGTAGACTAGTAAATACAAGGGCCATATTTATATTTGTTTAATTTATTATGTGAGATAAAATGGTGTTATTATATCATACACTGTCAAAAAGTATTTCACTCATTTGATAGGTATTATACAACAATATCTACATACAATGATATTTTTACATATAAATATAGAAAGGGTGTCCTATGGAAAGCATAGGAAACATATTCACACCCTTGTCCAAGTGTCGGGTGTTCGATATAGGTATTTGATTTATTTTAAAGAGTTCATGTAATATGGGTTTAGCTTGGCCTTGCGATTTCATATCAAGAATTACGTGTTTTGGATTGTTTGGTAGTTGACTCATGTTTTCCTCCCTTTTTACAAATTGGTGATCATCATTTTTAATGGATAAGCTTCTTTTCTTTTTGGCTTTTCATGAAACTTAGATGCATTAAATTAAACTACATATTTAATTTGATATCTTTATTTTTTATTTTGAACTTTTGCAGTACTTGAATGTTTTTGCTGTAGTTCTAGTTGTAAGATTTGGTCATTAAAGGATGAAAAATAAAAGAAAAAACCAATATTAAATGACCTAGTGTATTGTTTGGACTTAAGAGTCACTTTAAAGGAGAGAGTATTAATTAGAATAGTTAAAAAGTTTAAGAAACTTGTTTAATGAGGGAAAGTAGAGAGGGAAAACCTAATGATAAAGTATCACATATAAACATTAAAAAGTTATAAAATGTCTAATAGCGACATGGGTAAAAAATGTGTCGATCGAGGGCTCTGCTATATTATAGTATAAATAACTAGAAAGTTGAACGACGTGCTATAATGTGAAAACTTGCTACTGATAATTGATAAATTGCACCTTATCAGGTTTCACAATTTCTCTCCCGTCAGAAGCTTTCAAAGAAGTATGTTCTTGTTCATTGCACACACGGGCATAATCGAACAGGGTATATGATTGTTCATTATCTCATGCGTACACTATGCATATCTGTCACACAGGTCAGTTCTCCTCCCCCTCCCCTATATTGTTACGACTTTGCTTCTTGCTTGGTTCCACAGAGGTAGCCTTATATTTTAGGAATTGTTTGGCTTCCTATGGTGCAGGCAATTAAGGTATTTGCTGATGCACGCCCACCAGGAATCTACAAACCAGATTATATTGATGCCTTGTACAACTTCTATCACGAAAGAAAACCTGAAATTGTTGTTTGCCCTTCAACTCCGGAGTGGAAAAGATCTTCTGTTCTTGATCTTAATGGAGATGCGGTGCCAGATGATGATGATGAGGATGATGATGATGGAGGGCCTGCCGCTCCTTTGCATGTAGGCATTTATTGGAAGTATTATTTTGGTTTCTGGTTCCTAATATTTTTTGACACATTCCTTTGCATGGTTGATGTGATGAAAATGCAGCCTATGTGGCAAAAGCTGTGCTTTTTCATTTTTTGCATTGTATAAGCATAGATATAATTTTCTAGATTGGCTTTTGAGGTCAAAATGTTGAAAGCACCAAGTCTATTTTTCTGAATTTCTTGTGAAGTAGTTAGCCTGTCCTGTTTCTTTTTGCCACTAGTTTGACCATTCAAAGTAGCCGTCCTTTCGTAGGCCTAGATCTCTAATCATATTGGGCATTCTTCTTTCTGAGTTTGTTTTAAAATATGAAAATTTGGTGGGTCTAGTTATCATCATCTTTGGTGGGTTTAGTTTTCCAGATCTGTGCCAATGTTTGTTCCTCTTCTTTTTCTTCTCTTCCTCTTCACCTCTATGAACAGATTTGGCATTTATCATCCAGCAACCTGATGCATACTTGACAACCAAAAGTCCCTGTCTAGTGTTTTGAGTATAATGTATATATTGATAAAATTGTCCCAAAGCTTACTCTTTCTGGTTCGCTTGTAGTTCACTTCAATTCTTCTGATTTCTTCATAAGCTGCAGTGTTATTCGAATTTCTCAAATTATGAGCATGACCAAAAGTTTTTAGCTACTTCAGAGGTTTCAGATCAAAGAAGCATTGTAAAAATGGATGTAGGGATAAATTATATGGAAAGATGAGAGGGTAAAGTAAGAATTTGAATATGCCAAATTAGGTGAATATGGTTGTTTCATGTGCAACATAAGTGTTGGCAACAGAAATGAGTGATCTGGTTCAGGTTTACAAGGATAGTGGGATTACCATAAAGGAAGTACCGTGGCAGTTAGCAAATTTATGTTAGCCTATTATTTGGCGAATCTGTGGCTTTGGACCGTGAAGGTTATTGTTGTTATAGACTCTTAGATAGACTGCATTGGCAAATTAGTGTGCATCCTTTTTGTTGCACCAACAAGGGCATGGGATATTTATATGAGAAGTTGCAGACATGCTGGGTTTAGAGAAGCTGAGGACATATGCTTATGCATAACAGAATAGACTGTGTGGGTATTGAGTGTTAGAAGTGGTCTGTTGTGGTTAGGAAGATGGTAGGCACTTCAATGGCTCAAGATCGCTAGAGGCGGCGGAAGAGAAACCAAGGCCAACCTTAGAGATATAAAGGGTGGCGATGAGGGACCTTGAATTCTTGGGTGGTTTTGTTGTGTGCAAGATAGGCTAGTGATCTTATCTTGCTATGTATTATGATGTGATTATGATTTTGTTGTGGTTGCATTCATGATACCGTTAGATTCTATGAGTATTGGAGCCGCCATTTATGAACAAGAGGGGAGCTCTGCTCAACTCGATAGAATGGTGATATTAACCCTACTGCTGCATCCTATGATTCAGGTCCTTTGAGAAGGCTACATCATAGGAGCTGCAAAGGTAGATATGATATCTTGAGGAATGTATCATACACGCAGCAGGTGTGAGTATAAGGTCAACGTTTTCTCTAAGTTGGTCAAAATGGAGCAGTCATCCTTAGGGGAGAACCAAGCGACCTTGATGAACTCATGTACCTAGCCTCCAATCCACAATCCTCCAATGATCTCTAGAAAGGGATGCCTAGACCCTGCTCTTAGTCTAGGCAACCAGGGGCTCAACTATGTTGCATCTGAGTGGGATTGACTAGCTGAGAGATAGTCACTCCCAAGCATTCCTTATGAGAATGAGGCATGAAGGACCATGGTGAGTGAGTGCTCTAGGTGAGCCATGTTGCTGTTGAGCGGGCTATGGTGGAGTGGGCGTGCTGGGCTTTGTTGCGCATGGCTCGAGCCACGGCTGGCTCTTCATACTTTGACTCATTCACTTAGGAGCTCTTGCTTACTAGAGCGGTAACCGTGCTAGTGGGCTGAGTATTTGTACTTGGTGGTGTGTGCCCCTGCTTAGGCTAGTCATGGAACCCCAATTAGTCTTGTGAGGATGTCATTGTGCCTCAGAAGTTTGCCACATGATGGTATGGTGATATTGATGTGGCGCCCATAGGGCTCGCGACATTCCGGTCGTTCAAGTTTCCTATCTATTTAGGGTTGGCTATATTAATTCTTCTATTCTAGTTTGCTCCATGCAAAGCAATATTTTGGTTTATTCTACAACAACCTCTTCATTTCCATATTTGGCCCTTTTTATGTTCTTTTATTACCTTTAATTCAGATAAAGTCGCCTGTTAATGGTGTGGTAATTGTTCCTTTGCATGTGGGTAAGCCATCTTGGACATCTTGGGTGCTCTCTCATCGTGTCTTCAGTTAGTGCCACCTCTCACTTCCCACATAATTTTTTTATTTCTTATTCTATTTGTCTCATTCATCTCAACTCCACTTTTAGGTTGTGCTAAAATTTTGAAAACCACTTCTTAACCGTTTAACATTCATTGATATAATATAGTTATTTTACGAACCTTCTTTGGAAGGTATTTTATTATCAGGTTACGCACTAGAAGCACTTTCTATTTTGAGGTATTCTGCTCCACATATGTCAAGCGGAAACTTATCCTTACTACTCCCATAAGAATAGTCCAATGCTGTTTATTATCTAATAAAAATATGCGGTTTTTCAGGTTTTTCAGCATGGTTGCTATCCTCCTTTGTAAGTAGTTCTAGTTGGGACGTTGCATCTTGTGTGATGAGTCTGATGACATTACTCTTGTTTTCTTAGCTCTGTCCATCTTGAGTTTCCAACATGGTCGGGATTACTCAAAGGGAGTGTCTGCTGCAGGAGTTTGATGTTCCTTTTCTTTACTTGTGTACTTCATAAAAAATAAAAATAAAAAAACAAAATAAATAAAAATAAAAATTGTTCTTTATTTGAGATGTTAAAAGCTGGCATCCTTGTGCCATCATGCAATGAATAATCATTTGACATGGTCACCTTATGGGATGATATTGGAATCCAAAATTTATGCCAAGTTAGTATATATTAGTTATTTTTGCAAAACTATATATTACTTGGAATGAAATGGCCTTTGATAGGGCCGCGTGGAGAAGAAGGATTCATGTAGCCGACCCTATTTGATGGGACTTAAGGCTTGGTTTGGTTTGGTTTGGTTTGGTTTATATATTACTTGGAATGAGAGTTGTTTCATTCCCTTCCCAGTTTTAACATGTCTTTATTATTCAGGAGAATCATGAGATAGATGCAGTAATGACAAATGATGATGTTTTGGGAGATAGTGTACCCTTCGACCAGCAAAATGCAATGCGGCAGTTCTGCTATCAAGCACTTAAGTTGGGTATAGGGGTAGGAACTTCGAAGGCATCCTTTCCATTGTTTATGTTTGGGTTCTTTCATTATGTTATCTCTTGCATTCTTTTGGGATGTTATATGACATTTTCATAATGGTGTGAATCTAATCAAAATTAGTTCAATCAAATTTAAATACTAGATTTTAGTATGAAATGCCTATTTGCTTGTCACTTATGCAATATTTATGTATTTTGTTTTCAGGTAAGAGGAAACGCACAATTCCCTGGTTCACACCCAGTTTCACTTAACAGGTCCAACTCAATCTTTTCCTCTTCATTAATAATTATGGATGTTAATGGCTGTATCCTGTATTATCAGTGGTTGTGTTCTATATTATCAGGTAAGAATTTGAGTGTCAATTGGTGTGTTCCTTATCCTTGCATTGAGTTGGGGTTCTTATCTTTGACGAAATCGGAAAATGTGTCTGCTATAATATTAGGGTCTCAGTCATGGGGCTTCAAGTTTTGCATTTAATTGTGCAGGTATATAACAAGTATATAATCTGTGAAAGGGATAATTTAGCATTTGTGTGCTTGTAGGTTTGCAAGAAGCTAGTGTCTTATTCTGTAAATTACATTTGATGTATACTTACTCATAATCATTAAAAGTGATGTTACTGTTTGTTATCATCACTGGATGGCAAAGTGCTGGTAGAATGATTTATTTATTTATTTACAAAAAGGATAAAATGAGGGTGCTGGGACTGATGAACTGGATTCAGATATAATCTCTGGTGTTATTTGCTCAAAGTGGCTACTCTTAGACTTGAGCATATGTTCTTGTGCTTGGCAGTTAAAATTTTACCATCAGGGCGGGTGACGCCCTAGAAACAATATTTTACTATTACGATGGTAGATCAATGAAAGGACACACTGGAGTTTGCTGTATCTGGTATGCTCCAGTTCCAGATTGTGTAGCAGGATAGAAGTTGAATTGTATGCAGATATTCTTTATTTCCGCTGAATTTTCTCAAGACACATCCTTGTTGCTTGAAGTTTTTGGCAGCTTAAAATTGTTTCTATTTTAACTTTGGCCAAGTATCTAGTTACCTGTGGTTAGAATAGTGTTGCCAGCTCGTGGCATGGCTTTTTTTGCTGGCAATTCATAGCACTTGTGCCGAAATGTTCATTATTTGTGGTCTTGTTAATAATGTTGGTTGTTGTTAGTTGCTTGTTGCTGAGTGCATAGTTCATCTGTTAAATACATTTTGGTGTAGATGAAATTGAATTTCTCAATTTTTTTCATGTTTAAATTTGGTAAATGGAAGATCTCTTTCATACTTATTTTTAAAAAAAATGGAAGATCTCTTTGATTTTATATGTGCAATGTATCAGTTCTGTCAAACAACATGCATTTGATACTACGCTACCTTAAAGGTCTTATATGTAAACCGAGACAGTAGTGGGGAAAGCATACGTCTGTCTCTGAAAGTGTTTTGGTCTCTTCAAATCAGATGAGTAAGTGGTGTGTCCCTGGTTAATATTGTTGTAGATTGTAATATCATGTGGATGCCTGACATGTTGTGGAAATCCACTCAGAAATTCCATGCCTCGTATCACATTCTTCTTAAGATAGGGATGTGTTTAGGTGGACAGCTGCTGGTTGGTATTTTCTTGAAAAAATGACTGGGTTTCATTCATGGATCCTAAAATTGTGATTTCATAGTTTCCATTTGGTTTTTATGGAAGAAGAGGTTTAAGGCATTTCACAAGTCAAAAAGATGGTTTTTAGGATTTTTTTTTTACCAGCAACTGTACATTTTAGTTTCAGTGTTTTGGGAAATGTCTCATGGTTTGTCTTTTCTGTAGAGATTTTGGGTGTTGTAGTATCTTGTCTTAATCTTTAATGATGGTGTTTACATTGGATTTACAATGGCAGAATGTGAAACTTATGTTAGATTTTTTCTTGGACCTAGTGCTCTAACTGCAACATTGAGTGGGAAGGTCTTTAAGACTGCAACGAAACCCATACTATAGGCTATTGGATGAGCACATAGCATAACTGTCTTGATTGAATGTCGAGAATAAAATGTCACCGTGAGGAGTTCTCCTTTGAAGTTAGGCCCCGTTTGGGAATTGGCTATTTGAGTTGGCTTTTTGACTTTTTATGAAAAGTTGTGCAGAAAAGTAGAGAGTGATGTGACAACTTGTAGTGGCTTTTTGACTTTTTTGCTGAAAAACATAACGTGGCCTGTTGAAAGGTGCATTGTATACTAACATGAATCTAATGATAAATTGTGTAGTTGACGCTGCACTAATGCTCCAATATAAACCTGCACCATGTTCTTATCTGACGCAGCTAACCTAGAATTTCTATCTTAAGAGCTCTTGAAAAGCTATCACCCCTTTCTCGCTCTTTGGAGCTTGAGGTTTTTTTTTTTTTTATATTAAAGGCTTTCATTTAAGTATTTGAAGCAATTAATAGAGTACAAACGCTGGCTTTGACTATGGTTACCAAAGACTTCATTCCCTAAAGAAAGCAGACCCCTAGTTTTAAATGAATGTGCCACATATATCAGGCTCATCTTCTCATGTGTGAAAACTTATGCTAATTTTGATAGTTGTGTTATTTCTGCTGTAATTACGCCTGTGGATTATCATTTTTATATTGAACGTTCATTCTTGACTTTAATTGAATTATTTATAACAATGTGACTAATATTTTTTGCTTGCAGGGACAACCTACAATTGTTAAGGCAACGGTACTATTACTCCACATGGAAAGCAGATGGAACACGATATATGATGCTAATAACCATGGATGGTTGTTACTTAGTTGATAGGAATTTTAACTTTCGTAGGGTCCAGATGCGATTTCCATGCAAAAGCACTAATGAAGTATGTATACATATTGAAGGTTTTTGGTGTTTAAAGCCTCTTTAATAGAATTTTTCTTATTGATGACCTCCAATCTGGTGTAATTATATATTTCTTGTAAGGCTTTAGCTGAGAAGACTCACCACTATACATTACTTGACGGGGAGATGATAATTGATACTTTGCCGGACTCACAGAAGCAGGAAAGAAGATACTTGATTTATGATCTGATGGCAATTAATCAAGTCTCTGTCGTAGAGGTTAGAAAACTAAGTCAGAACCTACTTCTCATTAGATGCAATCAAGGATCAAAGAAGGGATGCTTTATAAAATTTAATTCTTGCATTTGTGTTTTTGCTATATCTAGCTAAGTTCCTCTCTGACAAACCTCTGCTGGGGGTTACTCATATTAGGATGATCAAAGAGAGATGGCAGCGCTAGTACAGATTTCTTATTTTGACTATCACTAACGTTAACATGCTTGTCCATTTGAATTTCGCTTAAATTTATGAAGGGCATTGAAATCAATGAATTATGCCTACTATATTAAACTTTGTGAAGATTATATCATCATGGAATGTTTGTTTGTGTGTTTTTTTCTCTCTTATCTACTTTCCCTGTTGGTAACTGTGTGATAACTGCAAATCTCTGCAGCGGCCCTTCTATGAACGGTGGAAAATGCTCGAGAAAGAAGTGATTGAACCTCGAAACCATGAACGCCAACATATATACCAAAGTAGAAATCCGTATTACAGATATGATTTGGAACCATTCAGGGTATGTTTTGAGGGCCAATGACAATTGACTTGAACCTATTTGATTTCCAACTGTGACTTGTTATTAATTTGATTGAGAAGTTTATCAGGTGAGGAGGAAAGATTTTTGGTTGCTCTCTACTGTTACCAAACTTTTGAAGGAATTCATTCCAAGGCTTTCACATGCGGCAGACGGTCTCATTTTTCAGGTGCGCAAGGATTTATATACAACAATGCATACATGACTCTTTCTTGTAACTTTAAGGATGTTCAAGTTTTATTGGTCTAGCATCTGCATTACCATGAAAATTGAAGTTCTTTGTCCAATGAGACCTATTTATTTGTTGAAATTTCTGGTGTTGTGCAAAATATGACCTCAGTTCATATATAAGCTACACGGAATTCTGTGTATGAGAGTAGAAATGTTTTTTTACTACTGCATATGTGAGTTTCTTCTTCAAAATTATGAAAATTAAAGGATTCAAGTCACCCCACACCCTTATCCTTGTCATATCATACTTTGGAGGAAATAAAAGAGTCCATGTAACACAGGTAGTGAGTGCTGCTAGATCCTGATTCAACTGAATATGGAACTTGGATATGCTCTTGCTTTCTGTGAATATGCCAGGCGAGATAGTTTTTAAGAATTTGTTTAGATTATCGACCGAACTGTGTTTTTGCCATTGTTTATGGTGCAAACATATTTTGTTCTCACAAGACATGTTTTTGACTTGCTGTTTAGTACATTAGTGGATGGGGGGAGATTACTGTTTTCTTGACGACCAGAGTTCTTAGTTTACTGTTGTGTACGATGTCAGTTACAGATGGTCTTTGTGTTTCAGGGCTGGGATGATCCTTATATTCCCCGAACACATGAAGGCCTCTTAAAGTGGAAATATCCTGAGATGAACTCAGTCGACTTCCTGTTTGAGGTTGTGTTCTCGAATTCTTACAACTGATTTCTTTCTGTTTCCTGTTTCTCCCCCTTTCTTTCAACTGCAAATTTCACTGCCCATGCCTACTTGTCTTAACAGATGGTTGATGATCGCCAGCTACTTTTTTTGCATGAACGAGGAAAGAAGAAGCTGATGGATGGAAATAGGGTTGAATTTGGTGGTGGGTGGATTTTTCCTTCTGTCTGATATATATATATGTTTGTTTTCGTGTGTGTGTGTATCAACAATATGACCTATGTTTTGCACTATAGCACTGTTAAAACCTTTCGTTTCTCTTGAAATAGTAATACAAATGCACATTGATGTGGTTTGGTAGGAGAGCAACACCAAAGAGCAAATTAGCCCTAAAATGAGATTTTTTTGAATGTTATGATGAAAAAGTGATCTTCAAATATCTGATTCGTCTGTTTACATTTTACTCTTATTTATTTATTTATTTTTTGAAATATCGAGGTTGAAGTTTTAATCACACAATTAAAGATTGCAATGATTTTGACATTTTATTTACTGGGTATTTAATTTTAGGATCGGTTGCTGTAGATATTTGTAGTTCTTGTTGCTTGATAATCCACTTTGGAGCTGGTTTTCACTATTATTTTAGGCATTAATGATTTTATATGAAGGATTTTGGAGTTTGATCGCTTCATTTCCATTCTGATGCTCTGGCAATTAATGTTGCAATTTTGTGCGGGTTCTTTATTTATAATTTGGTCAAGCATTCTTTAGTTTCTAGGTCTATTTTGGTCAAAGCATTCCCTTGATTTGTGTACTTATGACTTGCACAGATGATTCTGATCCCACCTCATACTCGGGGAAGATTGTCGAATGTTCTTGGGATTCAGAGAGAGACGTATGGGTCTGTATGCGCATCAGGGCAGATAAATCAACCCCAAATGATTTCAATACTTACAAGAAGGTTGCTCCCCATTGCCATAATTGTCTTGTTGGTTTGTTAAATCAGTTTCAACACCATGTTTGATCTTTGATTGAAACAGGTGATGCGAAGCATAAGGGACAATATCACGGAAGACGTGTTATTGAATGAGATTCACGAGATTATTCGCCTTCCCATGTATGCTGACAGGATACGCAATGATAGCAAAGCCCATCACCACCACTCAAATTCAGCACGACGCAAGTGAGTGGTAAAACAAAGGAGCGAAGAAAACTGTAGAAGGCAACAGTGGAGACGGGTAATTAGGACAACTCACCCAATGAGGTGTACCCTTTACTGTTTACAAGCCAAAGTAATTGCCTGAGTTCTTTTTCTTTTCTTTTTTTCTTTTTTTTTTTTTTTGAAGTTGAGCATGTGCATGATGATGGGCCGTATTGGCAAGAAGGGTGTCACCGAGAGTTGTAGTGTGTAATTAGCTATACCTTTAGTTATAGCCTCTTTGTAATGTGTGCTAAGCTGGTGGGGGTTGTATTATGATCCAGTTGGTACACATTAGTAGTAGCAGTAGTACTTCAAAAAAAAAAAAAAAAAATCATGCCTTGGGGACTACTTGACTTTCTGATAGCAATAGGATCCATATGTATATTAGCATTTATTATCATCAGCTTCTTTTTTTCCTTCTTCTCTTGGTGGTTGGTTGGTTGTTTAAAAGTTGGTTTCATTTTCAACAAGAGGAGTCTAAGCTTCATAAAAAGTTTTTGCATCTTCCACCCTTATGAATATAATTTCAAGAAAACCCAAAATAAGCTCACTCTCTTCGTGAAGGTTTGAATAATGTACTGCAGGAGGCTTAAAGATATTTAGGTGTCCTTTTTTACCCTTTAACATTCAAAAATGAAACAAAAATACCGCACAAACAGAACCAATCAAACAAGCATGGTGGATGCCAGAGTATATCACTAGATTGCAAACTTGTCTTCATATCGGTATATGCTGGATATTGGTGTTGGGTTCTTCAGTGATTTATTAATTTCTCTAAATTATTTTGCTTTTCTTGGGCCTTCAAGCTTTAGATAGAACCCCAAAAAGAAGAAATCAAAGATTACAGCCACTTTTATTTTTGGATGAATAAATTACCACCACTCTTGACAATCCTCAAATGAAAAGATACTACACATGATCCGAATTGAAGATGTAGATGTCACAATCCTCAATTGAAAAGATACTACACATGATACGAATTGAAGATACATTTGTCATAGAATCTTCAGAGGTTCTCAAATTAAAGTATTAAGAATATACGTGTCATCAATATGTCAACATGATATGTTAAGACTATGAAACAGTATGTATATTCTAAATATACTTTTGTAATTTTATTGTGTATGCAAATTTACTCGAATCTTATACAACTCACATTTGATGGGTACTTCTTCCAAGATAACACAGTAATTATTCTCATTAAGCCATTTGGCCATTTAACCAAACTTGGCTTTGTTGCTAACATCAGCCAGAGAAGAAAATTCTGTGACAACACCTTCATGGACACATCAAGGGTGAAAGACAAGAGTTTTGGGAAACAAAAGGGGAGCTCATTTCTAAGTTTGGGAAGAAGAAATCCTTTGATCATTTCTCACCAACTCACAATCCCAGTTTCAATGCCCAAATCTACACAAAAAGAGCTGAGCAATAGTAACTCATAAACTATATGCCTAACTGTAGTCCCATCCAAGTACTGTAACGCATTGCCAAACATCTATTTCCATATGGAGCCTCATCTATGAAAAGAGAAGTACGTGTACGGAACAGAACCAAGATCGAGTGTGTGACAGAAAGACCGAGAAGGAAGTTCCAGATCAGGAAGACAAACCTGGATTCTTTTTTTAGATTCATTTAATTTTTTTAAATTCATAGACAAACCTGGATTCGAATGGATGAAGATGTCAAAAGACAAAGGGGCTTACTATCAAAGCCACCGAGGGTCTTTGGACAAAGCTACAATGTTAGCAGAAGAAATCTTGAACCTGGAAATAAAAACTCATACTTTTACAAGGAAAATCTCAGCCTTCCCAACTGCTTCCTGAATTCCATCAGTACTGGAACCAATTTCTTAGCATGTACCTATCAAGGCATTCTCCAACAGTTGGTTCTGGTTGAATCTCAACCTTCAATTTCTCCTGCTCTAATGGCAATAAACAAATCAAGTGTAGGCATGATTACTTTTAGAGCATTTGGGTCATATAAGAAGTCCAGCATTCCGAATCTTCCTCCTATACTCCATCTTTGGCGTCCCTAATTCTTTCAACCTCTCCAATGGCACTTGGTAGCAATGGCATGACAACATACCTGCTCAGAAGTGCCTCTAATTAGCTGACACTTTTGCATGTCCCGAAAGAATGGCCCTTTCTCTGACAGGCAAAGAGTATGACCCCAGGAACCACCTCTATATTTATGCTTGGAAGTTGAAATCTTTCCTAATCACAATCAATATTTTACAAATTAAATCCCGAATTCCCAGTAATCCTCAGCATTTAAATTCTTCAGAGCATGAACTATTAAGCTAGTCCTCTTCCTTTTCTGTACTCTTTTTACTCCCGATGCACCACAAAACAAATTTGGATATGCATCACAACTTCTCCAATATCTCTGAAATTTGTTTCTTCTATCAAGAAAAATGTGAATTAAACTGACAAATTACTCCATCAAAACGATATAGAATGAACTAAAAGATTAAAATCAACTACCCAAGAGATTTCCAAATCAAGATAAAAACTATAAACACATCGTATCCAAGTGAAAAGGGAAAAAATCGAACATCAAATACATAATTAAGCCCAAAGTAATTCCAAATTGGGTTAATAAAATTTGTTTTCCATTAACAATGTCAGTGTATAACAATTAAAGCAACTGCCTTTAGCTTCTTCCCATACAAATGTGTTTTTAGAGAGTCTGACAGACTTCTTCATGATCAGCTAATAAAAAGTGTACACAATTATATTTATGATAGATGCTAAAAGTTCCAACACAAGCAGAATCTTTCTGCACTTCGCTACGACTATTTTTATACTATATCAGGCAAATGTACCCACTTAAAGTCCGGCTAAATCGTGATTTGGGCATCTCTTCACATTGCATATCCAATGCTAGCCAATATGAGCATTTTCTCCAATTGTCAACTAGCATAGAACAGGCGACCACTTACAAGTCCACTAACATAGAACCAAATTTAGCTCTTAAGGTGAATGAACCGAGAATATGCCCTAGATAGAGGACAAAGACTAATATAATCTGCATACCTGACCCCAAACAGCACATCAATGTTAGTTGAACTGAGCTTGAGTCTATTTCACTGTATCAGTAATCAAATGCAGCTATCATGGGAGGGATGAAATCTCCGAGGATTGGATTTCTCTAACGCTGTGTTTTGTTGGAGGATTTGAGAAGGGATTTGAAAAGAGAAAGGAAAAAGTTAGGTGAAATGTGAATAAAATATACCTATATTTCACCTAGTTTCACATATATTTTCCTATTCCCTTTCCAAATTCCTCCCCAAATCCCCCAACCAAACACAACATAAGTATCATAGGACAAGTTTGGAGACAGCCATGAATCACCAAATCTAACTTTGAAACCCTAAACCATCAAGTATGTAGTAAGCCAATAGATTATATCTTTTACCAAAAAGAAAGATGAGCCAACAGACCTCTCTTCACAGAGCTCAGTGTAATTCACAATTGTCCAAACATCAAAATAGTTTTATATAGTATATTCACATGTTCTAAATTACCAACTTTAGACAACATCTACTTACCCAAAAAACCTTTAGACAACATCTTGGAGATGATGATAGAAACTACAAAATTCTGTACAAACTAAAATATAAGCTAATGCAAAAAGAGTAATAATATACAAACTAACAAATCTTATAAAATTTTCTTACTCGCTGACATGACACCTATCATATTCTTGAAGTGAGTTCTTTTTTGTCCTCCAAAGTTTCATTATAGCACGACACATCAATTAGCAAGAAAAGTTGCATTATAGCACGACACATCAATTAGTAGGAAAAGTTTGTAAGATGGAAGACAGTTCATGCCAATTTGTTGCAAACGACATTTCAAGATCAACTGCACAAATATTCAGCAAAATGTAATAAAAATGAGAGCAACGATACTCAACAATAGGAGTTCGAATGGATAGGGGGAAAAAAAAAATAAAAAGGAAAAAAGAAGAAGCATTCATGTGCTATTACAAATGTATATTGAACAAAATAGAATATATCATGAAAAGATCAGAAGACCTGTAACATAGGTCTCTTGCCAAGCCTCTTAATCTCCCTATCCAGTTGACCGGTAAGCATCAATCCAAACATCTTGAAGTCGCACAAAAGAGACCAGAAAGGATGGCTGAGCGTGGCTGGAAAATTCTTCTCAACAAAGAAATGGCTGTACCAGGCTAAACCATACCCAAACAGAGGCACAAAGAACACAAACCACCAATTAAAGCATAGAGAGTATATGAAGCAGAGAATACTAGCAAGAGTTCCAGCAAAATGCCAACGCCTTGTGGCTGGTTTTGAGTGCTGGTTCATGTAGAAAGGCCAGAACTCTTCCATGGTTCTGAAATTCATATCTTCAACAACCAAATTGAGGCACAAATCAGAGTTTTGGCTGTCGGTTATCCTTTCAAAACCCTGATCTCAATATCTCCAATTCAGAATTCTTGATTATGGGTGTGGGTGTTCATGAAAACCCCAATTGGTAGCAGACACAACCAAATTGAAACCCAAATCAGAGTTTTGGCCGTTGGGCCTTCTTTGAAAACTCTGCTTTCAATATAATACTCAATTCAGAATTCTTGATTATTGGGTGTTCATGAAAACCCTAATTGACAGTATTCCTTGAAAACCCTAGTCTCAATAAACCCAATTCAGAATCTTGATGATTAGATGTTCATGAAATCCCTAATTGGCAGTAGACACAAACAAGCTACCTGGGTTTGGTTGACTTTCTTGGAAGAACTCTCAGGCCAATCAGGTTCTCAGTATGCTTCAAATTGTAATTTGAAAACAAACCCAGAAATTTGAAAGCAAAACAAGGTTTAGGAGATGATTGAATCCATGTTTTGGAAGAGAACAGAGAAGGTTTTGTGGTTTTGTGGGTTTGACTAAAGTTTTGAGGAAAGAAATGTTTGAAGGTGTCAATTTGGGATATTCTTGGTATGGTGTTTCTCACCTACCACTCCCTCTGGAGTAGTTTGTTTGTCCTAATTGAGAAAGTTTTTGAAAAAATGAATTCAAAAGTGAGTGTTGGATGGCATAATTGAAGGGTGAGTGGTTGCTCTCTTTAGCTCTGTGAAAATCAAAGTAGGTTTTGTTTGGGAAATTCATCTGAAACAGTTCATTGGTTTAATCACTCCATTTATGGAGGCTGTGATAGAAAGATACAAAAAGACAAATCAAAGAGTGGGCCTTCCTCTTTGATTCTGAAAGCTCACAACCAACCACATGGCAAGATCACATCACATGCCATTGTTGACCGCCATTGTTTATTTTGAAAGAATAAATATTGGGAATTTTAATTTTAAAATTTTAAAAAGAATTCTAATGGTGTGATAAGAAGTGAGATCTATATATGATGTGATGTGTGTGTTTATATATATATATTTTTTCTTTTGTCACATTATTAGAGTTCTCTTTAGAGGTCCAAAATTAGAACTCTTTATCATTATTATATTTAAAAAGAATTCCATTAATGGGGTAAAAAATAAAGAAGAAATTATAAATCAATTTAAAAGATAAAAAATAATTACAAATATACGGGTATAATTTTTTGGAGAAATTATTGGAAACTCCCATTTTTAAGAGTTGTAGTCTACCAAGTCCCATTTTAAAATTAATAGACGTCCAAGTCCTATTTTTTTGATAATGTGATCCGAAGGATCCCATTATGTAATTATGGAATGGTTTTTCTGACTAATGTATCCTTTTTTTTTGTGGTTGAAACGTGTGTGTCATAAATAACGTGGACACCTCTACATACACTATTAAACCCAAAAAAAGCTATAGTAAACTTTTTCTAAACGTTACATACACCCACATCATAAATGTGTTTTTCCCAAACGTTACATACACCCACGTCATAAATGTGTTTTTTCCAAACGTTACATACACCCACATCATAAATGTGCTTTTTCCAAACGTTACATACACCCACATCATAAAAAAGTTATAGTAAGCTTTTCCCAAACGTTACATACACCCACGTCATAAATGTGTTTTTCCCAAACGTTACATACTATAGTAAGCTTTTCCCAAACGTTACATACACCCATATCATAAAAAAGCTATAGTAAGCTTTTCCCAAGTGTTACATACACCTACATCATAAATGTGATTTTCCCCAACGTTACATATACCCACATCATAAAAAAGCTATAGTAAGCTTTTCCAAACGTTACATACACCCACATCATTCAAACATAATATCATCAAATCCAAAACAGTAAGTTCATGGGCAAAACTATCCACCCCCAAATAATGGGACCTTTTGAGTGTACAAAATTAAATATGAGACTGATTAGATTACAATCCTACTTTTTAAGATTTATGGGTCAATTCCTCTAATTTTTTTCTGTGTAAAAAAATCACAACAAAAGTTGCACCTCCCAGATTTTGGTAATGATCTCTCTATCTTCCACCATGTTATAATTTCTACAAAAATAAAAAGAAAAAAAAGTGATCAAGATCATCTCTGAGTTAGATAATGGGATTCATCATGGGTGATATTTTTTGTAATCTTTATGTTATTCATAAAAGAATTATATCAATTTGATAATTAATAACGAGATTTCATTTTATTTGCCTCAGAAAAATAAAATAGTAAGTGAAAATTTTAAAAATAGACTTATTTTTTGAAAACAAAAATGGTAAATTTATGTAGATTTTTTTTTTTTTTTTTTTGATACATCGAAAATTTATAGCAAGAATTATCGATTCATCTCATTTTGGTGTGTGTGAATGTTTTATACATATAAGGTGTGTTTGATTGGACGTACTGGATAAGAGGGGATTAGAATCCATAGGACTTGAGTCTTGGGACTGTGAATCCCTGGACTATTTAGTTGGATTGGATATGTATCCTGTGATTGTTTTTTCATGAGATTAGATGTTTGGAATAACTATTTTTAGTGAATTCAACGTTTGGTTAGACGGACTGGATATGATAAATGAACAAAAGACTATTTTATCCTTTTTCAATTGTGTACTAAGTAATAGTAATATTAAACATATCTTTAATTTTTTAATTATTTTTAGCTAGATTAAATAAAAATTTATTTTATTTTATTTTTTACACAATTAAATAATTTTTTTTAAAATTAAATAAATAAATAAATAAAATATCAATAAAAATTTATATTATTTTTTTAATTAAAATTTTAAATAAATTTGTTTTTAAAAATAATAATAATTAAACAATGAAATTAAATAAAACATCTATTAACATTTAAATAATGAAATTAAATAAAATATAAACAAAATTTTAAAATAAAATATTTATAAAAAATTATTTTAAAAAAAATAAATAAAACATCAATAAAAAGTTAAATAAAATTATTTTATTTTTAAATTGAGACATTTAAATTTTATTAAATTTTACTAAATATAATACATAATTAAATAGTAGAGGGTCAAAATGGTCATTTCACCACCTAATCCCAACAGTAAATAATCCCCCCAAATTGTCCCACCCCCCCTCTAGGATAGTATAATCGCCCATATGGGGGATAAGGAGTCCGGCCGGACTCCATGTCCGGCGGACTAAAAAAAAAACAAACATCGGATTGGATTTACTGTGTGGATTACAATCCGCACAGTAAATAATCCCCCCTTATCTCCCCAATCAAACACACCCATAGGGGTAGAGGCATGTTGGACCAAGAGGGTCAGGTCACGTGCCCCTCTCAATTTTTAAAAATTACACTTTTACCCTTATTTGAAAAATAATTAATTTCTAAAATTCAAAATATGTCACAATTTTTTGTTTCTCATCTACTATTTTTGTTTTATTTATTTATTATTTTTGACAAAATCTTTGCAAAACCAATCACTGTGTTTGGTTTGAGTTTTCTGGATTAAGTTTTTTGAAAATTAATTTTTTTGGTTTTTGTGTTTTTTTGTTTTTAGTGAATATTTTTAAAATTTTAAACATTTTTTTTTACTTTTTTAGATGCACCTTACTTAGATGTATCTAAAAAGTAAAAAATTTGTGAAAAAATATTTTAAAAAATTAATAAATACATAAAAATATAAAAAATGTACTGAATTCTTGTATTTTTTTTGTATTTTTGGTATTTAGTAAATTTTTAAAAGATTTTTTTTACAATTTTTTTACTTTTTAGGTGTATTTATGTTAGGTGTGTCTAAAAAGTAAAAAAATTGCTTAAAATATTAAAAAAATTTAGTAAAAACAAAAAAACACGGAAAATAAAAAAGTAGAATTTTCTGAAAAGTGTTTTGGAAAACTGAAAACCAAGCTAGGGTTAATCTATTAGTCAGAATTCTTGCATTTTCATTATGAGATTAGAGGTTCAAATATCTCAATCTGGTTATTGATTATATTTTTCATGTTATTTATTTATGATTTTTTCTCTCTTATTTTGAAAATATTCATTTATATTAGTTATATAGTGTATTGATTTTCATTATGATTATAATTCATTAGTTTCATTATAACATGATTCATTAATTAAAAATAAAATATAAATTCCTGTAATTTGTTACTCTAAATATTTAATTTTGCTAAAATATTTTCTTTTAAATTCTATATTATTTCTATCTTTTCTCTCATGTCTTTCTCTTCCACTCTCTTTTTTTTTTGGGGTGTAATTATGTTATTCTCATTTTTAATAATGGTATGTGATCCCATTTTAAATTATAATGTTATCACGTTCACAAAATTAAAATAGCAAATCATATTAATAATAAATAAACAATCAAAAATGAAAAAAATAAAGCAAAAAACCTACTAACTAATTTGAGTATAACTTTAAAATTTTATTTTGAAACTATGTTTTTTTTTTAGTTGTTTTACTCTCAATTAAAGTCAAAATTATTTGTAATGTGGTAGATCGCTATGATCTTAATTCAATATTGTCCCTCCTAAGTCAAAATTCTAGCACTGCCATTGTATACATATGAACCTATAAATGATTCAAATTACTCGAGTGAAACTGATAGTGAGATCTACGAGTCTAATTGCATGGTCCAATCTATTTTATTGTATTCCAACAATCCTTAAAATAAAAAATAAAAAATGAAAAAAAACTGCCCCAGACGTCGTCTTTACTTACGTGCACTACTTCTCTATAATTGGTCTTTGTATATGTAGACTTGGGAAATAAAAGGAGCTCAATTGTGGATCTCAAATTTTAAAAGATAAATATGTAAGAAAAAATTAGGGACCTTGTAAAATTTGGTGGCATTTATTTATAAATTTCTCTTCAGCTATTTATATTTTATTTAATCTGAATTATTTTTTTACATTCTAATAAATTTTATGAGTCATATAATTATCAAAATACTCATAATAATAATAGGGTAAAACGCGCATTAATATTCACAGTGAATGTTTTGTTGTGTGAACATTCACACTATCATTGTGAATATTCACACATCAATGTGAAAGTTTACATTGTCAAATATGAATGTTCACATCATCAAATTGCTAAGGGTTCAAAAAATATTTGTAAGGGTAAAATTGTCCATAAAATATCTTAATTATAAGAATTAGGATTTTGTGGATTAAAAATTCAAATAATAGGACTTATTCAAATATAAGAATATGTTATGGACTAATTGAGATACAAGTACTTGAAAAAAAATTTCCTAATAAATTTCTTGAAAATGTATTTGAAAATTGTCAAAAAAAAAATAAAAATAAGAGTAAAGAGTATTAGTGTAAATTTAAATTTTTAACATGATTGAATCATATTTATAATGAATTTGATTCATACATTTGATTTCTAGCAACCAAGGTTCTGTATTGTTTGGTTTTCAAAATCTGTTTGCAGAGAGTTTTTCTAAAATATTAAAAATTAGTTTGATAAAAAAATGAAAAAAAATTAAAAAACACTTATCATTTTTATATAGTTTTATTCTTTGGAAGAGTATAAATAATTTTTAAAATTTTTAAATATTTATTTTTGTCAAATTAATTTTTATTTTATAATAAAAAATTAATAATAGTTTCAGAAAAACAAACCAAACATGACGTAACTATTTTGATAACTTTTATCGAACTTCATAACAATACAGTAAACAAACATTCGAAAGCTCAAAAAAAAAAAAAAAAAAAATGCGAGTATTTGAGAAGGATAGAAAATTATTGAATAATATGTATTTAACATATTAAGGCATCTTATTGTTGGAGAAGGATACACAAAAATTCTGAAAATATACATATAAGAGTAATGTTTGTGACTCTTAAAATATCAGTTCTAAGGGATTTTAATTGGTTAATTCTTAAATTAATCAATATGTAATAATTCATGTCATTAAGAATAAATTTAAAAACAAAGTTTTAAATGTTTTAAGTTTGAGAGAAGAGGGAATGACTGTGAGTGTTCTTTCTCTTCAATTCTAACTTTTGGTGGTGTCTAAAATTTGACAACGGTAGCGGTAACGGAGTTAGATTGTAATGATGGGGACGACGTTGACAGTGACGACAAATGTTGATACAGATCTTGCTTTCCAAATCACATTTATGAGAAGATCGGTAATTTTTTCTAGATCGTAACTCTTTTTTTTTTTTTTTGACAGATTTATTTTTGTTGTTTGTAGTTTATTGTTTGATTGTTTGTTTGGCCTTTAGAATTTTGTTGTTTTTATTGTAATCTTTTATATTATTTGTTTTGTTTTAATATAACTATTTTTTCTATTTCTTAAAAAAAAAGAAAAGTATGTGGTTGTTAAAGCAGAATATATATTTTTATTTCTGAATTTTTTGATTTTTTTAAAAGTTTTATTTGATTGGTATTTTTAAATAGATAAAGAAAAACATATTTGAGTTGAAATGGATCAAGATTCACAATGAGGTTTTTGGAAAGCAAAAAAAAAATCAGTTTTTAATTTTTTATTCATTTTGAATTATATCACTTCTCATATTTTTTACTTATAAAAAGACAAAATAAATTAAAAAAATTAAAAAATTAACTTTTTATTAACTTCTTAAAATACCACAATGTATATAACATTTGGTGGTGGTCAAACCAAGAAAGGGAATGAGAGAGAGAGAGAGAGAGGACTTTTCAACTCTCTTTCTTGTCCTTTTGCTGACAAGGACTCCATTCTTCTTTCAAGCCTTTCCTTTCTAAGAGCATCTCTAACGGTTCACCTAATGTTTCATCAAATTTGAGTAAAAAAATGGCTATTTCCTCAATCTGATACTGAATGCTCCAACGGTTTACCTTCATCAAATCTCTTTCAGGACAACCGGATGGTCGCCCGGCAGGTCGACCGGGTAGGGAAATTTTTTTTTATTTTTTATTTTATTTTATTTTTTTTTTACCTTTTTGAACTGTTTGAACCAACCTTCGCACTGTTTGAACCAACCAATTTTCCCTGCACTGGTCGACCGGTTGGTCAACCGGGTGGTCGACCAAGGGGTCGACCAGGTGGACATCCAGGTGGTCGACCACCATGTGTAACATTCTGAACCTTTTCTGCTCCAACGGTCAGTAACAGTGATTTGGTAAAATGTATATCTTGTTCTCAGTTTGATGTTTTTTTTTTCTGAATTCTCATTTTGATATCAATTTGTGCAACGGTTGGAGCATAAAAAAGTGCCTTTTTCATCAAAATTTGAATCTGATGCCAACTTTGGTTTACCGTTGGAGATGGTCTAACCCTTTCTTTCTGTTGCGAAGATGGATGGTGGGATTAGATTAACAGTGACGAGGGATACATATTATATTTATTTTGAAAATTTATTATGAGATTAATAATTTTGGCCCCGTTCGATAGAGTTGTGAAAAAGTGACTATACATTATAACTTAACAGATTATAACTTAAACTGTGAGTATAAACTGGTAACCTGTTTGGTGTAACTGTGGGATTATAGATTTAAGCAACAGAGTAGTGTTTGGTAAATAAGCTGTAAAATAGCTTTTTGCTGTGTAATTGTCTTTTTTGCCCTTATGAACAGGAAATTTGTAATTTTTGTCATTTTCTTCTCTTTAAATTTTGAAAAAGTTATTTCATTAATGAAAGTTGATTAATTAGTACCTAATTTGGTACATTTCATTACCTCAAATATTTATTTTTTTATTTATTTTTTTTGTAATAATATTGAGTTGACAAGAAAATAAAAAAATGTCATTGCAATAAAAATACAATAAATTACTATTAAGGCAAAAAAAATAAAACTTCATAAATATTTATAGAACTCTTAATTTCGTCTGCAAATTGACATACAAATATTATGTCTCCTCACTTCCATCTAGTTGTCATCACATGCATCATCATTTCCATGGCGTGCTTGTTGAGACGAAGATCTTTCCTTTTCATTAGGCACATAATCTGTGAATCTATCATAAGAGTTAAATGCAATATCGCGGAGCTTACTTCGTCGGATGAAATTATGAATTGCCATTGTTGCACAAACAAGTTTGATTTGGATCGGCCATTTGTAGTTTGGTGGGATATCCTTTGTCATCGGCCATCTTACTTTCCAAACCCCGAACGTTCTTTCTATTACACTTCTAAGTGATGAATGTGCTTGGTTGAATTTTTCTTGTGCATTTTGGAGGGGGTTGACCATGTTCAAATTGAGCTAGATGGTATCTCTCTCCTTTGTAAGGTGCAAGATATCCTTTCATGTTTGGATAATTAGCATCCACCAAGTAAAACTCATCTATTTTAAAATTCCAAAATGAAATTAAAGTAAGTAATTATAAATGTAAAAATAAATATGAAGATGCGAGTGTGGTGCATCTATTGTGGTAATCAAATATAAAACAGTTACTTCCTTGTGGTTTTGGAAAATTAAAACTAGGATTCCTAATTGCATCTAAGAAGATCCGAGTATCGTGTGCACTTCATTCCCATCCTGGTAAGCAAAATGTGAAACACATATCAAAGTCACATGCGGCCATTATGTTTTGAGTCGCATATCCCTTTCTACCTATTAGACGAGCTTGCTTTTCTGGAGATATATATGCTTTGATGTGTGTTCCGTCAATTGCTCCAATACAATCCTATTACATAATAATGAATAAAAATATTTTTAGCCACAGATTAGTAGAAATATCTTACCAACATTAATTATATGTAACACCCAAGTTGCACTTGTAGTTAATTATTTACCTTGAAATGAGGATAATATTTGCGATTGTGTCGGATATATGGATGCACACCATTAGTCGGTTGAGGCCTTACTCAATCAATGGACATCATTGTAATAGCCTTTAACACCTTCTTGAAATATTTTGAAATAGTCTCGCCGGAATGTTGAAATCTTTCTTGGACATTTCTGTTTCGAATGTCACCGCCAACAATAAACAAAAATATTGTAATTTGCTCTTGAACCGAGACTTGTCGTCCAGTTTGAAGGCCATAATTTGTCTGTAACAAATTACACAATTGATAAAATACCTCTCTTTCCATTCGAAAATTTTCAAATATTCTTATCCGATTCCCTTCTTGTAATTCTACCGTCCACATTCCTCCTGTTAAACAAGATGTCCTACATGGTTCTTTTATCAAATAATTTGTTACATAACTGTAGCCGCTGTAGCTAAGAGCATATTATTATTTTGTTGGGTTTGCGATGTGCTGCCTTCATCGTCAGTATCTTTATCATCATGGTCATCATTCCATTGTTCTTCATCACTGTTACTCATCTTTAAAATACCTACTCATTTAAAAGGTTTAGTTACTATTCAATTCAAACAAAAATAGGGTGAGATAAAGAGTTAATATAAATTCAGAATTGGCAATTTAAATTGTTAAATCAAACCCACTATATTCACAGCAAGATTCAAAACAATATGAACAAATAAAAGTTACTAAGAGATAAAGTAAAGTTATTTGATAGTGTTTCTATTAAGAACAACCTTGTTTCTATTTGAGCAAATGTTTTTTCCTTGAGTAACAACAGATTATTGTTCCTCACTATCATACATGGTTACACTTGTTATGGTTGATACTTGATGTCATTGAGACTAGTTACATTGCTAAGATCTGTGGGCTTTTGCATTGATGTTATAGAGAATGCCATAGATGATGCAGACATGTAGATTCAATTGCTACTGATCTCTGTTGTTCAATCTTTTTACTAACCTTTTTTTTTTTTTAAATGATGATGGTTGTGATTAATGAAAATCAATCAGATTAGGGAGAGCATGATTAATCATCAAAATATTTAGTGACAAATTGAAATGAGTTTCTATATTAGTCATCTCCTTTTTCTGTATTTTTTATAAGTAACCGTAAGGTTTCAAAAAAAGACACATGAAGAGAACGGCACCATTGGGCAAGAGTTAAACATCATTGTCAACACCAAAATGAAGAAATATGTAAATATCATTCAGGATACTTGGACAGAAAAACATCATTCATATAAAGAAATATGTAAATACACAAATGAAATAGGTGAAAGATTAAAATGTAAAGCAAGAAAATTATACCTTCAACTTCAACAAAATTATACCTTCAACTTCAAAAAGTTATACCTGGAGAGCTTCAAATGTAAAGGAAAAAAATGTAAAGCACAAAAATGAATTGAGTAAACCATTCACCTACATATACATATATATAATCTTCACCATTCACCTACCATTTATATTCAACTAACATTCAACAAGTCAACCATTTACCTACCATTCAACTGAAAAAATGTCACCTACCCACCAACCATTCAACCATTTAACTAACAAAGTCCAACATAATATTAATAAAATTCGAAATAATGAGTCCACAATTAAAAGTCCAACATAGTCAATATTAATAAAAGGAAAAATTAGGAAAATATTGCAACAGTCCACAATTAGTAAAATAAAAAGTCCAACAGAACAGTTCACAATTACTAATAAAAGTCTTAAGAACAACCGGGCAGTCCACAATTAGCCGCGATAACCTGCGGTGGTTTTCTCCATCTCAATCTCCAACTTTAGAAACCTAAGCTGAACTTCATCCGTAGGAAGAGTCATGAAGCACTCACGACGCTTGTCTCATAAGAACAATCGGGCGGTCCATACATACAACTCATCATCCGAGGACACACCAGGGATGTTTTCCAACTTCGCCAAACATTCTGCAATTGAAGGATATCTTGATGAGGTTTGTGTTGAAGTTGCTGAAGATGACTCAACCACATTGACTATACGATCAAGTGTCCTGTTAATTAGAGTTGCACCAGTAAATTTCTTCTTTGTCTTGCTCTTGGTTGATGAACCATCAATGTTTGATGAACGCTTTTTGTTTAACTCAGAAAGATGAACCACCTCCAACTCATCATCATCATATTCAGCATCATGTGGGGTATGAAATTCCTCCACATTCTCATTAGTGTCAGGCATAACCCCTGAGCTAGGAGTGTATGCCCATTCTCCTGTAGCAGCTGCATCTGAGAATAGTATGTCTAAGTCTTCACTAAATTGCAACGGCATACGCCGGAATTTAGCAGCATCAAGATACCTCTGCAACAATTACAAAGAAAAAATTTAAGATTTACAAGTATCAAAATTTGGTGTGTTTAAACCAAAAAAAAAAAAAAACAAATAGAATATGTACATTAAGCAATTTAAATACCTCCAATTTCTTGGTCCACCACTCATCAGATGCAGACATAGCTCCAGTCAATGTATCACGGTTCAAGCTTATCTCACCCTTTAACAGATTGTTCCACAAAAGCCAATCTTTTTTCAACACATCCCAATGGTTTTTCATTTGTAGTCGTTGGTATGCTTTTCCAGTCATAGTTTTAAACGTAGTTATGACATTTTCCCACCCGACCCTATCTAAGTATGTACTAGGTTTGTGTCCGACCTTCACTTGCTCAACACAAAGCTTAATAAAGATTTCATTTGATTTTGCATCCCAATGAGCCTTAACAGATGGTACTTGAGAGGATTTTCCCTTATTCTTCCTATTTTCAGATTGTGTTTCCTTTTGGGTACTCATTCTATGAAAGAAAAAAAATTGTTTAACACATACTCATTCATCATTGGTTGCATTAAAACATAAGATTAGTACAAAATAACCATACATGGCAACTACAATAGACGTCTCATCATTGGGTACACAACTTAGCAAAAAAACACATGATCTAAAAGCCACCTACAATCATTTGAAGAGTAATGCAACTGACAGAACAATACAAATTGTGAGCAAACCCACAACAAGCTGCTTCATAAATGTTACGGATTGCTCAAGCATTTGGTTCTTCACTTTTAGTCCTACAGTCTCGATGTTTTGATTTTGATAAAGATTTGTCTCGTTCCTCTACCTCTCTACCATCGTCACAGATTTTGGGGTACACCACCTCCAAAATTGACAATTTCTTTTCTCACAAATTACATACAGACTTCCTTTTGATGGCTTCTCAGATTCGGTAACCCTTATGGCAGCTCTTACACCACACTCACATTTCAAAGCCTCGTACCTCAAATCCAAGGTCTCAGCACTGGAAGAATAGTTACTAGAGGATGACATGCCTCTGCAGTAATTAGGAAGAATTGAATCCAAATCCTCTAAAATTGATTGGGAACTTAAAGATGTTATACATGACTAACACTATTGTCCATGACCAACTATGTAAACAAAAAGAGTTTTCATGGATTGGATTGAGTAACCCTTATTGATACTAAAATGAAAATATTTGCACACTTTGGCCTTGCAAAGACAAAAAAAAACAAACAAACAAACAATTTGAAACTGTTTTTGGTTCAACTACACTTTGGACACTTTGGATTCAGTAACCCTTATTGATACAACATGTTTTTGGTTCAGCTACAACTTCCTAACCCAAACCTAATTGACCAATCAGTTTAACAAAATGTGCAAATAGAGGTGATATTCAAAGTTGTAGTAACCCTTATTGACCAATCAGTTTAACAAAATCCTAAATACTACAAGGACTTTTGTTGAATGGAGGAAAAGTACATTGGTTCCAATTTATAAGAATAGAGGTGATATTTCAAAGTTGCATTGATTATCATGGTATTATACTAAGTTATAACTTGTAAGACGTCATATACTGAAATTTTAGGATAGAGTAATGAGTGGAGATAAAGCATAAAACAATAGTTTAAAATTAAAAAATATGGATAGTTCTGATAACAAGAGTAAAGAAGATAACAACAATTCTTTCTGATAGAATTGTTCAACAACAATTCTGATAGAAAGGGAGCTTTGTACTATAATTGATAATTGTTCAACAAGAGTTCTGATAGAGTTGTAGTAAAGAAGATAACAAAACTCCCTAAAAATCAAAAAGGGATACACAGATTTTTTTTTTTTTAAAATTTTTTTTGGGTGAAGATAACAAAACTGAATGACAAAAAAATAAAATCAATATATAAATAAGATAACAAAACTGATAGAGTTCTGATAACAAAACTCCCTAACAAGAGTTCTGATAGTGTGAACTAAATTGTTCAACGACAGTTCTGATAGAAAGGGAGCTTTTATTTTATTTTTTGGGGTATTCAACACTTGAACACAATAACGACATCAAACAGAACCTGAATGACAGTTCAATTTTAGAGAAAAATAAAAGTTCAGAGAAAAATAGAACTTGAACACAAAATTTCAAAGAAAAATAACATTAATTTACGAAAATTAACATTAATCTCAGAGTAAATAAAAGTTCAATTTACATTAAGATGTTATTTACGAAAATAAACTGAATGACAGAAAAATAAAATCAATATATAAATAACATTCTTGAACTTCAGTTCACACTTCACATACAGACACACACAAATTTCAGAGAAAAGAAGGGGGGGAAATAAGAAGAAGTTCCACATCTATATATTCAGTCATATATCTTCCGCTTCAGAAACAGAGCATACATTTCTTCTTCTTCTTCAAGAGATGACAGATAAGGGAGAAGGCAAAGCCAAGGGCAAGATGGAAGAGGAAAATTCAGACGGAGAGGCCGCCTTCAACTCGAAACCAAAGGGTGAATCGAAGGAAGAAGAGAGAGTGTGATCTGATTTTGGTCTGTGTAAACCCTAGCTCAATGTGTGTGTGTGTATGTATATATATCACAAACAAAAGGCATGAACTCTTACCTTTTTGGTGCAGATCTTGGAGAAATCTTGGAGAAATCTTTGACTTCGATCGGCTAATCTTGGAGAGATGTGGTGGATCGTCTTTCGTCACCAAGGAAATGAGAAGAGGAGTGTGAGGAGATGAGTGGGCTAGGGCAACGAAAGAGGGCTTATATAGTGGCATAACCGTAATTGTTGAAGTTTTGGAGGGGCATTTAAGTCATTTCATGCCCCTCCAATCAGCTGCGCGCTTAAGCAGAAATCTGTAAGCATCTCCGGAGCAGCTTCTCCAAATTGGCCAAAAATGGCTTTTCTTAAGCTATAATCTGGTGCTTTAAGCTGTGCCAAACAGATCATTCTAGCTTAAATTAAGTCATAAGCTGAAATAATCAGCTTATTTATAGGATTATGAAACTTGTCTAACAAGCGGACTATCAATCTTACAAGGAGATAGTATTCAAATCTAAAGTTAATTCTACTTATGCCACAAATCTACCTCATTACACTTATTTTCTATTTACACCCTATATAAAAAATTTAGGTTGCGTTTGGTAGAGTTTTGTAAATATAATTTGAGAGTATGAGTTGTATTTTGAGTTTGTGAGTTTTGGAATTATGATTTGAGTGTGAAAAATTTGTTTGGTGAAAGAGTTTTGAAAAGAGTTTTGAATTGAGTGGGGAATTTTTGATGTGACATATGATATTTGATACAAAAACTTACAACTCATAACTAAACATACAACTCAAAATTCTATTAAAGCACATAAAAAAAATTTATAAATTCGGAAGATATATTTTTCGAATATATAAAAATTAACATATGTCAATTGCAAAAAAAAAAAAATGCACTGTTTCGGTCAACCGGCCGGACGACCGGTGGGACGACCGGTTAGGCCAAATTTGAAATTTTTTTTTTTTTTAAATCGCGCCTCAGACAGAGTTTTGTGCAGAGTTTTGTAAATATTGTGAAAATGTGATTTGAGTATGGTATCCAAACATCATGTTGGAATGTGGGGGTAGACATATAGTTTGGAAATCATTCCAAACAAAGTCTTATTCTCTTTTTACATCCTTTATAATTCCACATTTACCCTTATCTCTAACCACCTCCTTCTTCTTACCTTTATACTTAACTTTTCCACCTTCAACTCTATCTTCGATCACCGCTGCCACCTCCACTCCACTATTATCCCCACGAGTCCTAGCTATAGTCGCCGTCGTGACCTCTTGCCACAACCACTGCCTGTACCTTCGACCACAATCGGCGTCACAACCCCATCTATAGTCGTGATCTCTTCCCTAGTCCTTGCCGGCAACATGATCTTCTCCCGGCAGCATGATCTCTTCCTCAACCACGATCTCCACTCTCGTGACCCTCCATCCAAACCTCCTCTACTGTGATCCTTCTTGCTTCCACACTTCATCTTTTTTGCTTCGAACCAAAGACAGGCAATTGCTCTACCTAAGGGGGAGAGAGAGAGAGAGAGAGAGAGAGAGAGAGAGATGGGTTTCAGATCTAGGGTTTAGAGGATGAGGAGAATAATAGAAAGTGGTTGTGGTAGTTAGGAGGGAAGAAGGGGTTGGGGCAGCATAGATGGGTGGCGACGAGTGGCAATGGCGATGACATAGGTGGGCAATGACGGACGACAGTGTTGGTGGTCCAGTGAAGGAAGTTGAAAAGATGGTGGGCGAAATGAGAAATTAGGATTTGTAATTGTTAAAGCTTGAGGGTTTTTTAGGAACTCTGATTAGGGTTAAAATTGTAATAAATTTTTTTTGAGTGTAATGAATTAGAATAGTTGTCTAAGTAGAATTTCTATTTTCACACATCTACTTACCTTAGTTCACACATTTAACGAAATATTATTTTAATAACAATTATACCCTAAATTAAAATGATCATAATGGACATCTACTAACACCCATAATATTATATCAAAATATTTTCTACACATCTTTTAGGTTGAATATTAGTTTTATTTCATTAGCCCTCGTTTGGCTTAAGCTAAACAGGAACTTTTTGGCTAAAATAATCACAAAAAGACAAAATTGGCTTTTTAGCCTAATAAGACAAAATGTAACATCCAAATCATAATCATTTTATTTTTTCTTTCACAAAAGCTAAAAAAATCAAAAAGCCTATTCCAAACAAAACTTTTTAGTCCCAGGTTAAAAAAGTCAAAAAGTCAAAAGGCCAATGCTTCCATGCACATTTCAGTAATTGGTCTAACACCTTTTATTTTCTTTAATTTTTTAAAATTTTTTATCTACAGAAAAAACCTTGCAAACTGTACAATAACATTATAATATCAATTCAGCTAAAACTATTCCAGATCTTTTAAAGAAGAATTAGCGTAATCATGTTATCAAGATGAGAAGAAGCAGAAGCATTGCAATTTCACATGCTTATCGAAACTATGAGGAGACGGTTATTCTTCTTGTCTCCGGCATCTTTTGTTCATAGTATTTCTCCAACTCATAATAAAAAATACAGTGCATTTGAATTTTGAAAATGCATATATCTTATTATGCAAGCCCACTCCCACGACTAGTTAATGCATATGTCTATTTCTTTTCGATAGGATGGAGTAATGCACTATGGGGACTCAATACAATGAAAGTTGGGTTATGATAGTTATTCAATTGTAACAACCTTACCTTTGTCCCTTATGATCTTTATTGACATCAAATAATGAAGCATGTTGTTGTGTTTGTCTTCACTGTGAATCGAAATAGGGCATATCCTTACTCTTCATTTTGAATAGGTGTGTGGAAAGAGGGTTGAGGTGGTGTATGTACAAGATATGAGTTAATGATATAATTCGAATAATTGGTGTGTGAAATGAGAACAAAAATTAATAATCAAATTACTAAATGTGTGTACTGAGAAAAGATGTGCACTGAGGTAATTAGGTGTATGGAAATAAAATTTCTCAATTTCTCAATCTAAGTCCATGGGATTAGAGGTAAAATGACTGTTTTGTCCCTCATTTTATAAAAATAATTTAATATTAAAATAAAATAGGATAATAATATATTTATACAAATATATATGTATATATATATCAACATAAAATAATATAATACCACAATATAATTTTTAATATTAAAATATATAAAAAAACTAAGAGTATTTATGAAATTTCATATAATTAATCCCATCATAGAATGACCAAATAAACATGAATTCTTGCTAGTCTAATAGTCATCAAACAAACATAATTTTTCTTAATTCCCTCACTAATAATTCCTACTCCTATCATACCTAACTTTAAAAACAAACGGACTATACTAACAATCTCCTTACTAAAACTCCTATCATACCTAACTTTAAAAACAAACGGACCCTATAAAAAAGAATGGCAGGAAGATTACGTGGCCATGTGGTCATTTAATAGTATTGTATTATTTTTATCATTATTTTTTTAATTTTTAGCCTCATGTAATTATCAAGCCTCTGTTATTGGCCACATTATTAACATGAAAATTTTTAAAACACATGATAATTACTTGTAAAGAGAGAACATTATTCGCTAATTTTGAAGCATCATCACCACTAAATATATGGCTTGTAATCAATGAGTAATTATTGAGATTAGGCAAAAGGAAGTGGATGGATCAATTTTGTGACACCATCTATCAACTTCGTACATTCTTTAGTTTCTCAGAGTTTTAAATGAAAAAAAGATCACATACAAAATTATAGAGATTAAATTAATTTTTTTAAAAAAATTATAAGCACAATATAATTTATTCATTATACTGATAATTCGTATAGTTTCTTTTAAATTCTACTTTAGCCCCTTTAGTTGCACATAATCTTCTTCCATTCAAAATGTTAATGGCGCTTTAAGAAGGAATTACATTGTAACAAAATTAAAAAAAATAAAATTCAATTATTTAAATTAAAATTACGATGACTAAAGTGACGCTATTTCGATTAAACTATAAGAACTAATAGCAGAATTCACCTTTTATTTATTGCTCAGCTTAAGTCAGTATTTTGATATTACTGAGTAATTAATTGTTTGATTCACATCACAATATCTAATTCATGTAAATCGATTCAATTTGAACCGTCGGATCATGATCACATGGTCCAGCACAACCATAGAGAGAATTAGCTAATTTGTGTGTAGACATTAAAAATAAAAATAAAAAAATAAAAAATAAATTTGTATCCCATTGATGACGTGGAGTTTCAACCCACTAACAAGTATGAGTAAACCAAAATAATTTTTTTTATAAAAAAATTTTAGGCTAAAATAGTACTAAAAAACAAAATAGACTAACTAATAAGACAAAATGTTACATCAAATTCATAATCATTTCATTTTTTATCACATCCAACTACAAAAAAATCTTGCCCTCTTTCTAAATACAATTATTTTAGCCAACTAAAATAGCCAACTTCCTAACTGGACCCAAGACAATTTGGCACATATTTTGCATGGTGTGCCAACCAATTGGATCAATCCAGAAATGGAGCCTAAAAAACAGAATTTTCAATTTAACAAAATTCACAATTTTTGCTGCATTTTCAATCCTCAAATCATTGGACTGTGAAATTTATCTGTACATTGTGATGTTAATCATAGTTGTCAACTTCCCAAAAACTCAAGACTCTTTTGATTTTTCTTCTTTCCATAAAATCTAATAAAAATATGAAAGTTTATACAAAGAAATATATTGTCACATAACAAATATAACAGACTGTACAAAACAAAAAACTACTCTTTGATATAGATCATATACTTACCAGAAAGAATGACTCAAATTTTTATCCTTTAATAAATATATATTTGCATATCCCTCCTCTTTCTTTCGCGTTTTCTCAGATATATCCTAATATAGTTGGAAGAAGTTTCTAGAAGACTCGGTCGCCGGTAGCGTAGAGGTTCCAGAAGATGGTAGTGACAAAATAGAGAGCAGCAGTGAGGGAAAGAAATGCTTGAAAAGATCCAAGCCATTGCACAAAGTAACCTGTCCCTATTGTGCTCACTATTGCTGCCAGTGTCCCTACTGAATTTGAAATGCCTGCACAAATGATAAGTATTGCCAATGGAGAAATATATGTTAGCATTTTTTAGCAAAAAATAAAAATAAAAATAAAATTAAAGAAATGTTTCGGTGGATTTGAGAGCATACCGTGGAGGAATCCTGCAGATTGTGGAGCGATATCCTAATCAAACAAAGACGAATGTTAGAAGGGGTTGTATTTAATGTTTTTGTTTTATGTTTTTATTTAAAACTGGTAATAAAAACTTATTTGGTATATTGTTTTTGTTTTTCGCAGTGGAATCAATTCTAAGATTTTCGAAACATTTAGAAACAAAAAATGTGTTTTCTTTTGTTTTCAAAACAAATTTTCACCCCTTCCTCCCCGTCCCATCACTTCCGGCCACCACCCACTGCCAGCCACCCCCACCATCCAACACCTCGGCTACTGCCGGCCTCCAGTGAGCTCCAGCAACCCTCCAGTGACTTCTAGCAACCCTCAGCGACACTCAGGCCGCCACCTCCAGCAACCAAGCATGGTTTGTTCTTTGTTTTTTATTTGTGTACAAAACATTTATGTACACCAAAGTCATTGAAGAACTAAAATTAATTGTTTTAAGAAAGCATAAATTGCTCTAGTTTTGCAAATAAAAAATTGTGCAATAATGAAAAATGTTGATGAACTTACTTGCATATTGAGGAGAAATCCAGCTTGGCTGAAAGAGCTCAAGCTCAGGGCTGCTGTGATGAACATCGATGCAATTACTGGTGTCTTTGCATAGTTCAACAACAGCAATGACACCCCTGGCCCCATGAATCCGATTGACTGTTGTATTCATTATCACGATAACCAATGGTTAGTATAACAAATTAAAGAAATTATGATTCTATACAGAAGGTAATTAAAAAATTACCTGCATGATTTTCCGGACTAATGTTATAGAATACCCTTTTTTGATTAAGAAATCCGATGCTACTCCTGCAACGTAGCCTGAAACCGCCATTGTTCCCCATGGGACCGCACTAAACCAAGCTGCTTGTTTTAAATTCACATTAAATACCTATTACCACAACCCATAATTATCATTAGTACTCATAAATAGTGCTGTTATAATTGTGCATCATTTTTGGTTTTTGGGGGATCCTAGAACATTGTCACATAGTTTAGTTGAAACAATGTGTAATTAAATGAGACAAAAGAGTTAAATTAATTATTATTGTGTGCTTGAAAATAATAGAGAATTTACGCTATATGCTCTTGGTAAGTGGCAAACGATTCTGAACAAAAATAAAGAGCTAAAAGAAAGAAAATGCCAATGAAATTGTTACTCACAGTTTTAAAATAAACCGGCATCCATGAGAGAAGAATGAAGTAACCCTGCATTCAAAAACAAGGCCCAAATTCTCAATGCAAAAATATTAATATTTACATTAATTTCACTATAAACAAAAACAACTTACCCAATTGTTAGTAACATTAGCAAAGATAATTGCCCATGTGGGTAATTTTGACAGTAAGAGGCGTACAGACGGAAGCTTGGCCTTGTCTATTGAAGCATCAGACTTCCCAGCTTGGATCAACCGCAGCTCTGATTTGCTGATAAATTGGCTTTCTTGCGGATCATTTGCAACCCCGTATGCCCATGTTGTTAGCCAGAGGAGTCCGAAAGATGAGAATAAAATGAAAGGGCCAGCTATTCCAATCGATGACATGGCCATGGGAGTTAGGACTAAGCCCACAACATTTCCAAGATGAAATCCTCCCATAGATATCCCCACTGCAGTAGCTCTTTCATGGCTTGGAAACCACCTGATTGATATGAGGTTGACACATTACTAATAAATCTAGTGAAATTTTAAGCACAAGTTCTTTTATTTGGTTTGGCTTGGTTTGGTTGTGTTTGGCTTTGAAGGTGTTTCCTCATTGCTTGTTGACCCAAGACACTCTTGGTTGTGTCAGTGTGTCCTTTGGACGAGTGTCTTAAGTAGTAGTGCAATTGGTTCAGTTGGGGTCGAGAAAAAGAATTAGTACCAAATCGAATCTTTTGGTTTTGTTAATTGAGGAACCGAAATAAATCTCATAGAACGTTTCGATTTTGTTGATTTTTTGATCTAGTGTAAATGATGGATTTGTGGATACTTTAAGGTTAAATTTAATAAAAATCTATTGAATCTCATATTGGGAATAAATGAAAAGAAATGAGTAGAACTGCTCTATAAATATTCCCCCCTTATTTAATGCAAAAGGTACAGCATTGATAATTTATTGTCTGATAATATTCATATATATAATATTTAAATATATTGATTGGTTCCACTGGTATTGGTGTAAACTATTTCAAAACCAAAACGGATCGTACATTATAGAAAAATGACTGAAAATTAAAATTTCGGTAATCTTAGGCAATCAATTAGATTTTACTAATTTTTCTTACAAGCCTAGTCTTGAGTCTTGTTGTATATTTTTTTTCTTTCTGGTATGAAATGCTTACTTACCCAAAAAAAAAAAAGTAAAATGTACATATATATATATTAAAAAAAAATTAATTTACATGTTGAATGACTGTGCAACAAGGAAATGAGGATTACCTTGATAAAAGGGTGTTCATGGAAGGTAAAGCTACACCTTCAGCAAGGCCAAAGAAGGCTCGAGCAGCCAAGAGGCTGGCTGTGGAGTGGTTTGCAGCCCATGGCGTGAGGAGAGTGGCTACAGACCACAAGGCCACACCCCAAGCGATCACTCTTTTTCCTCCATATTTATCTACCAAAACTCCACCAATAACTGATGAAACTATGTATCCCCATAGAAATGAGGACTATCCCACATCAAAGTAAACATCATGTTTGTTAGCACATCAACTAATCACAATGAAGAGGAAGTAATTCAAGGTTATTGAAGCGACTAGGTAATATAGAAATAATAAAAACTATACAAAATGATATGATTATATTTGAACTTATATCATTTTAAAACGAAGAGTCTATTTAAATCAAATTTAGTTCATATGAATTAAAACACAATACGTAAACATGTACATTCGGCTTAAGGTTCGTGGGCAGGCCGAGCCTGGCCGGGTTGGGCCCGAACAGCCTATGTACACAACTCGCTAGGACTAAACTTGGCTGGGGATGTTGGAAATTGGGCAGAATTGGGATTTGATCTGATCCATTCAAACAAAAATCGGGCCTAACTAAGTTAGTCCATTTTTCATGTTTTTAATTACATATGTTTGTGATTGTGAAATGAATTAAGTGTTGATACAATTTTGTAAAACAAGGCATAAATTTCATTAAGTAACCCAAATAGTTGGTAATAATGTCAAAATAAAACAACCACTAGAGGAGTTCTATAGAGGGTGGGACTACAAGTGAAAAGAGAGAAAAGGAAGAGACTTTTGGGTGATTATGTAACTTTATGAATGTAATTACAGATTAATGATTAAGTTGTTTTAAACAAAACTCATCACACAAATAAATTAAATTTTTTTTTGGACTTGCTTTGGATATCAAAAAAAAATAAATAAAATTGGAACTCTTTTTAAAAATCAAAGTGTGACACTACTTCCAAAAAAAAAAAAATTAAAAGTTAATTTCCAAACGAGCCAAGTCTTGACTACTTGGCTTATGGACTTTTTATAATAATAAATTTTATTTAGATTAAAATTAATTAAAAACAAAGACGGTTGAGTGCTGCACTTTTGGGAGTTCCTTCTACTTTGAAGACTTATCTGGTGAATGGTGTTTTGCGTTTGGTTGGATACTCAAGGAAAATTATGTGTTTGGTTGTGAAGATATGAAAGTTTGGTACGAGCCTCCCTTTCAACTCTGGACGTGAGTCAGCGCAGCGGCAAGCGTGGGTGGTGTCAACCAAAATTAAACCGTTCGGCATTTAATCGTTCTAATTCACCAAAACTGTGGGCCCAGCCCAATTAATTTATCTGGTGCTCTTAATAATAAAGAACCTGCCCTATTTTCCATAAAAATAAAAAAAGGGAGAGTTTTATTAGAAATTTTTATTTCAAGTGTTTGTATCTTAATTAGTTTATAAGATATTTTTATGTTGTTAGTTATAACTTATTGCGATAGTTATGACATTATTTTAATTATAATGTAAGAACTCTTTATTATACCTTATGTAATATTTGATTATAATTTATTATTTTTATAATTATGACTCCCATAATATTTAGTTATATCATTTGTAACAATCAAACCAACAAATGAGTGTGATATTCGTTTTTTTTTTTTTTTTAGCAAGAAATCTCCCAAGATAATTGACGTTATGTATATATACTCAAGTACAAATAACGTGTATCAATTAAAAATGAACTTAATATTAGAATGAATCCAAACTGAAACAAAAAATTATGTATTTCAAGAAAAATATATCTCGAAAAATACTGTAAAAATGATGTGTCGTGTAAATTCAAACTCTATATAATATGGACCGTACTTTAAAAAAAAAAAATTATCTTCATATTCCATTTTTTAGCACTTTTTTAAGTATGTAATATTACTATTTTACTATTTACCCCAAGACAAGTCTTTAACTAAGTTAGGCATCTCCCTGTTAGCTGATTTAACTTAACTAGTCCAACTCACTTTGCATTTTATAAAACTTAGGATTAACAAAACTTTGAGTTTGTTTAAATAGATCAGGTTTGAAAATATTTCTTGAGCCCATATTGACCTGACTAATTATTAATATAATAAACATATGTAATTTATTTAGCCTTATTTTATTTTAAATAAAGAAAATACATTTAAAGCGGAGAATTGAACAAAATGTTGCCAACTTATAAAATTTCTTTTCATTGAATACAAGTGTATTAGACGAATTTGAGATTAGAATATAATTTTAAGATCTAATCGGACGTGAGGCAACACCAAGCTTGAGCACAAAAATTCTTTGTTTTCCGCTTAGGCTCAACTCGACCCGTTGATGTCTCCCCCACTTTTAACATTCGAAAATTATTAGATAATAGCTCTATTTAAGAAGAGAGTTAGATTAAAATAACTCATTAAAAGATAAAATAGTCAATAAGACATCAAACTCATAATTATATCACTTTTTCTCTTATAACTATCAAATTAACTACAAAAAAAAACTATTTTTTCAAACACAACTATTTTAGTCAAGTTAAAATAGCTAAAACGCTAAATAACTAACTAAAATAATCAACTTTTCAAACAAAGCCAATATTATGTGATACTATTTCCATGATATCTTGGATCAATAAACAATTATTATTATGTATTGTATGAGTTATTCTTTACTATCTAATGAATATAAATCCGTACGTTTTACTATAAAAATTCTATATTACATGATTAATTTATAACATTATTTAAATAATATCAGGTTATATTTTAAAATTACTCAATAATTTTGCCGTGAACCCCACGACTTAGGGTTTCTCCTCTTTCTAACGCGAACGAACATCTCTCATTTCTCAACCACCACCACACACATCATAGTACCTAGGTTGCTGCATCTTTCTTCTCTGTTTTCCCACTTAACAAGACCCAACTTGACTTGACACTATCACCACCGGACACAGTTTCAACAACACACGATTCTTTTTTAACTTTCCAGGAAAAATATGAGAGAAAAAGAGTGTCGAGTTTGGCGTTACCTGAACGATGCCCAAGAAAGAGCTGTTCCAGCCATGTTTGGCAGCGAGGGGGACTATAGCCACGGACATGACAACTCTATCCGCATTACAAAGACACATCACGCACGCCATTAACGCCACCACCTTGAACCTCTCCGGCACGGCGAATTTACCTTCTTGCCCTCTCCCTCCCACCAGCAACCCCCTCTCCAATCCCTCTGCCGTACACGTCACCACCAATCCTCCTCTCTGTTTTCTATTCACATACTCTGTTGTTCTTCTGATTCTCTCTCTACCTAATGATGATATGTTACCCCTTTTGCTACTGATTTTTGGTTCATATCCCAAATGGGTTTTCTTAAAACTAATCGAATTGAAATGGGTTTTGGAGAAATGTGAATAATTTGTTGGGATGGAAGAGGAATGTTGCAGAGATTTGGTTAATGAAACGACCGCCATGAGAGAGAAACTTTTAGAGAGAGAGACAGAGGGCGTGGGGGAGAGAGGGAGAGAGTTATTGAAGGTATTAATTGAAAATGGAGTTTAGCTGGGTGAGAATGAGTGGAAAGTAAGTGCTGTTTCGGGGTTAGTTAGAGTTTTTATAGCGAGAAAGTGTTGTTTCGGAGTTCGTTAAGAGTTTTTTTCATTTTTTTAAAATTTTTTGGTCAATTACAATGATGCCTCCTGAGTTTGATCCAATTACATTTTACCCCTAACGTTTTAAAAATTACACATCCACTTTTATGGTTAATAATTTCATTTTACAAACCCCTATTATATAAAATGTAACAATTTTTAATAGAAAATCAGAAAAAATTACATTGAAAAAAATAATAATAAAGCAAAGAAAAAGAAAAAAAAAAGAAATAAAATAAAGTAAGAAAAGAGAGAGTACATGAGTTTCATATTTTTATTTCTTTTAAATACTTAAATGATAGGGAGTTAGTATAATTTTTAAAATGTGAAATAATAATATCAAATTTCAGGGTGTTAGTGCAATTTACCACCGGGGAGAAGTTGGCACCTTAGTAGAAATAGAAAGGGCACTAAGGTTTTGGGGTTGGTGGGAGTTTTTTTTTTTTTTTTTTTTTTTGTCTTGCGGGGGTGGGGGTGGGTGTGTGTGTTGACGTTGAGAGTTGGCACCGTAGTAAAAAGGGAAGTATTGTGGTGCATAATTTTTGAAAGGTAAAATTTTAAAAAAGGTAATATGATTAAATTTTTTGAGTTACAATTAAACAAAATGTCATTACTAAGCGTAGTACAAGTCATAATTAAATAAAAAAATTAGTCATAATTAAAGAAAAAATGACATAATTAGGATGCATATATTACACCCTTTTTAAAAGAATGTATATTAAAATTTCTCAAGTAAAAAAAAAAATGCATAACTAAAGAATTCATGAATTATAATTAAAATAATATCAAAACTAAATACGAAAATTGGTCATAATTAAAGAAAAAAATGATATAACTAAAAATGAATATGATACATCTTTTTTAAAAGAGTACATATTAAAATTTCCCTAATAGAAATTATCGAATGAATTTGAAATATCACATTGCTTTGCTTGACTAATGGTATTTCGTAATTTACTCATTATTATTTTTATTTTTTAAATCATATAAATGTATAATTCTCATTATTGGGTGCGTGCACAATTAATAATGCAGCGTTTCATAAAGACATAATAATTATTTACATATCTTATTATTATTAAATCGACATTTAATCACTTGATATTTTTGAAGAATAATGTTAGGGGTATCAAATTTTTTACCATACAAATAATCAAATGTCTCACATGGGTGTTATTGCAGACCTCACACTCATGTAAGGCATTTGGTCATTTATTTGGTAAAAAATTTAGAACTTATAGCATTTTCCATTTTTGAATGCTTGTTATTTTTTCTGTAGCCTTCCTTGTATTAAACACAATTAAATATTAGTAGACTAATCAGTGTGTTTGATTTGAGTTTTTTGATTAAATTTTTTGAAAATTGAATTTTTTGTTTTTTGTTTTTCGTGTTTTTTTTTATTTTTAGTGAATATTTTTAAAATTTTAAACATTTTTTTTTACTTTTTTAGATGCACCTTACTTAGATGTATCTAAAAAAAAAAATTTATAAAAAAATATTTTAAAAAATTAATAAATACATAAAAATATGATAAATTTACCAAATTTTCATTTTTTTTTTGTATTTTTGGTATTTATTGAATTTTTAAAAGATTTTTTCACAAAAATTATACTTTTTATATGTATTTATGTTAAGTGAATTAAAAAAATTTAGTAAAAATAAAAAAATACAAAAAATAAGAAAATAGAATTTTCTAAAAATTATTTTAAGAGAAACGGAACCAAACAATGTGAATAGTATTAAACTATTACATTAACCCCTCCATTAAGTTGAATCTAAAATCTTGGGATTCCTAAACCACTATCTAGGTTCTGCTTTCAACCTCCAGGAGGGCATTTTTATCACATAAATACACAGCACAATTGTCGTTCACGACAAACCACTCTTACGTGGCAACACGTGTCTCACTGGTCGTTTTAGCCACCAACCGCTGTGGGTCCCCCAAATGCCAAACAAAAATACTAGTCATCATAAAAATAAAAAATAAAATATCATAAAAAAAATTTATAATTTTTTTTAATTTAATTTGTGATATTTTATTATATATTATACCATATTAATTTTATAATTTTTTTTATAATATTTATTTCATAATATATAGGATTACTCAATGTGAATGGCTAAACTGCCAACTACCATCCAAGCCGTTTTGAACGGATTTTACCGGGGGAACCGGAAAGACCATGATAAATGGTTCACATTGTTGATGATGTGGATCTAAGTTAGGCCGATGCCATCGCAAGCGTGGATCACTTGAATAATGCCTACCGAGATCTACGGCGTAAAAATGGTCTTGGGAACCGTTTGAAGGTGGATCTAGTTATGCGGCGAAACAGATGAGAGGTTTTTTTAATGACTTGCAATTAAGTAGGGAATTGGAATCTCTCATGTGCATCCAACTCCTGTGATCTCGATTATGTATTTTAATCATTTGAATGGTTGATAATGTAAAATTTGTTAAAGAGAGTATCTATCTAGAAAATTAAAATAATCAAATGATCATTTTTGGAAAGGCGTTGGCCTTTCACCCAGGTGAGTAGAATTTGACTCTTGAGGGTATGATTAGTCACCCAATAAGAGATTGTTTGATATATGTTAAAATAATACATGTTATTTTAGCGTATTATATTTGAGTCACAATTATCATATCACATTTTTTTAGGTCACATCATATTTCTACCACATCATTTGAACCTCAATCCACATTTTATATTTTTTCGTAAAAAATCAAAATTTTCCAAACAGCCCCTAATTTGGTGAAAGCTGACAATGTTATACTCCACTTGTGACTCTGCCTCCTATGTTAGGGTTGGTGCATTCTCCACTTACCCTAGTTGTAGGTCCCTTTCTTTGTGTTGAATTTTGACCGTCAACCAGTTATCCTGAGATCGGGACCCATGGATGCTATGATGTCTCCACGGAGCATCCTTTTTTTAGTGTTAAAAAATGATCATTTTGTCTTTCGGATTAAATTAGGTGAAATTATGAGTATGATTAAATTGAGTAAGAGATTGCTAATGTGGTGATATTTGGTTAGAGTTGTCAAATAAATTATGTTTATTTTTGTATTAATTTAGCAATATTATTAATTGAGATTAAATATATAAAATTACTCAAAAAATATCATTATATAAAATGTTACTTTATTAGTCTTGTAAAATGGAGGGTTTATGGTATTTTCACCCATTATACCATGGTATTAAATTAGCAATCTCACCTCTCTATGAAATTGATAATCTCCCATAATCCCATGAAACTTTCAATTCTATAACATTTTTTTCCAAACAAACCTGAATCTTAATTTATTTTCTTAGTTGGATAGTTCTATTACGTTTAGTCACCTAACTGAGGGTCTATTTTATTTTTATTTTTTTAGAGAATTTAAATACAGAATAAATATTTGGCCTACTCCAAAAGGGTGAATAAGAAGAGCGGCTAATGAGTGATTAATTGTACAAATAGAACCTAAAGGAACCTTTTATCAATGCCACCAACCTCTCACGTTTCACTTGGCTATATGTGAGAGGCGAGTCATTCCGTTGGGGTAGGTGGATTATATAGGGGTGAGCATGATTTGGATTGGATCGGATTGAGATAAAACTAAGACTAATTCGTTATTTACGATTCTTGAAAAAATTAGAACTAATCCAATCCGTTTAAATCATGGAACCAATCCATTTAAACACAGATTAGATCGGTTTAGAACTACGGATTCATATAATTAAATAACAAAAAAAATTTATATATAACATTTTAATTTTATAAAAATATAAACATAGCGCTATATTAGTTCCACAATACTAACATATCTTTCTATAATAACGACATACTGTTTTAGAATTTAAACAACCATAAGAAAACTGGTTTCGCCATAAGTATTTAGACCATTACAAATTAAAACTAAAAACTAACAAACAAAAGTGATAAAAGAAGATATTATGCAGGTTTAGGTGTGAGTTTAAGTTTTGTATAGAATAAGAGAAGATGCTATGAGGGAGGATGTATAATAAAAATATAGACTATTTGTATACGGTCCGGATCGGTTTTAATCCGGAACCGTGGGGTTCAATCCGGAACCAATCCGTGGACTACGGATTTGTAATTCTTCAATCCGGAACCGAACCACGGATTCAAAAAACCAATCTAAACCTACCGGATTGAACTGGACTGGATCGAATTACGGATTTCACGGATTTCTTACTCAGCCCTAGGATTATAGGTATACTTTAGCGACTTCCAATGTTAGTTGCTGATAATGAGTATTTTAGGACATTTACGAAATGATTTACTTCCTTAGAACAATGTTAAGTTTTTTTAATCAATATTTTTAACAATCGACAACAAAATTTAAATTCCATTGAATAAATTTATTTTAAATATAAAAAATAAAAATTACACTTAAAATATAATTTGAGTCATATATATTAATTTTTTAATTTTTCGGAATGGATAAGCCCCGATGGGACCCGATGTCGGGTAGTCGACGTCCTATTATAAAAAGCTAGTGCACGGCTTTTTGCCGTTGCATTAATAAGCAAGAGACGCTGAGGCCTCGTTTGGGGAGTGATTATTTTAGTCAAAAAGTCAAAAAGTCAACTAAAACTAGTCACATCACCTCTTTACTTTTTTGCACATCTTTTCATAAAAAGTCAAAAAATTACTAAAATAGTCTGTTCCCAAACGAGGCCGGAGTCTCGTGGCTAGTGGGCAGGTTATTCTATAGAGCATTGCTACATATTATTAGTTTTATTTTTATTTTTAAATATAATATATATTTTATATTATCTATTTAGCAATCTATCTATTCTATTATATATCGTAAAAACTTGAGAATTGGAACAGGTGCTTCTTCTGTCAGGTTTTTTGTTTTTTGTTTTTTTTTTTCGGAAATATTCTTAGTAGTTTGATAACTATCAATGAGAAAAAAATTAACGTGAAGAAACTAGTTTATATATTTCTATTCTATTGTTAAATTTACAAATAATTGAACGCATATTGCGTGTGCATACTGCTAGTGTAATATAAAGCAAACAACAATGCTAGGTAGCTCAAAATTTTGTGGCTCAAATGGCTCAAATAACTCAAAATGACGTCGTTTTGACAGATTTTGAGTGTAAAACGACGTCGTTTTGACAGATTTGAGCCATTTGAGCCATAAAATTTTGAGCTATCAAATATTAATAGAATTCTTTTTATGAATCCTTTCTGTCAAACTTTTTTTATTTCCAAATTAATCTTCTTTTGTAACTGTTAAATTGAAACTCATGAATTCCTTGTAACTGTTGATGTGTAATTGCATACCGATATGAGTGTATATACCTAATTGAGATATAAAACGATGGTATAAAAAACTGTTTATTAGTATGCATAAAGACCATGATACAAAATAATAAAAAATATCAACATATAATATTTCTCTATAGTGTCCAAGGGATTAATATATTGGTCTAAAAAATGTTTTGAAAATGAATAATGCTAACAAGTGATGGAACACTTGTTTAACACTAATGTTATAAAATAAGACAAATGTTAACAAGAGTTTTTAGAAATTGTTTAATGTTGAAAAATGTGTAAAAAAATATCTTGAAAATATATAAAAATATAAAAATGTATTGAAGTTAGTGATATATATATATTGTGTTTACAAATATTTTGTCTCTTAATTGTGCCATCGGACAGTTGTTAGTAAATATAACAAGTATAATTTTGTAAATAAATTATTAATTTTTTTAAGATAAATATTATAAAATTTTATAGTTATGAATGTGGAATCAATTTGAATTTTTTCACAGATGATTTGCACACAAAACTATACAAAAGAAATAATTCAGATTGTTATAATGAAATCAGTTATAAACTCCACATACCTCAACACAACACCCCTCCAATCCAACAGTAGGCTAGTGAGAACTTCTTCTTCACTAATCGAAAATTCCAAATGGTTATGAGGAGCTTTGATTGGTTTAAAAAAAAAAAAAAACGAACTCTTGAAACTTGTAAGGGATTTAAAAAATAGTAGACAAGTATGATTGTTCATGGAAGACAAAAACACTCCAAAACAAGATCTAGCTTTACTATTTAAGGCTCATCACAGATGCGACAATTAAGTCTTCAACGGAACAGTTGTCATCCTTTCAAGCTCCCAATTGATGCTTCGCAGGTTCAGATCGAGGTGGCGCATGTGAAAATTTTGGGCAATTCGGTTGCCCACTGTTTGGCTCGCATGGCTGCTACGGGGCATGTGCCCCTCATGTTTTGCAAAATATATATATATTTTTTTTCTATATTTTATTTTTGCATAAAACGAAAATAATTAATTAATACAAAATTTATATAAAAATAACATTTAGAATGATTTCTTAATGACATTTTTTAAATTACGAAAATAATGATAATTGTTTTGATTGAAAATGAAAAAACTATAATAAGTCACATTATTATGTATGAAAATTTTATTAAAAAAATCCAGTGTAATAGTGATATTAAATCATCACTTACATGTAAACATAATTAACCTCACTATGAAAACGAGAAATTATTGAATTATTAATTATATTTGACAAGTGTGATTATATGATGTGGTATTACTATTATTTATATTTTATTATATAATCTATCATAAGACATATAAGACTCTTTTGTATTGCCTATAATACACTAGTGTACGAGCATGAAATAATCTTATTGTATAATCATGTTGACCAAGTTTGCACTTCTCCAAACGTTGTCGCTTTGCTACCTGAAAACACACGTGAGCTAACTGGCGGGTGTGTGCTAGAAACCCCTCCGATGCCTAAGTCAGCAATTAGACAATAAACAATAAGCTTTATGTATTTAGAGTAAGAATTGTCATACATGTGCACAGGTCCTGTCATGAATTTTTATAAATTATGCCTGACACAATCCTAGTAAGACTCTAACTCTCCTTAGCAGAGTCCTCTTAGGAATCACACTCCTAAGGATAATGCATATCCTCATAACACCCTACTCACTCCTAACCAAGTGAGATGGTTAGCATTATCCCAGTAGGATTCTAACTCTCCTTAGCAGAGTCTCCTAAGAGTTTCATGCCTTGGGATAATACTTATCCTTAGAACACCCCCATCACTACAAGCCAAGTGAGATGACTACACCCTTATGCTCGGATATACATTCCTGACCGAGTTGTCTTATCTCGGTCCCCTGCCGTTTTGGTTGTGACCGGAAGTCGATCTACCAAATGGCACCCTGCCGAGCTATACATAGCTCGGCCCTCTCCATTGACGACATTTCAGTCCGATAAAGGACTACCTTCAGATAGCTAGGTCTAGGCCCTAGTAACCCATCTTTGACCGGCTTAGTGTCTTCTTAGCCCAAGACCGAGTTACACCCGCTCTTATTTTGGCCCATTGCGCGGCCCAACTTCCAAAGAAGACTTTTCCTAACTCGGCTCAATTTGTTCACAAATTACCCTCTCAACTAGTTATAAGTAGAAAAATGTTTGAGGGCCACAATTTTTGTGGCTCAAATGGCTCAAAATTGCCAAAACGACGTCGTTTTGGCAATTTTAATGTTGTTTTGTACTTAAAACGACGTCGTTTTGACAATTTCGAGCCATTTGAGCCACAAAAATTGTGGCTCTCTACCATTGCTATTATAAGTAATATCATATATTTCTAATTCTGATTTTTCATAAGGTCAATTGTAAAAACAAAAATTTATAAACCTTTATATTAAATATTTAAGATTTGTACTTAATATTAATTTAAAAATTATTATCTATTGTTATTGATTATGAGAAAAAAAAAATACAAAATTTTAATTAACAAGTGTCATTTCTAAACTATTTTTCTAACTCCACCCCTGCTTATTGGGTGTTCAATTTGATGTGGATGGATGAAGTTCCTCCATCTTTGCATTCATTAGTTAGGCGAGAAGTTTCGGTCGTTTGATTTGTTTCTAATTTATTTGCTTGATTATTAAAAAAAAAAAAACCTAAAACTAAAGTTGTGGCCTAAAATTGCATGGTCTCAGCATTTCAAAGTTTCATATCTAAGGCCTCGCTTGAGAATAGGTTATTTTAGTAATTTTTTGATTTTTTAGCTAAAATATAAAGTAAAAAAAAAAACTAATATGTTTAGGGTGACTTTTTGACTTTTTACGAAAAGATGTGCAAAAAGTAAAGAGAAAATTAAATTTTTGACTTTTTAGTATATATTATAGGTTTTTTGACTTTTTTAGTAACTTTTTGACTAAAATATTAACTTGGCAAACGAAGCCTTATCATAAGAATGCAAATTACAGAAACATCATATCTGAAGGTTAGGGAGAGAGAAACGTGCAAGTATTAACAAACCATTAAACATTTTAGGAGGCCCAAGTTGTCACATGATTAGAAGTTCAAACACAGAGTTACAAGCACCCTCTTTGAATGGTAGATGGTTTCATATATTTATTAATTTTTAGGTCGATGAGGATTAGTTATTCTAAAATCTTTGTAAGAGGAAAAATAATAGGTAAGAACAACCATGGGCTTTAGTATGGTAGGCTGATTTCAATCAATACGTATATTTTTTTAATTTTTTTATAGAAAGATTTATAAAAAAATAAAAAAGTAATGTGACTTAAAAAAATAAAAGGATGAAAAATATTCTAATATAGGAGATGCCAAATAGTGCCCAAGTAACTTAATTTGGTTGTGTAACTTGATGCACAAGACATATACTACTATAAATAGAGATCAACTCTTAAAAGAATATGGAAAAGACTATGATACACACCCCTTAAATGGAGTGTGTATCATATGTACCTTATAATTACAGAAAAAATAGTATAATTTCATACTTTCTTAGTCATAATTAAAAAAAAAATCATAACCAAACACAAATGAGGTATAACTAAAGATCTCAAAATAATGTCATAATAAAAGAAGAAAATTGATCATAACTAAAAAAGAAAATAGTATAACTAAGAGTACGTATGGTATGAAAGTGTGCATAATAGAATTCTCTAAAGAATATATATGCCTAAAACTCTAATTGCAATCAAAGTTTTTGGCCTAATAATTATGCAGCAATGTTTTGTAGTGTATGGCTGGAAGTTAAAATTGATACCCTTTGTGTTGCTTCATTTTCCTACTAACAGCTAACAATTACTAATCATGTATATTGTGTGACAAAGAAAACTCTAGGTTTTTGATCTCCTTCCCTTTCTTAAGTGTACCATCTTGTTTGTCTCTTTGTTAAACTCTTCATCATCAAGTGATTTTGCTATCTCATTGGTGGCAATTTAGTTGGGATTGGTAAGCTTAGCCATGATATTGGTTGCACTCATCCTTTTATCCTTTATTGATATAACGATCTTATTGTCAATTTGATTGTTATCAATAAAATCTCTTTTTGCTGATAAAAAAAAAGTGTGAGTAAATTTCTCTCCTATAGAGTTCTTCTATTCTTATTTATTCACATTTGTTTGATCATGTCTTAAAAATTCTTGTACTTTTAATTTTTTGTTTATTTATTTGTGAAAGAATTGAGATAAGTGGACAAAGTTTGTGTTGCACGTTTCTTTGTTAAACTCCTTATTATTAAAATCCGTTTAGGAATTGACTATTTTAGTTAATTTTTTAGTTTTTCACGAAAAGACGTACAGAAAAGTAGAGAAAGTGATGTTATAATTTATAATAACTTTTTGACTAAAAACCAAAGTCCCCAAACATGGCCTAAGGGTGGGTAATTTTTTTTTTTTTCCCTGCATAGTTCCCCTATTTAATTCATTCACATCCGTTTGATCATGCCTTAAAGATTTTTGCATTTTAAAATTTTCACACTATGGTGAAAGAATGAAGACAAGTGGGCTGTGAATGAATTTAGACAATGACAGAGTTTTCAAATGAAGGATCCCTTGAATTGTAGATAGATGACATGTTTTGCAATGGATTAGCACCAAAGGTGAGAGAACATTTGGACCACATCCTTGAATGGTAGATCCATTTGCTGAACTATGGACACACCAAACTCAACCCTTCAATTCACATGCATGCATACTGTACGGGAAAGAAATTCACCTTCTCGTATAATCCTGTTGATCAAGTTTGCGTTCCTCAATACGTCGTCGTTCCACCACCTGAAAACACAAACGTGAGCTGGCCGGCGGGGGTGTGCCGGAAACCTCTCCGATGCCTAAGTCAGTAAGCAAGACTAGAAGGCAAAAGCTCTGAGTATTCAGGAAGCAAAAATTGCATTACCTCTTCATAGGTGATATTGGTGAGCTTATATAGGTTTCGAGTGGCACAATCCTAGTAGGACTCTAACTTCTCCATGCAAAGAGTCCTCCTAGGACTCTTATTTCTCCATGCGTAGAGTCCTTCTAGGAATCATACTCCTCCTGGAAGATAATGCTTATCTTCAACACCCCCCTCACTGCATAAGCCAAGTGAGATGGCTTCATTATGGCCGAACTCCATTACGACCGAAGTAACCCATAGTCCGGATTTCGCTTCTCTTACCTCGGTTTCTCATGCACAACCGAGCCAACCATAAGAGAGTTCAACCGGACTAGGGTGCAACCCAACCGGACTATCGCGTCCGAACCGGAGTCAATCCAAGACCGGTCAGTTCTCCGAAATGTCCTTTGACCGACCTAGATTCGCTGACCGGTCTATTTTGATAACAGCCGTAACCGAACTACGGACGCCCGTTTGGCAACCGAACTATCCGCACTACTCCACTTCGGCCGGTGTATTTACCATCTGCCGTTCTTAGACCTAGCTCGGCCCACCACCTAGCTCGGCCCAATTCATGAATATAAATTACCCTCTCAATTGCCCCTTAATTCCATCCGCAAAGCATGATAGGGATTACTTGTTTATCAACCGATCTAGAGTTCTTAATCTCTCCAGCCGAGCTAACCATCCATTAGCCTCTCCAGCCGAGCTAGAAACCCCCAAGCCTTTCCAGCCGAGCTGAGACCTTCTACCTTTCCCAACCGAGCTAAGTCCGTACCGAGCTATACATGTCCGGCTCAAACGTCTTTTCAAATGTAGAAACTGAACCGATTACCCTTCCTTGACACGTGGCACGCCCCCATTGGTTGTTTACAGCTGTTGCGCCGCCTCGTGTTTCACAAAATTTGAACAGTTCCCTCCATTTTTCATTCCTTACACCAAAAGAACCCTTCACTTTTGCCTTACACTACTGTTCAACTTCTCTCTCCTTGTTCTTCCATTCTGAGCTGGGAGTTGCTGTGCATCCTTACTGCCTTCGTATCAATCCTTCAATCCTCCTCTTCTTCCTCTTGGTAAGTACATGAATCCCACTGTGTTTCTGTTTTTGCTTTCATTTCAATCCATAGCTTTCTATCTTGTGTATTTGCAAAGCATGTTTCCACTTTGTAGTTTCTGAAAATACTCCGCACAAGAACACTATGAACATGACGAAACATTACGTAGAACACCTTTTTGATCTTGGCACATGACTCAACCGAACTAGGATAGTGTTTGTGCTATAGGTGGATCTTATCCGTATACAACCGAACTGGAACTTGTGCAAATCATAGTAACTCCAGTAGATCAACTGATTCTCTCTAGCTGAAATGAGAACCCACCGAACTAGAAACTGTAGATGCTGTCCAGGAGAACTAGAACCGAACTAGTACTTGTAAATAACATTGTAGTTTTAATAAGTAAGCACATGATTAACCTTAGCCGAAATCAAAACTAACTTGAGATAAGCATCTCGGCCCCAGACCGAGCTAGGCCCCTGACCGAGCTAAGCCCTGGGGCTAAGCCATCCTTTTGAGTTTCTAAACCGATCTCAGAAAGATGCCCCTTGAGGCCTAACCGTGGTAAGAACAACCATAAGTGAAACCGAGATAACCACAAACTTTTTCGAACCGAGATAACGAGAACCTTTCACGAGCCGATGTAGACAGCTTAGCACCACGCAGAACCGAAGTAAAACCAACCTTTTCCTGCTTTATTTTTGTAGCACGGTCTTTGATCTGTGCTTGACACTTGCTTTTTCAACTTTGCAGACTTAGGCTGTCCAGGCACTCCCTCTGTGCGTCCAACCGGACTACTGAGCACGCTCCTCCAACCGAGATAAATTATATTTTAACTTATAAAATAAATGGGGAAGTACAGACACTTGGTAGAAACCCCAGGCGGCCTAGCCGATTTCCGAGAACAATACAACATTCCAGCCGATGTAAATTTAAAACTAGCCAAAAAAGGAGTCGACCCATGGGATGAAGAAGGCTTTGTCCCATTCACCCTCCAATCCATAGTAGAAACCGGACTCAGATTCCCAGTCCAGCCACTAATTTGTGAATTCCTTAGACAAACCAGACTCTGCCCCACTCAGCTATCCACCAATACGTACCGTATAATAATGGGCATAGCCGCCCTGAACCACAAAACCGGTCTAAACCTGGGTTTGGCCGAAATACTACATCAATACTCCATAGGCTCCAAAAATCAAGGCTGGTGCTACTATTTGAGAGTGCGCCGAGGTAGAGAAAAGATAATAAAGCACACACCGGACAAAGATGTCAATGATGATGATTTCTTCTGGGTTTCTGGGAACTTCGAGGACTTCCAAGCCCGAATCCCAGGCCGAAGAATAAACTGGAAGAAAGGAGAGCCCGGTATAAGTACTTCGGTTTCCATTTTTGTCTTTCCCATGAATTTCATTAACATAGCAAGCCGGACTAACACTTGTCTTCTTTTGCTTTGCAGATAAAGCTCATCTCATCTCCAACTACAACTACCCCAACCTCGCCGTACTCCGTGCCGCACTCCGGGTGAAAGAAAGGAGTTGGGCAAAGCTTCTTGAATTCGAGCCGACCTACAGATACTCCGGTCGTCGAAAAGCAAAAGTCACAGATTTTCTCCTCGAGGACCCTCCAGTACCGGACCCAAACTTGCCCGAAGTCGTCCTTGTGCGATTAACTCCTGAACAAGAGATGGCGAAGAAAAACAGAATGAGGGCCATGCTCACCGAAACAAACCCAGCCGAGGTACCACAGACCGGCCATTCAACCGAGGCCGTAGTGGCTCTTCCATCCCAACAGCCTTCTGCTTCGCGCCGAAACAAGCGTGCCCGGACTGAACAAACCGGGCCACGACTTGTCGACGAAGAGGAGAACGTCCTGCCACCAAACCCACCAGCAGTTATTCAACCGGACCCCCAGCCGGAATCATCGAACCGATCTGAAAACCCCCAGTGGGCTCCCCCCCTAGTCTTCAACAACCGGGCTATCGACGAGGGTGACTCCGTTGTCTCAGATAAGGATCACCTTCTGGCCTTCAACCTGGCCAGAGGTGTGTGCCTTCCAAAAGACATGGAGCACCATTCCAAGAAGCTCAATACCGAGATAAAGTCACTCCGGTCTGCTTCCAAGTCAATGATCGTGGTAAGTAACACTGGCCTTTCTGTCTCTAAAATTTGACTAACTTCCACTTCGGTCAACAACTAAAAAATCTACCATACTCTGTGCAGGCTCTTCAGAAAACCACACTTGCACACCGGCAAGTGATGGAGCTTCGTAAGACTGCGAGGCAGGCCATGAAAGACGCAGTGGCCAAAGCTACCGAACTAACACAAGCAAAGAACAAGGCGGCCGAACTGGAGGCCGAGGTAGACCGTCTAACCGGGCTGGTTACCTCGGCTGAAGGTGATAAACAAAAGGCCGTGACCGAGGTGAAAGATTACTACCTGAGGGAGATGTCCCAGATGCAGACCAAACAAGACGTCGAGATAGCCCAACTGAACGCCGAAGTAAAGAAGGGCAGAAAGGAAGGATTCAAGAAGGCTGAAACTGCATACGGCCTTCAATGTGGCGCTGCAAAAGACCTATTCTTCAAGTGCGGTTGGCGAAGTGCGGTGGAGAAGCTCGGTTGCACTCCTGACACCGACGCTTACAACGCTCCACCGTACTTTATTCCGGCCTCACTTAAGCAATATGCGGACGATCTTCAAAAGGCATTCCTTGAAGCGTCTGATGACGAAGAAGATGATGAAGATGATGACGACGATGAAGATGATGAGGGGGAACCATCTCTGACTCCGGTTGTCACCGATCAACAAAACAATCAAGCAGCTCGGTTGGAGCCAACCGTGGATTTAACCAACGAGATACCAGCTAACTCTTCCCTGCCAGCGGATACCACGGTTCAAACCGGGCTCCCTCCTCAAACCGATCTCCAGGCGGCTGCTGAAGCGGAGTTTGATGCCGAACTAGATGCACTCCTAGGATGACTTGTATTTTTTGCTTCTTTTTTCTTTCTTGTATTTCGGTTTTGGGTGTCTGTAACCGGGCTACGGCCCCTCGTTTGTACTTCCTTTTGATTTGAATGAAAAAATCTTTCGACTTGCATTCCGGTTCTGAACTTGAATAACTTGTATTACGGTTATGAACTTGCTTGGTTGCCTATGTGACAAATTTGAATCTGCTAAATTACAACTGTGATCTCGGTTAGCTATATAACTCACTAGCCAACCACTCTTCAGCCGATATAACTTACTTCGGCTGGAGAGTACCAAGAGTTGGTTTAATCCAGCCAACCGCTCTTCAGCCGATATATCTGATTTCGGCTAAAGAGTACCAAGAGTTGGTTTAATCCAGCCAACCACTCTTCAGCCGATATAGCTTACTTCGGCTGAAGAGTACAAAGAGTTGGTTTAATCCAGCCAACCACTCTTCAGCCGATATAACTTACTTCGGCTAAAGAGTACAAAGAGTTGGTTTAATCCAGCCAACCACTCTTCAGCCATACACTTACTTTGGCTGAGGAGTACAGAGTGTTGGTTTAATCCAGCCAACTACTCGTTTAGCCATTCCCATACTTTGGCTCAGTGTTAATTTAGCCATTCCCATACTTTGGCTAAGTGTTGTTTTGCCATTCCCATACTTTGGCTAAGTGTTGGTTTAATCCAGCCAACCTCTAAGTTGGTTTTTCCGGCCAACTTAGAATAAAATGCTTGGTTATTCCGACCAAACGTCCTGCAGTCTGGATCCTGATCCTGGACCTAGGAAAGGTTGATAGTTGGGTATTCCGGCCAACTATGTTTACAATGCTACTACCTTACTAAAGCTACTTTCTATGGAAAACAAATATACTGAAAAGAATCGACTTGTTTTATTGAGAAAGTAGAAAAATTACACATACTCAAAAAAGAAAAAAGCTAAAAGTAAAATATCTTGAGATTGGCAGTGTTCCATGGCCTAGGAATTGCTTTGCCGTCCTCATCTTCCAAGTGGTATGCCCCTTTGCCTGCTAATCCGACCACTTTGTAAGGACCTTCCCAATTGGGCCCTAACTTGCCATCTCCTGGGACCAGTGTGTTTCCCATCACTTTGCGAAGTACCCAATCGCCAATCTTGAACTGCCTTGGATGTACTGTTTTGTTGTATTTTCTGGACAACTCTTGCTGATAGGAGGCGATGTGCACTAGCGCCCTTTCTCTTCTTTCTTCCGCCAAGTCAAGTTCCAATGCTATTGCTTCGCCATTTAGGTCTGGATCAAAGTTTTCACTCCGAATCGTGGGGAGGCCGACTTCTAAGGGGATGACTGCTTCCATGCCATATGCTAAGGAGAATGGTGTTTCCCCTGTTGACCGCCGCGGTGTGGTGCGATAAGCCCATAAGACATGAGGGAGCTCTTCCGCCCACTTGCCTTTGGCTTTCTCCAACCTTTTCTTCAATCCGTCCAAGACAACTTTATTTGATGCCTCTGCCTGACCATTTGCTTGGGGATATGCCGGTGTGGAGTTGTAAAACTCTATCTTGTATTCTTCGCAAAAGCCTCTGAAAATTCTGCCATCAAACTGAGTGCCGTTGTCTGAAATCAGTGCTTTTGGTATGCCGAAGCGAGTAATAATGTTCTGCCAGACAAACTTCTTCACATCTTTTTCCTTGATTGACGCCAAAGCTTCTGCTTCTACCCACTTTGTGAAGTAGTCTGTTGCCGCAAGAAAGAACTTCCTGTTGCCTGGTGCTGTTGGGAGCGGTCCCACTATGTCCAAGCCCCACATTGCGAAAGGCCATGGGCTAGCGAGAGGTAGGAGTTCTCTTGCAGGTTGGTGTATCTGATGCGCAAACTTCTGACACTTTTCACATTTCTTGACATACTTCTCCGAATCCGCTTGCATGTAGGGCCACCAATATCCTTGTGAAATAGCTCGGTATGCCAATGACCTTCCTCCTTGATGGCTGCCACAAACCCCTTCGTGTATCTCAAACAGGAATGCTTCTACCTTGCTGGGGTGGACACACTTTAAGTAGGGTCCTGAAAACGACTTTTTGTATAATGCTAAGGATGGAGAGAGCCAAAATCGTTGCGACTTGGCTCTTATTCTGTTTGCTTCTTTCTTATTTTCTGGAAGAGTGCCGTCTTTCAGGAACAGTATGATGGGGTCCATCCAAGAAGGACCTAACTCCGCACAACATACCTCTTCAGCTTCTGGGTCTTCAATACTTGGTCTGGGCAGATAGTCAATCAATAGTGGATGAGGGATGGAGGTATCTGCCATTGAGGCGAAGCCTGCAAGTTCGTCTGCTCTGCTATTCTCCTCCCTGCCAATTTGTTCTATTCTGACGACTTCAAACTTCTTGATCTCTGTCCTGACTAAGTCTTGGTACTTAGCCATTCTTTCATCCTTTGCTTCATAATCGCCCGAAATTTGATTCACTACCAATTGTGAGTCGCTGTAGACCATTAGTTCGGTGGCCTTCATGTATGCTGCTGATTTGAGCCCTGCAAGGAGCGCCTCGTACTCCGCTTCATTGTTCGATGCTGGGAAGCCAAGGTTGATTGCCTGCTCCACTACTAGGCCGTCTGGAGAGATGAGGACTATGCCAAGTCCTGCTCCATGTCGATTGGATGCCCCATCCACAAAGAGTTTCCACATCTCCCCAACGAACAACTTCCAACAGGTGGAGGGATCGGACGATGCCTTGGGGTCTTCCAGATTGCTAATGTCTTCTTCAGAGTCCATAGTTGCAGTTTGCCCCTTGTCTTCCGATGGGCCCAAGTCATTAGTCGCCAATGAATCTTGACTTGGTGTAGTAAGGTTGGATTCCTCCTCGCCTTTTCTACTCTGGTCTGCCTTGGGCGCTGACTGTGTAGCCTGTACTAGGGGTTGCGCTATTCCGGCGTCAATCTCCATCCCTAGTTTGGTTGTGTCAGTCAGGTCGATTGGGCAGACTTGGTGGCTTCCAGGAGTGAATTCTGCGACGAAGTCTGCCAAAGATTGGGCCTTTACCGCGGTTCTGGGTTGGAACTTTACATCATATTGTCCCAACTCTACTGCCCACTTCAAAACTCGCCCAGAAAAGTTGGCCCTCTCAAACAGAGCTTTCAATGGAAAAGCTGTGAGGACAACAATGGTATGGGCGTGAAAGTAGTGCGCCAATTTCCTGGATGCCATCATTAATGCCAGTGCTAGCTTCTCTAGAGGCAAGTACCTTGTTTCCGCTCCCAGCAATGTCTTGCTGACATAGAAGATGGGTAGGTGTTGGATTCCTTCTGCTCGAACTAACACTGCACTTACTGCGTGCTGAGAAACTGCCAAGTAGAGGAAGAGTTCTTCTCCAGGTTTGGGGGTAACAAGTAATGGTGGAGAAGACATGTATTCCTTCAGACTCGCCAGGGCTTGGTCGCATTCTTCGTCCCACTCAAACTTAGCTTTTAATGACTGAAAGAATGGACGCAATCTGTCTGAAGACCGGCTGATGAATCGGTTAAGTGCTGCTGCCATGCCAGTAAGGTGCTGCACTTCTTTTACTGAGTTAGGTCTCTCTAACTCCTGAATTGCTTTGATTTGAGAAGGGTCAGCTTTTATACCTCAGTTGGTCACCAAGAAGCCTAAGAATTTACCTGATCCTACTCCGAAAGCACACTTCGACGCGTTGAGGCGTAACTTATGCTTTTTCAGGATCTCAAACATTTCACTTAGGTCCTTGAGATGGTCACTCTCACTCTTGCTCTTGACCACCATATCATCGATGTAAGCCTCCATTGTTTTGCCTAACAATGGCTCAAACATCTTGGTGACCATTCGCTGGAATGTCGCCCCTGCGTTCTTCAGGCCAAAGGGCATGACCTTATAACAGTATAGTCCTCTTGGAGTGGTGAAGGACGTGACCTCCTGGTCTGGTTCATGCATTGCGATCTGGTGATAGCCTCTATATGCGTCAAGGAAGCTAAGCCTGTTGTGACCAGCTGTTAGGTCCACCAGTTGGTCGATCCTTGGTAGGGGGAAGCTATCTTTGGGACATGCTCTGTTGACAGTTTTGTAATTGATGCAAACGCGCCACTTGCCATTTTTCTTTGGCACCACCACCGTGTTGGAGATCCATCTGGGGTAGTGCACCTCTCTGATTGCCCCTGCTTCCAACAAGTTTCCCACTTCTTCCGCCACTATCTCGGCGTGGTGGAGTGCCGATCTGCGGGTGCGCTGAATGATTGGCCTGGCTGATGGGTGGACATTGAGTTGGTGGCAGATGAAGTTGGGATCAATGCCTGGCATGTCGTATGGAGTCCAGGCAAACACTTCGATGTTAGAGGTCAAAAACTCCAAGACCTCTAGCCTCTCAGTGCTAGACAACGACGAGCCAAGCAAGAAGAACTTATCCGGGTTCTTCTCGTCTATTCTGACCTCCACCAAGTCCTCCACTGCCTTCTGACTAGCCGCTTTGCCAACATCCGCGAATAGTTCATTACTCTCTGGTTCTTCAACCGAATGAACATATCCTTTGGCAGCGCGGCTCCCATTCGTTGCAACGAAGCACTGCTTGGACATAATCTGGTCCCCATAAACCTCCTCTATTACTCCGGTGTCGTTGGGGAACCTCATCACTTGGTGGTAGGAGGATGCTACCGAGCGCATGGCGTGCAGCCACGTTCTGCCCAAGATGATGTTGTAGGTGGATGGAACCTTTAACACCCAGAACTCCACTTGTTTTGTCACACTCCCTGCTCTGACTGGAAGGATGATTTTGCCGACTGGCCACTCCGGCATAGAATTGAATCCAATCAAAGGGGATACGGCTGGGGCTAAGTCCTTGTCCTGCAGCTTGAGTTGCTTGAAAGTTTCATAGTACATGATTTCACACGAACTACCTTGGTCAATCAGAATCCGCTTGACGTCAAAATCCTTGACTCGGAGAGTGACGACCAAGGCATCATTGTGTGGGCTATATATTCTGTCCAAGTCTTTATCTGAAAAGGACATGACATTTGTGGCTTCTGTCCTCCCCTTTTTGACGACTGGTTGGGCACTTAGCACTTCTCTCAAGTGCTCTGCTTTTTTGATTGAACCTCTGAGCTCGCATACACGCTCTGGTTCAAAGACTCCATGGATTACGTTGATGGTGCCTTGCGGTGGGGCGTCGTTCGGCATTCCATTAGGGAGGTTGTGGTCCTGTGGGGCTGGCTGCGCCCCTCCTTCTATGTATTTATCCAGGTGGCCCGCCGCTACCAACTCCTCCAGATGCTGCCTCAACGGCATACAGTTCTCAGTTCGGTGCCCCTTTTCCTTGTGGTAGGTGCATCTGGATCTGTCATCGTAGTCCTTCTGGGCCTCGCCAATCTTGGCTGGCCACTTGATGAAAGGCTCGTCTCGAATCTCACTAAGTATACGGTAGATTGGTTTTTTGAACACTGTGGTAATGGCGGTGCGGACTCTCAACCATCTCTCATCTCGGTCTTCTTCGTTGTCGCGTCTTCCACGCCCATTTTTGTTCGGCCGATTTACCGCATTGACCTTTGCTGAGGCCTTCTTTTCTGGCGCTGCGGTCGTGCCAGACTTTGCTTTGGCACGGGCGCCATCCTCTTCTACCCTGATGTGCTGATGCACTCTTTCCATCAGGGCTTCCATGGTAAGAGGTGGCGTCATGGTGATTGAATCCCTCAGTCTGTTCCCAACTGGGAGTCCTCTCTTGTATTGCGCAATGGCGAGATTGGTTGGGCAGTCCCCAATCTGGTTGAATGTCTCCCAATAACGGCTGTTATATGACCTCAGGGTCTCTTTTTCGCCCATGTCGATGGAGAGTAGCTGGTCGATCTCCACCGGAGTCTTAGTGTTTGTTCTGAATCTTGTGACAAATGCTTCTGCCAATTGCGCCCAGGAGGCTATGCTGCCCTCTGGGAGTTTCTCAAACCAAGTCAAGCCAAGGTCACCAAGGCTTGAGGGAAATAGGATACACATCAGCGCCTCATTCCGCCGGTATACAGCCATGACCTGGCGGAAATGGCTTAAGTGCAAGTAGGGGTCCGTCTTCCCCTCGTATGTAGTGAACTTCGGTTGTAGAAAGCCTGACGGAAAAGGCGCGTTCTCAATCGCGGGGACGAACGGTGAGGTCTGCAGCCTTGCTAATACTTTGTCCGTTGGTTCGTAGGCCGGGCGCGGTTGTGGCATTCCAACCTCGACGCTTCCATGCGTCCGAGGAGCCAACCGCTGTAAGGTCGAAACTCTATGTGGATCACGCGCCTTGGCATCCTCCCTGCGTCGTGCCTTTTCTTCTAGCACGGTTCGTAGGTCGGATGACCTGGGTAACTCCGTTTGTCTGGACCTTGTTTGGTGTGTATGCGAAGGCCAGTATGTGCTTCCTTCCGTGTAAGACCTTTCAGATCTCGCCCTCTCAGACCTGGAGTGACGAGTTCTGGAAGATCTTGACTGCGTATCGCCTGTCCTGAGGCTTCTCTCTTCTGCCTGGGAGGGTGTTGAATTCCTACTACGACCTTCTGAGTGGCGAGGGGGCGTCTTGTTCGTGCGCCCCTCTCCTGTCGCCACTTCTTTTCCTTTCACCCGGCGTTTGAGAGCTTCCATGTCTGCTGCCATCCGCCGTATCAACTCGTCTTGTGCTTTGACGCGATCCTCCAAAGCTTGAGGATCAACCCTGCGCCTTTGTCTTTCTGGGCTTTGCGAACGAGAGGGATGAGGGCTGCTATTCCTCCTTCGTCCCCTTGCATCCCTTCTGGAATTTTGCCTTTGTGGTTCCAGGTTCGCCATGGGAGGGACCAAAGGTAGGCCTTCTCGCCTTGCACCTCCGTCTGGAGTTTGTCCGTCAATGGCGGACTGAGGCAGTTCTTCATTGTTGGCCATTGAATTTTGAGAGAAAAACACTTGATCAAGAGGTTGTTCTTGTCTGTTATTTCCCACACACGGCGCCAATTGTACGGGAAAGAAATTCACCTTCTCGTATAATCCTGTTGATCAAGTTTGCGTTCCTCAATACGTCGTCGTTCCACCACCTGAAAACACAAACGTGAGCTGGCCGGCGGGGGTGTGCCGGAAACCTCTCCGATGCCTAAGTCAGTAAGCAAGACTAGAAGGCAAAAGCTCTGAGTATTCAGGAAGCAAAAATTGCATTACCTCTTCATAGGTGATATTGGTGAGCTTATATAGGTTTCGAGTGGCACAATCCTAGTAGGACTCTAACTTCTCCATGCAAAGAGTCCTCCTAGGACTCTTATTTCTCCATGCGTAGAGTCCTTCTAGGAATCATACTCCTCCTGGAAGATAATGCTTATCTTCAACACCCCCCTCACTGCATAAGCCAAGTGAGATGGCTTCATTATGGCCGAACTCCATTACGACCGAAGTAACCCATAGTCCGGATTTCGCTTCTCTTACCTCGGTTTCTCATGCACAACCGAGCCAACCATAAGAGAGTTCAACCGGACTAGGGTGCAACCCAACCGGACTACCGCGTCCGAACCGGAGTCAATCCAAGACCGGTCAGTTCTCCGAAATGTCCTTTGACCGACCTAGATTCGCTGACCGGTCTATTTTGATAACAGTCGTAACCGAACTACGGACGCCCGTTTGGCAACCGAACTATCCGCACTACTCCACTTCGGCCGGTGTATTTACCATCTGCCGTTCTTAGACCTAGCTCGGCCCACCACCTAGCTCGGCCCAATTCATGAATATAAATTACCCTCTCACATACCAAACTCATGTGTTGGAAAGATGGTGACAAAGCTTCAAATCACTTGGGTCTATGGTCTAATTAGTTATAAGGTTAAGGATTCCACTCCTAATTATAAGCAAGATTCTCTTCTAGTAAAGCTATAAACCTCTATAATCAAATTGAATCTCAAACTAAACTCTATATCTCAATCTCAAATAAGATCAAGTCCATTAATTTATTTTTGTGGTTATGCTCTTTCAAGGATTATATACTTAGATAAACAAAGTAAATTTATATACCTTTTTAAAATTTTTTTTTATTAATGAATCTCATTACAGTTTAGTTTTTCCATTTCCTAACATTTTTATTTATGCTCTGTTTGTTAAGGCGTTTAGTATTATGAAAAATAACAGTTAACGAAAAGCAAATTTATTTGATTGAAAAATATTCACTTTAAAAATGGTTTCAAATTAAAAATTTGCTAATAATACAATAATAATTATAATTTCTCAAATAAACTACGCATTAACATTAAATAGTCACTATACATAGATGTCACAAAAATAACAAAATATGTATTTCTATCTCGATATTGATACAAGAAAACATACTCTATATATTTTGTTGTTACTTTCATTCTTATACCAGTAGAAATTGATATTATAATCTATATATTTTTTTATTTTAAAATTTTTTGAGTTTGTACGTTCATCCCCTCCAGATTGTTATCATGAGTTCATCTGTGAGTATATTTGTTTCAAGATCACATTTAAACATAAAAATATTTTTCAAAACAAAAATTTTATCTTTCAAAACAAATTACATTATTCTTCACTGTTGTATTTAGAGATTTTTTTTTTATGTATAATTTAATTATCTTAGAGCATCTCCAATGGCAAATGCTATAATAACATTACCATTGCCAAATTATGACAATGAATAGTAGAAAACGGTAGCATTATAGCAATGGTGCTCCAATGGAGAGCTGCTATTTTTGCCATTTTGGCTTAGAAACTGGTATGCTTGACTGACCGGTCGGATGTCCAGCTGGTCATCCTAAACATAGTGTTTGGTTTTGCAAAAATTGCGGGCAAGCAGGCGAGAGGGAGGTTTTGCTTGATGAGTTGGCAGTTATGATAGCTATCAAAACTTATATCAAATTTGATACAAATTTTGACATTTACCAAATTTGGCAACTGCCATTTAAACCATTGAAGCACACTTTTTTGTGCAGTTGCCATATTATAACAATAGCAATTCTAATAGCAAATCATTAGAAATGCTCTTCAATAATAATGGAAATGGCAAGGCAAGAGGAAACAATGGCTTGATTTCTAGTAAACCCCAAGGAGTTTGGTTTACTGGGAAGAGATAGATATCATTCTAGGAAAAATTACTAATAGTTCTTAATAGTTTGACATAATTTTTATTAAATCTTACTAAAAGTTAGTCATAGTAAAATCGTCGCTAAAATAATTTTTTGTGACTATTTTTTGCATGTGTCGCTAAAAATTAACAATTAGTGACTTTTTTATGACAATTTTTATAAATTGTCACTAAAACTTATAATTAATGACGTTTTTCTGTGACGATTTTTTTTGAATTGTCACTAAAAGTTGAAAATTAATGATATTTTTTTGTGGTAATTTTTTAAATTGTCTCTAAAACTTATAATTAGTGACATTTTTTATAACAATTTGCAAACTATCGCTGAAATTAACAATTAGTGACTTTTTTTAATAGTGTTTGATGAAAAAAGTTATTAATTATCATAGGATTTATTGGATAATAAGTCCATCAATTAGAACCAACACGTAAGTGTCCCATCATTCTAGTTATTCCAGAGGTCGTAAGGTCAAATTCTACAAAAATCAAATATTCTAAATTTTGAAAGCACAAGAAGTTTAGTCAATCATTAACTTTAGGATATTGAAATTAATCAAAATGTACGTAAACTATTCAAAATACTCTATTATTAAAAAAAAACTAAAAAAATTTATTCTAATTCTTATTTGAAGTCGCGGCATGATGTCATTGTTATTTTTGTAAGTTTAAAAATAACAATAAATTGTGTGTATCGTCCAAACTCCAAAGACTTTCTTAGGTCAAGTTTGGCTAAATTAAAAAAGTGCACTTATTTTATCTTTTTATCTTTTTTGGGTCACATCAATCAACATCTCCTCTCTACTTTTTCTACACATAATACAAGAAAAGTCAAAAAGTACACTTATTTAGTCTTCCCAAACTTGGCCTTAGAATGGCCAGTCTTTTCTATGACGCCGGTCACACACAAGGACAAAACCGTTTACAATGTTGGTCACACCCAACAACCTTCATGTATCAACCACGCACATTCTGTGCCTGGTTGAAAATTTAAGAATTTTAAAATTTTAAAATTTATATTAAAAATTAAAAAAAAATTTACTTTTACATATCTTTTCGTAAAAATTTAAAAAGTTATTTCAAACAAATTATTTTTTTACCTCATATTTTAACAAAAAAAAACTAAAAAATTACTAAAATAGTCTATTCCCAAACGAGACTTTAGAAAGAAAAAAGAAAAATATAAATATATTTTATTTACATTTTACGTTTTTTTTTTCCAAATCTCTTCTTAAATCTCTCAATCAAACACAACGTAACTGAATGAGAAATTAAAATAATGTAAATTACACTTTGTATCCTTTACTTTTATATCAATTTTTATTTTTATTTTTTATTTTAAAAAATTATAACAGTTAATTCATTATATTTTTTATCAACTTGCAATGTGATTCTTTTGTTATTTATTTATTTATTTTTATCAAGTCAATTCTTTTGTTATTTTTGTGTAAAATTACGCAATGAAAATTATTATATGACCCTCGCATTCAACATTTTTTTGAAAATAAAAATGAATTTTTTTTTTGTTATTTTTGTGATGATGAGACTAAAGTAATATAAACCTTATTGTTGCCTTCAATTGACAGAAAAGAAAAGTAAAATAAAAACTATATTATTTTTGGGTTATAATTCATCCATCTAAAACTAGAGCTCTAATTGAGCTATAACGAGGTGGAAAATCAAAAAAACAAAAACAAACAAAACCAAAACATCACATCAGAATGAGACTCACCTTCCATTAGAGCTATTAGAGCTCTAAAACATTTTTGTCTATTTTTCTGTATACGTGTTCAGTTGTTACACGAAAATATAAATCTCACCATAACTGTATTTTTTTTTTTTTTCTCTCTCTCTCTCTCTCTCAAAGAAACACTCTCAAATGATTTTTTGTAATAAGTACAAGATTGTGCTAGCATAAAAGTTTAAATTGTGTTTGTATATAAACTTTCTCAGTTATCAGAAGAAAAAAAAAAATTCTTTTTTTTATTGTAAATTTTTTTTTAAAAAAATTTCCCTACAATATTCTTGACAACTTTAAAAAATAATAAAATTTATTAAGATTTTATTGTAGTGGCCCTATCGAGTAGTGGCCACAAGCGAGTCAACGACTTCAGATGGGCCTAGTTCTTTTAAAAATCCAGCTCCTTCTCACTTTGAGAGAGAGATTCAGTCTGGTCCAGTCAGATTTTGTGGGGCATATCATTACGAAGGAATTGGACTGTCTCCGGTCATAATTGGACTGGACAATTTGATCTAGTCTAATGGACTTACTTGTGGATCTATTTTAATAATTAACTTTTTATATTTTAAAATTTATTAAGTAATTTATCTCTATAAAAAAATTAAGTTAATTGTATAACGGAAATCATGTGTTCGAATCAATTTTGTATGAATCGTTTATTTTTTTACCGTATATTTTTTTCATATAAAACTTATACAAACATATGGTTGCCGTTATCCGATCGACTTAATTTTTTACAGAAATGATATACTCAACGAATCTTAAAATGTGAACGGTTTAAATAATTAAAATGCAACCCAAAAAATGGACCCACAAGGCCCAACAGCACCTCTCTAATTCGATGGAGGACCGGAGAGAAGCCATGACATATTAGGAATCTTATTTTGATGATTTAAGTTATTTTGTAAGATTTTATGTGTAGATTATTTATTAAAAAATATATATTGATATGATAATCACAAACATGTAATTTTATCATTATTTTTTTAAGACAAAAATGATAAATCATGTACTTGGAATTATTTAATCAATTTCATTTTTTTCTATTTGAACGATGTATTATAAATTGAATTACTCAGATGACCGGCATGAAAACCATGATGGGCAGCCTCACAAATTGAACTTACTAAATTGGATTTCTCTCCGATTGATCTTCTAGCCAACATAGGAGTAGCTCAAAATGAGCATGTTGTATTTCTTGATAATTCTCCAGTTGAAGTTGCAGTTTTCCTTATTGATGACATGATTGGAGTTAGCTTTGTGAGGGATTAGCCCTCTCTTTGTTGTAACTTTAACTCCTTAACTCTTGTCCTTCACTTTTCATATGAATCTTAAAAAAAAAAAAAGAAGAAGCCAAACCACAACTCTTTATTATTATTATTATTTTTGAGAGAAATTTGAATGAAAATGTTTGGCTGTATTTGGAAAGGTGTTCCAAACATATTTCCACCCACATTTTTTAGTGTGGTGTTTGTTTTGAACTTTTAAATTATAATTCCACACCACTTTTGAAAACTCTTTTCCAGACGGAAAAATTTGACTAACCTAGACGTCCCCCGAATGTCCGGCCGGTTGACTGGAACAGTGTTTTTTTTTTTTTTGCACATGTTATTTTTATATTTTAAATAAAAAATATTTTCGAAATTTTTTTAAATTTTTTTATGAGTTTTGAATAGAATTTTGAGTTGTGTGTTTGGTTATGAGTTGTAAATTTTTACATCAAGTATTATGTCACATCATTCATTTCAAACTCAATTCAAAACTCTTTTTAAAACACATAACCAAACAAATGTTCTACACTCAAATCATAATTTTAAAACTCATAAACTCAAAATACAACTCTATTATCAAATTATAATCCTAAAACTCTATTTTTATTTTTATTTTGCCAAACTGGCGGAATCTTACCAACAACTCCAGTGGGAAAATCAAAGTGGACGTTTCAATATTTGAAATTCTGTTGTTAAGCCTGTTAGAGAGCCCTTCAAAAAATCACTACCGGATGTTTTGACAATCACTTTTTATTTTTATGTGGATTTTTGCCAATCACTACTGATTTTTTAAGAGAGCGCTTCACATAAAAAAGTTGAAATATTGAATAAAAATTGCGGCTCTCTTGAGTAAAAATTCAATGTAATGGTAATATAACATCATCATTCACAACCATCAATCAATAATAAACTTATATAGAAAATGAAAAAAAAAAAATTACAACCAACAAACTAGGTCCAAATCCAAATCTATAACATATATAAAAGCATGTAAGTGTGGTGTAACGGATGGTGTCAGCCTGATTTGGGCTGCCTGCATGTTGTTCGGCTGCGCCACACACAGAAACAAACAAATTTCATGCTTCAGCCCGTCAAAAGGCCCACCCTCGTTCTGCTGCTGCTTCATTTCCAAGATCATTCATCCTAGAATTCCTCCCAAACGGTGGTCTGCGGGTTCTCTATTTCCCAGGCCTCCTCCCTACCACATTTGGTTGATCGACAAGGAAGAAGAAAACAGAATTTGCCCATGGCCTTTCTCACAAGAGATATATATATATATATATATAATATAGATATCTTCTCGAAGGAGTGCTTGTTGTCCTCTTCTTGCCATAACTGTCGGACCTCTTTGTGCCGTAACGCTGTGAGAATTTGGGATCCAAAGCTGTGCTCCTCAGTTGCAAATCCTGGTACGTACACCTGTGATTTCGTATATTTGTAATGTGATTGCTACTATTGAAAACTGTGTTACAATTTTGTATATCTGTCGGTCCTCTTCCTGGTACGCACACCATGTATTTGTTAATAGGTCTCAAACATGTCTCCTGATTGGATTGGAATGTTCAACCTAGAAAATTGGATGGGTCTTTTTTTTATTCGGAACATTCAACAGCCGAATTCGAAGGTTTCTTTCAGTAAATGGATTAAATTTCTTGGGGAAGATCATTGGAATCAACAACACCTTTCCGATGTAACAGAGGTTTGTATGGGTTTCTGATGTAAGCTAAGAATAAGCTTCATTAATGCTGTGTTTGGTTGGGAGATTTGGAGAGGGATTTTCATTAATGCTGTGTTTGGTTGGGAGATTTGGAGAAGGATTTGGAAAGGGAAAGCGAAAAGGTGTGTGAAATTAGGGGAAATATAGACATGTTTTATTCACATTTTACCTACCTTTTCCATTTTCCTCTCCAAATCCCTCTCCAAATCTCCCAACCAAACACAGTATTAATGAAGCTTATTCTTAGCTAACATCAGAAACCCATACAAACCTCTGTTATAAAACACTACATTCTCACCAATTTTCCATCAAAGTCATCGGAAATGAACACTCGTTTAAGATAGGGCCTTATATCCGATCCTTTTCCTTGGAGTTAGGTTAGATTAGGTCACACAAATTGTTCAGTACTTTTCCTTGATAAAGTTCATTTGTTTTAAAAATTATACCTATGTGAGTTAAATCAGCAAAGTTTGACTGAAAAAATGAAAATTTCTGGTGAACTTTAAAACAGAGCTGTTTCCTCTTGTTTTGTTTCTATTTTGATTATTTTTTCTAAGGCAAGGTTGGAAAATGATTTGTCACTATGTTCTATATAATATATTATGTCAACTGAAAAATCTAATTGATTATATACTAAGTTCTAATTTATTGTTAAAAATTTCAGAAAATAATTCAAAAATGACTTTCTAAATTTATTTAATGTTTTTTTTTTTTAGCACACCTCAGCCCCCTACCCGAAATGAATACAAATTGAAATAGTAATTCGGCACAATATGTGGATGTATGGATAGGGAAGTTTTTTTTGGGGAGCACTGGATAGGGAAGTTAAGGACAAGAGAATTGAATTATTTAAAAAATATTCAATGAAACAGACAATACAATTAATTAAAACAAACTACTACTTGTGATTATAATCAAATTAAACAAATCAGATGTAAGGATGACATTTTAGAAATATTAATTTCGTTGACGATTTGGGTAAATAAAACATTTTAGGAAGCCAGTTACCAAAGGAATGGATGGTAAATAAAACATCACATTATTTTTTTTGGTCTTCTTGTTCAGAAATATCCAAGTTTAGATTTAGAATAGATGAGTTAAGCCATTGATGCGACACTTTATTATTTAGATGCAAAACAGTCTGTTTAAGTTTATTAAATAGAATAGCAGTATAAGATAATATCCATCATCACCTCGGTTGTGAAGTGTGAAGATGCTAAAGGCTCCAAGTATTCATTGAAAGTCTTCTTGTAGAATTCATTATATTCCTCTGTAAATCAAGCGCAATACACAACAAGAAAGAGCATTTGAATTCTTACCCATATAGGATGGGTCTCATTAGTGAGCTCCCAATTCCAGTACTTCTCAATAACTTTCTTGGTTTTCTTCTTCTTCTGCTATAGATAAATTTAAATCAATAACCGTGTAGTGCAGATAGAAATTTACATTGAGAAGCAAATGATGGACCATATGCTTATTAGAATGGGCAATTCAGGAGGGAAAGGAAAGAAAAAAAAGAATGAAACAAAGAAAAATGATGACGATCATCTTGTTTAACATATGCTTATGAGAGCAGGATATTAGGACAGTGAAAGGCACAGAAGATGTATGGCCTGTAAGACCAAATCGTGTAGAAGATGAATTAATTTGATCTAGAAGATGTAGATCCTAAAACCAGAACGCGTAGTAGATCCTCTTCGAAGATGAATTGGAGAAAAAGAGAGAGCGAGAATTTCAGGTCATATGAAACACATAGGACCAGCCATCACCTCATAATTAGAATTATCTAACTACATAGATTAGATGACGATACGTTGAACAACAACAGAATTTGGCAAAATAACACTATAATATTTGGAAATATAACTCTTAGATAATTAACTCTATTATTTACAAGATCTGTCCAACTCTTTATGTTTTGATAATTTTATCGCATTTAAGTGGTGAAAAAATTGTTTGAAAATCTGATGAAAATTTGAATTATTCTTCATTTAATGAAAATTTGTTTTCCCTTTAAAAGAATCATACCATAAAAAAAAAAAAAAAAAATGACGGTGGACATAATTTAAATTTGTCAAAAGTGTTGTCTCTCTTTTTCTCTCATACACACACATTAACAAAAAAGCTTTAACCAAAAGTGAAAATTCCAGATCAATCTTTAATTCCTTTTGTTTCTATGTAACCAGTTCTTGTTGTCTATATATTATTCTTTGTTGTATCAAAAGTGGACATTGAAGATGGAACTCTAACTTTTGTGGAAGTAAATCTTATTGCTAATCATAGTTAATTTTGAGTCTCTTTGATGTCTTCGCTGTCAGGAAATTCACATGATTCTTTTATTATGGTAAAGTTTTGTTATAAATATGCATCGATTCAACAGTTGATTTTTTTTTGGGAGCCCCCTTCAATCTAACAACCAAAAATTAAGAAGCATACAATATATCCTTCACCCAAAACAATCTTATCATTTCTCAACATCTTTTATAGCTGTTGATTTGACACAGATGTAACTATGGAAGAGTGATGTACGGAGGCGAAATTGCTACATTGAAGCCTTGCGTTATAATACAAGTATAATATTATATGCATATAATATTTGTTCATTAAGTATATTTTTCCCCCTCCTTGAAAAACACTATTTACCAAAATTACATGAAATAATTTTTGAAAAGCGCTAATTACCAAAATTACATCAAATAATTCTCACACCACAGCAAATGAAATCGTTACATCTGTGTCAAACCAACAGCTATAAAAGATCTTCAGAAATAATAATTAATGAACAAATATGGAACACCACAGCAAATGAAATGTAAAATATAATTACATTTCATTTCGTATATTCATAAATCAGATACAGTTTTAAAAATATTTTTATTCAAACTGTAGAACGACCCCCACGCGCAACGCGCGTGGGGGGCCAACTAGTCTAAAAAGAAAAAAACCTAGGTCCAAATCATTGTTTTTATTTTTGAAAACACAAAACAAATAAATAAATCAATCCTACATCTCTACGAATGATACGTAATGTAAATTTTAAATTACTAATTTTACACCTAAAAAATGAAAAAATATGAATTTTGAACAAAGAATTGCAATTTTAAAATATATAAAGAATCTCACTAAGATTTATTTACTTTAAACTTTTAAGGTTGTGTTTTGTTCATAGATTTGATGAGGAATTTAGAAAGGGAAAAGATAACAAAAAAAAAAGAAAAAAAGAAATAAGTGAAATGTAAGCACAGAAGATGAAGAATGTGAGAACAGAGATGAATATTGCACAGAAAATACAGTAAGCACTTTTAATCAAAATAACTTACAATTGTTTAACAGAAGTAACACTGGGTTGCTTCACGATACATCAGAAAGAGAAAAAAATTGACTATTTGCCTAGGTGACTAGGTGTTGGTTCTCACTCAGATAGTTTTGAATCTCTATCTCCAAATGACTAACTCATTACAATTTATATAAAACAAAAGCAATTTTACTATGCAGCATGTGACTTGGTGATTGATGAAGCAGCTGGCAGCACATGGGCAAAAGCGGGCTGTCGGATACTTTCGGTTGATAGACTGAAAGTTGATATAGCTTTAGTAGATTGATTGAGTGATGAATAGTAAAAGTGAATAGTGACTTTTTACTATTCATTACTTTCGGTGGAAAACATGTTACTAGGGAATCAATATAAATACAAATTGGCAGCTTTTCTCAAAAGAGTATTGATTGAAGCTAATTTGTATCTATATGGAGTCCAATGCACGGCTGAATATGCATATGGGCCCTGAGCATCTTGAAACTCGGTTCCATATGGGTTTTGAGTAGTTGAACCTTCAGAAGAGTTGGAACTGTCTGAACCTTCTTTGGAACTGTCTGAACCTTCTTCTGAACTGTCTGAATCGAAGTCTGATTGGGCTTGGGCTTGATTAATCAGTAGACGAGCCATCTGGAGCAGCTCATCTTTGGATGACTTGGATTTGTCCGTGGATTTGACTTTGGGCTTAGCCTGAGATGTAGTGGGCTTAGCCTTTGACTTGGGCTGAGCAATGTTGGGCTTAACTGTCTTGGATTTAACCTTTGATTTGGATGACTTGGGCTTAGAAGAACTTGAAGTTGGGCTTCCAAGATTAACTATAGGAAGTTGGCTTCCTTGAGTGATTGAAGCAGTTGGGATCTGCTGAGCTTTAATCATGGCAAGTGTAAGAGCATGGATGTTCATCGGGAACTCAGATTGAACAATTTCAACAATGCGGGAAACTTTGTAGTTATCCCACCATTTAACCATATGTAGCCGATATACAACATCATCAGAAATGTCATATTGCCATTTAAATATCCAAGGGATTTTGTATTTGGATATAAAAGTAAGCAATTTGGGGAATTTATTCTGTTGTGGAGAAAATGAGAAAACAGTTGAAAAATAGTCAACCTGTTCCATCACAATAGCTGGGAAGATATCTGAAATGGCACCATAATGAGTCCACCATCTCAGAAACCAGGTAGGTAATTTTGATTTAAACTGTTGATCAAATTGGAGAAACCAGGAGTGACTAAAAGTATCAGTTTGGTAGAGAAACACTTTGAACCAAGCATCAATATAGTCATAATAACTATACTGAAGGGAGTGATTAGGTAAATCTCGAAACTGATAAGGGGAGCCCCATTCAGCTAAGGAAACGATATTGTGAATATAAAGGGAATGGTAAACAACTTTACTAGTGTAAGTGCGATCGTAAATAGGTTTAATCACAATTGACTAATGGTTGAATAGGATGTCTTTATAGAAGGTGATTGTTTTCTCTGGATGGAGAGGAACAAAATGCCATCAAGGAGGAAAATAAGATTTAACTAGGTCATTAACAGACTGACTCTTGGAGTGGCTAGGCTCTTTGAAAAACAGATTAGTAGTGGTAGATTTAACATAATCAGATCGGGCAGATTTAATAGGATTTGGAGGGTATGGAGTAACTGCTTGGCTGGGTGAAGCAAAAGGATCAGTGGCCAAAGCAGAAGTATAGCTAGGTTTAGGAATGTTACCAAGAACTTGGTAACGGTTAATCATTTCAATAGGATGGTATTGGGTGACTAACTCCAAAGGAGGTGGAACAACAGGTTGACTAGAAGGGACTAAGGCTTTGGAAGGAGGCCTGGGGCGAGACATCTGTTAAATAAAAACAAGGGTTAGCAATAAGGATTAACAACTACTACGGAGGTTTAAATAAGATTGATGGTAATCTAAACAGTTGTAATAATCAGCAAGTAAATGGCGACGAGCTTGAATTTGGTGATAGTTAATATATTGAGCACGTTGAGTAGTTTTGTGGGCTAATTTGAGGCGAGCAATGCAGTAAGCAGTTTGGTGAATCAGATCACGGTAATAGGTAATTTGGGTTTTATGGTAAGAAATAAAAGGAGTAGCCATCCCTATCCCCCTGTAAAAATTCTCGGGTAAGAAAATCGGGAATAGAATTTTGACAATTAGGGATATATTCAATTTTAAAATCAAAAATACTTAAAATAGGTTGCCAACGGGCAAAAATTTGTTTACTAGTAAGATTTTGAACATCTTTTTCCAAAACATATTTAGCAGATTTGCAATCAACACGAAATAAAAAATTTTGATTTAAAATATCATCTTGAAATTTACTAATACATAAAATAGTAGATAAAATTTCTTTTTAAATAGTACTATAATTTAATTGTGCTTTATTCCAGACACCAGAATGATAACAAACAATTTGTTCAGATGACTGGGGAGTGACTTTCTGAAGCAGAATGTCACCATAACTAATATTAGAAGCATCAGTTTGAATAATTTTGAATGAATTTTTAGTAGGAATACCAAGACAAGGAAGAGACTTGACATATTGTTTGACCTGTTTAACAATGGCAGTATGAATAGAAGACCAAGAAGGAGGATTATCTTTCAACCGATCAAACAAAGGTTGACAAGTTTTCCTAAGGTCTTTGTAAAACTCAGCAATGTAATTGAGTGAACCTAAAAAACGTTGTAATTGGGTTTTATCTAAAATTTCATCAGGAAACTTGGACGCAAACTCAATGGAGCGGCTAATAGGTAAAATTGTATTTTGGTGAATATCATAACCTAAAAATCGGACTTTAGTCTGAAACAATTTAATTTTTGGTGCAGATATAACGAGACCATGACTTTTAATAGTATAAAAGAATGCAGTTAAATGCTTCCAATGTTCACTAATTAATTTAGAAAAAATTAATATGTCATCGATATAGACAATAGAAAAATGACTAAATGGATTAAAAATATCATTCATTATATTTTGAAATTCACTAGGAGCATGTTTTAATCCAAATGGCATGACATTCAATGACCAAAGGGGGTAGTGAAAGTAGTTTTATATCTATCTTTAGGATGAATTTGAATTTGTCAAAAATCACTTTTTAAATCAAATTTACTAAAAATAACATCTTGACTAAGTCTTTTAATCAAATCTTTTTTATTAGGAATAGGGTATGGAATCTATTCTAAGACTTTATTCAATGGTTTATAATTAATGACTAAGCGAGGACACCTCGTTCTAGTTCATCATTTTTATTAACATAAAAAGCAGGACAAGACTATGGTGATTTACAAGGGCTAATTATTCTATTTTTTAATAGTTCATTGATTTCTTTTTTACACATTTCAAGTAATTCATGATTCATTTGAATAGGTCGAGATTTAGTAGGAATTTGTTTTTCATTAAAATTCTTAATATATGGTAATGTGACGACATGCTTCTTCCTATGCCAAAATGCAGTTGGTAAAGTAGAACAAACAGTAGTTTCTAATTTTAAGTTAAATTCTTCAATTTGAGATACAATAACAGGATTAGTTAATTGTTGATCAATTCATTTATAATTGGCTTCTTCTTTGAGAAAGCATAACTGACGAGTTAATCGATTAATAGTTTGAGAAATAGAACAATCTTTTAATTGGTTTAATTCTAAAACTTCAAGTGGAGATAAGAAGTTAAAAGTAACTGTTTGACCAAAAACTTGAGTTATTATTCTTTCACTAGATGTAGTAAACGGATATAATAAAAATATAAATGGAGTCCCTAGAATGGTTTTATCAGTCATGTTTTTAACTAAAACAAATGAGGTTTTAAAACAAACATTATCTTGACAGATATGAGCTTTAGGTAATTTATATTTAATATGCATTTGACTACCATTAGCAGAAGTTAATTTTTCATGACATTTCTTATAATATTTAGTAGGGAGTAATCCTTCTTGAATACAATTAAGATCGGCACCAGTATCAATTAAAGCAATACGATTTAATTCAAAATCATCAATTACAAGTTTAACTTTTGAATACCATTTTTGAATATGAATTTTATTGATTAGATTCAATCTTTTGTCTTCATGAGATTGATGTGATCGATTATCAAATGGTAGATTTTCAGGATTAGTATGAGTAGAGTCATATTCAAATTCATTAGGGGATTCATTAGGGGATGTACCATGATTTTCTTGGAACTTATCTAAATTCTTATTTAGTGTTAAAGTAATAATTTCATCTTCAAATGTTTTATCTTTATTTTGTAAATCTTTAATAGTTTGTTTAATTTGATTAATTTCATGTTGTAAATCTTGTAATGTAATATCTTTTTGTTTATTTTTAAATCTTTCTAAGGTTTGGGAGAGACTAATAATTGGTTTATCAAACTTAGGTTTTCTATCAGTGTTGGTTAATAAAGATTTTAATTTATTAGTATATTTTTGTTTTAACTCTGGATCTTCTAAACGATTAATTAATTCAATAAGAGCAGTTTCTTCTTAGTTTTGTTTAGTAAGAATATTGATTTGTTTAACTGGTTTACAACAAATATCATTACAACCTAATGTAATATTGTTATTAGAATTATCACTAGGTGATTGAGAATCAGAATCAGACGAATTATGAGAATTATCAGAAGAAGAATTATCAAATTGGTTTAATTGAAAGATTTCATATAATTGATTTTTTTATTCATCATTAATTTGTAGTTAATTAACTTTATCTTTTGATTTTTGTTTTTCTTTACATTTATTAGAATAATGACATTTTTTACCACAATTATAACAAGTAATATCTTTATTAGATTTAGATTTTGGATGTGATTTTTTTATAATATTTCTTTTTGGGTTTAATATAAAATTTATCAGTTGATTTGGAAGGTGAATAATTCTTTTTATATTTATTAGAAGATTTATATGATGATTTATGTTTATGTTTGGAGTATTTATGTGATTTGCGACGAGAGGGTGCAACAGGAGGTAGACCATATTGTTCACCGAAATTTCCTAATTCATATTTAGCCTTATGTTTATCTTTAGCAGCTTTTTGGCTAAGTTTAAGATCAATACACATTCTTAATCCCTCTTTTTGAATAGTACTAATGATATCACCATAAGTTAAATTATCATATTCAATAACACCAGTAGGTTGACTAAGAACATTTCTAATTTTATGAGCAAAAAGACTAGGTAATCCATTAATAAATTTTTCTTTCCAAAAAGATTTAGTATAGTCTTCTCTTAACATAACTCTAGAGGTAAATACATCTTTATACCATCTAAAATCACTTAAAGTAGGGCAAGTAAGATTACTAAGTTGGTCATGTATGCAAGAATATATATTAGTAGGAGTTTCTATGAAATGTCGAACTATAGTATAGATTAAGGTATTTATACCATCAGGTTTGTAATAACCAATAGATTCGTCAAAGATGGGTAAATCATTTTCATCTTTTTGATTAGCATGACAAATAGATTCACGTTGATCATCAATAAAGTATTTTTCCCACCAGGATTTGAGCATACCAGTAAAACCAGAAGTAATTAAAGAAACAATTTCAGGTTGGCTATAATCAGGATAATTGCTAAGATAACTGTTTGACACCATAGATAAATGATTTAGTTTTTGAAGGATTTGATCTTCACTAAGACCATCAATATTCCATTCGTATAATTTTTTAGCAGATACAGAAAATTGATTATTAAGATTAGTTTCTTCATATTGGAGATCAGGAGGAGTAGGTCTAGAGTACCAATTTTTAGTAGTCTGTGGATTAACTTTTGGATAACGAATTTTATTGAGAGTAGAGGATTGAAATTGTTGGGCTAGTTAATTAATTTCATTATCAGTTATATCAGTGTCTGAATGAGTTGAAACAGGTTCTAAAGTTGGTTAATGATTTAAAATAGTAAGACTTTTTTCAGTAGATGGAGAAGCTGTTTCAGAAATAGTTAACTTATTTAACTGTTGTTCAATGGCTTTAACAGTGGAATGATCTTGGGTAACTAAATTATTTCTTTTAGAACGATTACTAGGTAGGTTAAGCAAAGGTTGATCTAATGACTGTTTAGTAGATGTAGTATTGGCTGAATACTCATCTAAATTAGTTTCTATTTATCTAATTGTTTACCAATTGTTTGTAGACATTGATTAGTATAATTATTTTGTTCAATAATTTTTTTAATTTCAGGGTCTGTGCCGGGCAACTTAAAAGGAGAGGCGGGAACATGGGATCCTTGATGTTCAATAATAGTATTAGATAGAAGATGATGATTGGAACTAACAGTAGTATTGGGAGAAGTTTTCCATTTATGTTTTGTGATTGTATTGACTTTTTTGTAATAATTATCTAAGTATTCAAAGAAAGGGACTTCAAAACTATATTCAATCATAAAATTATACCATTTACGAGTTATTCGGATTGTTGATTAGAATCATATAGAACTATAAGCATATCTTTTAGTTCCATTTTCTTTAGATGTAAATTCAATATGTAATTTATCAAGATCAGGAGTAAAAGATTTACTAATGGTCATTAATTAAGAATTGATTGGAATTAAGAATTGATTGGAGGTATAACTTCGAAATCAGTTTGAGTTGGAAAATTTTGAGACTCAGTATCTTCTTCTTGTAGATGTGTGTGAGTAGAATAAACATGTTTACTAATTTGAGAGGTTGTAGAGTTATCTACGCCTTTTATTTTACTATGGGACATTTGACCAAAATTGATTTGACTATTTTTGCGGAATAAAGGAGTATTAAATATTTCATATTCAGTTTCAATATCAGTAGGTATATTAGAAGTACTATGCCTAGAGGATTGAGATCGATTAAATTTGATCTTAACAAATCCATTAGTAAACTGTTGAATATCTTGAATATCTTGACAATTAGATTGTTTTTTTATTATGTTTGTAATTTTCATTGACGGTTTATAACTACATTTCACTTACAATTTATACACATTTTACCTTTTCCTTTTCAAATTTTTCTCTAAATTTATGAACCAAACACAGCTTACGACGATGCTAGGGGCCTCGACAATTCCTCTCTCTTCCTTTTTTTTTTTTTTTTTTTGTTTCTTCTTTCTATTTGCTGGTTTTGGTTTTATTTATTTATTTATTTTTGGAAGGATAGTTATGTGTAGGGATGTGCCAAAAAACTAGACATCTCACACCAATTTCAAATTTTTCTCTAAATTTATGAACCAAACACAGCTTACGACGATGCTAGGGGCCTCGACTTGTCGAGGCTCGAATGCCTCGACAATTCCTCTCTCTTCCTTTTTTTTTTTTTTTTTTTTTTCTTCTTTCTATTTGCTGGTTTTGGTTTTATTTTTATTTTTATTTTGGAAGGATAGTTATGTGTAGGGATGTGCCAAAAAACTAGACATCTCACACCAATTCAGCCTGGGTTGAATTGGTTGGGTGATAAAATTAATTGATCAGTTAGGTTTATTGGTTAAAATTTGTTAATTCCATATAATTTTGTACGAATCCTTACTAATTGAAATAAAATTATAGCTGGGACTTGTACAAAATCATATAGAATTAACAAATTTTAATCAACAGCCTAACTGACCTGTCAATTTTATCATCCAACTAGTCCAACTCAACTCACTTACCTTATCAAACCACACTGGCTGAGTTGGTGTGGAATGTCTAGTTTTTTGGCACACCCCTACTCATAACCACCCTTCCCAAAAAAAAAACCAAACTAACACAATCCAAAAAAAAAAAAAAAGAGGAAGTCAAGGCAGTCGATGGGTAATTATTCAGTAATCCTGGAATGTAGACACGTGATATTCAATAGCATTGTGATTGGTGGAGAAGATGAGTAGGTGGAATATTATGTTAAATAATTGAAAAATATAAGAGACATATTAAATAATAATTCATTAAACAGTACGAATACGTAATATTTCGAAAATATTGAATAATTTCCCGATATTCGACCTCACAATTCGAGCCCAAACATTTTCCCACAGCTTAATGGGTTTAAGCCGCCAATGGAAGTACGAGCTTCTCAATATTTTTGACATCCCTGTCTAGTAGTAGACACGAGGCCCAATTTCTTTGATTGGACAAAGCCCAATAAGAAAATATGGCCAGTGCCTGAGCTTCAATTAAATATGGACCATATAGCTCAACAATAAATCTGCTCTTTTGGGCTCATTCAAGGCCCTGGTCACACATCAATATAAAAAAATCACTAGACATAATTTGATAATAGCATATGGGAATTCAAAAACTTTACTCGAAATTTAAAGAAAATAAGTTTTTGGTGTAGATTCAAACTTGATGCATTGTCAGCCATACTTATAATCAATCTGAACTACGTTATTTAAATTTTAAATAATTTTTTTAATATTTTTCCAAGCACATAATTTTATTACACTCGCTAACTCCACAATGTTGGTCTCCATCTTTACAAAAGAGAACTATCCCAAAAGGAGAGTCAAGAAAATTGGATCTTTCCTGTGTAAACACTCTTTTCTCTTTCAAGCACATCCTTTCCAACCATAACTCTCTCTCTCTCTCTCTCTCTCTCTCTCTCTCAACTTTATCACAAAAAAAGAAAAAGGAAGAAAAGCAATGACCATCTTTGCCTTTTTCCCTATCCCTCCACCTTTGAAAACCAATTATACTTATGATTTTCATGCAATTTCTAATATAAAACACTCTGCAAAAAGCCCTTTTTTTGCCCCTTTAATTTGTAATTTCAAGGCGTGTCAGTGAACAATGTGACTCTAAAAACATATTTACAGTAACCACACTAAAGATCTGTTTGGAATATTTGTAAATCCCTAAGAAGGTATGCCTACCTTCCTCTCTATGTAATGCCCTTTAGGAACATGCCAAACTCTACATTCTTTCTTGGGATTCCTTCACTCTGTACATGTATAATCAATATCATATCATTTAGGGTTTATGAAATTATAATGGGTAATTCCATGAGGCATTATAAAAAGCTACCACTGTGTACCAATCGATGAATGTTATTTAAAATAATAATAAAAGTTGTAGCCTCATTGCCAAGTAAAATTTTAGGTAGTGAATTGTGACATCTGAAAATTTGGACCATGTATATAATCGTGGGGTTAGGGCCCAAAAATGCACCCACAAATTATAGGGCTAGAAATATTGATCAAACAAGTTTTTGGATGAGTAAATGGAAGCTTCTAATTACAGACACTTAATTTTTTAATTTTTATATATTTCCATGTACAAGTATTTATGTTTAAGGTAGAACTTTTATAATGTATGTGAAGTATGTACAAAAAAAAAATTGTGTGATTAGAAGCTCCCCACACGGGGAAGTTATAAACTCAATTTCTTTCAATACCGTACCTTATTTGTATATGTGGGTGTAGAGAAAAAAATGTTGTGTATTTAGAAGTTGCCCACATGTAATTGGGATTGCCTCTCTATACCACATGCATAGACAATTTGTAACAAATTTATCATTTAAATAGAGGTATGTCACGGCCATCAATTCTCTATTCTTCAAATATTTTCAACTATCTTAATACACTTTTAATGAAAAATGCTTCCGACCACCAATAATCCCGACCCCCACAACCCCCAGTTGATGTGGACAATCATGTGATCTTTCACGTATATCACGGCACCACGCACCTTCTCTTTCTCTCTCCTCATTCAGAATTCAAAATCTCTCACTGCAGTATAGATCAAAATCTCCCTCAAATACAAATTTCTCATCTCCATGGCTGCCTCTCCCTCCTTCCCTTGATTCCGACGAAAGAGAACCCGACAGCTCCTTCCATTGACTCCGACGAGAGAGAGCTCGACAGTGAATTCCCTTGACTTCGACACTCAACTCCCTCCTTCCCTTGACTCTGACACCCGACTCCCGACTCTCTCTATTTCTCTACATGATTATATAAATGCTTTGTTTCCTTCTCTCTCTATATGTTAGTAATTATATATATATATGCTTTTTACAATCTGAAAAATTAGAGGAAGAAGAAGAAAAAGAAGAGGAGGAGGAAGAGGAAGAGGAAGTGGGTTTGTATAATTGAAAATTTTCTTGTTTGATTTTTTTGTTAAACTGTTGTTGAATATAGTTTTGAGAATTCTAATTGTATAAACATGTGTTTATGTAATCATGGTGAATGAGTTTCTTTCTAGACTTTTGGTGGGTAATAAAAAAAAAAAAGTTGGCTGGCCAGCATTTTTTTTGATCGGTTGAATGGTTTTTTTTGGTAATGACATCAGAATGATGGGAAAAAGAGCAGTGATGGTCTTTATAAGACTTATTGGGGGAACAAAGATGGAGGAGAGCGAGAGACTCCGGAGACGAAGGAGAGGAATGGAGAGAGAGAGGGGGGGGTCGCGATGGGTTTGCGATGGTGATGGCAGCGCCGGTGGGTGAAGGGAGTTGCTGGAGAGGGGTGAAACGAAGGATGAAAGAGAGGAACTATGCCGGAAGATGCTAGAGTGAGAAAGAGAGAGGTCTAAGAGAGTGAGAAAGAACTTTTTCTTTTTTTTTTTCCTTCTCACAAGTGCGTGTATCACACCTTCTTCCACTGCAATTCTTCTTCACATGCCCAGATCAGTTGCCACATCAGTGGGGGTCGCGAGGGTCATATTTGTGTAGGGGCCTGTAGAAGGATTGTTATAAAAAATGTTTGAGATATCTAATTTATTATCCTTAAAAAAATACCCTAATAATGTGTTTGACAAGTTTTAAATTTTGATTTGTCAAACATTCCATCATGTGATCGTTAGAGATTATTTAGAGGTGATAAATTAGAGATGTAGCATTATTATTTAATTATATAATATGATAATCTCAAAATATGAAAATTTTAAAATACAATCATGCAATTGAAGATGCATTAAAAATAAAAAATAAAAAACTCAAATTTTGAGAATAAAACATCTCATGTCACATATCGTGTTGAATTCTTTTCACTATAAAAATTCATCCTATTGTGGCAAGATGTGAACAAAGTTTTGAATAGGCATGTTGGGGTCCAAAATGAAGACTTGGTATATATAGTGGGATATCATTCAATATGTTGTTCTTTATTTATTCAAAAAAAGAAAATAAATAAATGAAAATGGTCACTGATTTATTTGCATTATATGTGGGTGGGGTAAAGTAATACTCAATTGAATTGTCCTTTTGTATTCCTTTACCTTTGTAATGATGAGGCCTTCCCTTTTCTCTTTTATGCACCTACAGACCTCTTATTTGCTAACATATTTTCCTTTTTGTTTATTGCCATAAAGCGAAAAACAATGGAAACAAATTGTTCCAATTAGAACCATATCAAAAGGACAATACAACTTTATATCAGCATATTGTTTGTGTAATTATGAAGAATGATGTTCTGTGGTGCATTATAAGATAACATAATTTGGTATAATTATTTTGACAAAATTTGTGAAATCTGTATGTGTGCTTGCGTGTGCGTGTTGATCTCCACATTATTCAATTGACACTGTAGATACTAACTATTTCAAATTGAGCACGACTAATGATGTTATTAGAGGGGTAAATGTTCATGGTACAAGCAACGTAGAAAATAGCAATTCATAGGCATTAGGGGCATGTGCAAATGATAGCATTTTCTTTTGTTGCATGTTGTCTATCTCCATAGTCCAGTGGAACATGGAGCATCCTGAAATGATTGGTAAATTAAGATATTTTGGTTTTGTTGATGTTACATTTGAACTTAATTGATACAAGTGATTTGTGGGTGATTATGTATATTTAGAATTTACCCTACAAGATGAGTCCTATATGATACTATCTTGGATCCACTTTGAAGGGGTTTCTTTCCATTAAAAAAAAGTTTCTACCTCGATTGGAGGCTGTTATTACACACATCTTCTCTAAGTACATTTACGTCCTAAGTACATCTATTTCACAAATTTAAAATTTTTCAATTTTCTAAGTACACTCTTAATATTGAATGACCTTAACTTTTGACTTTCCAAACCCTAACCTCACTCCCACTCCCCAACCAACCGCCACCATCTTAGCCACTCTAATCTTTCCCTCTTTCCATTTTGTCACCCTCGATGTTCACTTTTGCCTCTCTGCCACTCTCATTTCTACCGCCTACAACCCCTCCCTTTGCTACTTGAGAGGTGAAAGAAATAGTAGGAAATGGTAGGAATGGAAAAGGAGAAGTGGCAAGGGGCTATGAGGGTGGGAAGGTAATAGCTAGTAGAAACAGAAAAGATAATAAAAAGGTGATGGCAATTAGATTTACAAAGATTTATTTTTTTTTATAGTTTTATCCTTGATAGTAATAGTATTCTAAGGATAAAATTGTAATAAAAAAATTAAATATTTTTATTGAATGAACTTGAATGTTCTATGTGTGCAAATAAAGTTCCCCTCCATTTGTTATTATGGATTGTAGTTGTCTAAAATGGAGAAAAGAAGTGCATCCATGCTCTTTGATGAACTTGCCTGCCATTTATTAGTTGTATTATTATCAATAAACAGTAGTAGTAGTTGGTCCCTCAGCCTTAATATTAAGGAGTCAAATCATTTTATTCTCTTGCAAAAACAATGAGTAAAATGCAGTTGTAAGGGGGGGTTTGCAATGTATGAGAGTGTGTTGTTACTTGTGACAATGGATTGGCTTTGGGCCCATGATTGTCCTCTCCCATAGTGATAGTGGACCCCATTGCCATGTGGTATAATTGTGTCTTGGGCTCTATTTATACACTAGGGTAAGCAAAAGCCCTATTACACTTTCCCTCATATGGAGCAAGGATCCTCTTGCATCTCTCTACTTGGCTCTCTATTTGGTGGGTCATTAGGCTTACTATTAGGCTTAATTTTGATAATTCGAACCATTCATATTTTAGGATTTCTCGAGAATATCATACCTATAAAAAATTAAGTCAATCGGATATCAGAAATCACGTGTTCAGATCATCGAATTAAAAGTTTTATTAAAAAATAAAAATGTTTATTAATTTTTTTTTAATAAACAATTTTTAGTTCAATGATCCGAACACATAGTTTCCGATATCCGATCAATTTAATTTTTTACAAGTATGATATACTCAACAAATCTTAAAATGTGAACGATTCGAATTATCAAAATTAGATCCAAAAGTAGGCCCAATAGCCCACCAAGTATGGAACCAAGTGGAGATAAGCAGAGGATCTGTACTCCCTCATATGTCCCAGGCAATAGCCCCCTTTCGTATTAGGGACAATAGTTGGTGGATTAAGAGATAAAGATATGCATGCCATATCATAATCATTCTTGTAAAGATGGCACTGCATTATAAAACTACAATTAGATCTATATTTTAAGTGTTTTTAATAAAAATAGTACTTTGGCACTTTCAATATCTATATAATTTTAAGTTGGCCTCTTCAAAATCTATATAATTTTATTTTTAACCTCTCAAAATTCACAAACACCTCATTTAACAGATGTTATTTTGAGTATTTATAATAAAAATTACCAATTTTCTTTTGAGAATCTATATAATTTTATTTTGACCCATAAAAATTTAAATAATTTTATTTTTAAGACCTTTCATTTGAACAATTTCTTAATCCGTCGCTGCTGATCTGAAAATACTCTCTCATAACTACCTGAACTATAGCTCGGAGTCCAGCATTCCCATATTGCCAATGCCATGGGCATTTCTTCATTGATTTACCATGTATATGTATCTATATATATAATATGTTTGTGTGTTTAAATGCTTAGAGTGTATTTTCCTCTTGTTCCTTTCACTGAGAAAATGACAAAGAAAGTGTAGAAAGGAAAGCTCATTCTCACTGCATGAAGCTCAGAGACAAAAAAAAAAGAACTATATTACTCTGACCATTAAGAATCTGCAGTTCCTCACAAAAGAATAGAAGATAAGCTTTAATTTAAATTATTAAAAGTGAATTAAAAATAAATTGCCAGACAAATCTAAAAGTGCCATAATCTTAGGCTTTGCATGCTTGTAACAGTACTAACAATCTCTTTATATGGTTTTTTTTTTTTCATTTAAAAAAAAAAGAAGAAAGAAGCTGACGCAAAGAGAATGTGATTGATCAGACAAGGGGGCCCTCCAACAGCTTTGGTGTGGATTCACAGGGCTGTTTGGCGCAGTTCCAATACCAATGGGTGGTTCTGTCATTTCTTATGAATACAGACACCTCAAGTAATTCGGTCTTACAATTTTTTACTGTTTGCATATGGTTTAAAAAAAATAAACTTGCTTGGTTGTGTTTTTTTAAAAATACTTTTCAGAAAATTTTACTTTCTTATTTTTTTGTATTTTTTTGTTTTTAATGATTTTTTTAATATTTTAAGCAATTTTTTTTTACTTTTTAGACATACCTAACATAAATATACTTAAAAAGCAAAAAAATTTATAAAAAAAAACCTTTTAAAAATTCACTAAATACCAAAAATATAAAAAAAATATGAGAATTCAGTACATTTTTTATATTTTTATGTATTTATTAAATTTTAAAAATATTTTTTTACAAATTTTTTACTTTTTAGATACATCTAAGTAAGGTGCATCTAAAAAAGTAAAAAAAATGTTTAAAATTTTAAAAATATTCACTAAAAACAAAAAAACACGAAAACTAAAAAAATTGAGTTTTCAAAAAACTTAATTCAAAAAACTCAAACCAAACATACTAAATCTTTCTGAATAAAATCAATTGATTAAAGTAAAATTGTATCCCTCAAAAATTGTACATGCACCTTTTGACGCATACAATTTATAGTTTATTTTAATTTGGTAATATATAATATGTCAAACGGTTTGATATAACTTTTTTTTATATAATTTATTAGGTAGAAATAACTTAAATAAGTCAAAAAAACTTAATTATCAGAAAGCCAAAGAAATGATACTTTTTTTACTTCTATTTTTTTATTATCAGCTTTCAATTTATAATAAATTATACCAAACAAGCTAATATTTGAAACATGTATTAGTTCTATGGGTGGGTTTGGGAAGTGGGTTGGCTTTTTGGTTTTTTGGCTTTTTTGGCTATTTTAGCCTGGGCTTAAAAGCTTGGTTTGGGAAGGGCTTTTTGGCTTTTTGGCTTTTTTTAGTTTTTTTGTGAGAGAAGAGTGTAATGATTATGGGTTGGATGTGATGTTTTGTTTTTTTGGGACTAAAATAGCCTGTTTTGTCTTTTGTGACTATTTTAGCCCCAACCCACTTGACAAACGGGGTATATGGTATTTGATTAACAAGTTTGACTTGATTATTATGGGAAAGAGGAAATTAATAAGAACTAAAACAAAATAAAATAGAATAGACATACGAGCACAATCATTTGTTACATCTATGGCGAAGAATGGTGAAATAGTGTCGCTATAAATATAAAGATTACAATGGCCTTGGTACAATTTAATTTCAGCTTATTTCAGCTTTCAGCTTAATTTAAACTATTTTGATGTGTTTGGTTTAGCTTAACAATACAGCTTATAACTTTTTGTAAGTCAAAAATCAACTTATTCTTTGAGTGAGGCAGGGGAAGCTTAATTTATAAGTCAGAAATCAGCTTATGTTCATAGTTATAAACTATAAATTGTTAAGGTATAAGTTATAAGTACTTTCCCACAGCTCTACCAAACAGGGCCAATAAATCAGTTCTCCCAACACAACTCTTTTACAAAAGTTTCCAAAAAAATCATACAACGTTAGAATTTTAAAATAACTTTATATAGAGAAAGATTTGAATAGAAAAAAATTATGTCAAAACATACCCAACTACAAAAATTGAGTTAGATTTTTAGAGTTATGCAAGTGGTCGACGTGTAATTTGACGTATTTGAATTAAATTCAACATGCACCCCCAATATATGACCATTATTTCAAATCATAATTAGGGTTGTTTTGGGAAGTTGGTAAAAAGCTGACTTTTGGCTTTTTATCAAGCTTTTTAGCTTTTTGGAAAGTGATTTGGGAAGTTGGTAAAAAACTGGCTTTTTGCTTTTTAATTTAATATTTATTTATGGTGTCAAATCAATTTAAAATGACCAAAATACCCTTACCAAAATTTAAAATTCTACACAATTTGTTGACCTATAGGGTATTTCCGTAATTAGCCAACCTAGCTTTTTGTTCACTTGCCAAATGCAACAATGGCCCAAAAAAGCTGACCCAGCTTTTTTCTCAAGCAATAAAAACGCTGGCTTTTTTATGTCTTCCCAAAACGGCACTTAATACTTCTTTAAAACATAATTAGACATATATCATATAATTTTTTTTCTTATTATATTTTTTTCACTTTTAAAAACAAATAAGTAGATCTCATATATAATCCATTGTCCTGTGTTTAAGAATAAAAAAATAAGATAAAAAATAAAATTATGTACTATATTTTTTTTCAATCTATCAAAGAATTGCAGATGTAATAATAATTGTAACCAATCAAGTGGTGGCATAATATAACGATGGACAGAAAAGACTGATGAAGTAGGTGCCGTTTGGTAACACTTACGTTTTCAGTTTTCTGTTTATATTTACAAAAATTTTAAAAACTCAAATAAAAATTTGTTTGGTAAAATTTTTTATTTATAAATCAGTGGTCTCAGTTTATAAATTTGGCCAAAAAATGAAAACACAAAAAATGTGTTTCCGTTTTGAGTTTTCAGTTTTTTTTTTTTTACTACCCAACACTAGCCACCACCCGCCACCATTTTCCACCACCGTCTTCTGCCACCATCACCCACCCTGCCACCACCACCTGCTACCACCACTCGCCACCCACTTGCCACCACCAACCACCACCCGCCGCCACCACCCGCCAGCTACCACCCACCTGCCACCCCCCACCTGCCACCCACTCGCCATCACCACCCATCCCTCGCCACCACCACCACCACCACCCACCCACCCACCACCACCCATCCCTCGCCACTACCACCACCACCACCACCACCCACCCACCACCCACCCACCTACCATCCACCCGCCCGCCACTACCATCCACCACCCTCCACCTACTTGCCACCACCACTCACCACCCACCTGCCACCACCACCACTCACTGCCCACCTGCCACCACTAGCCACCCACCACCACCACCCACCTGCCACCCACCCACCACCACCACCCACCTGCCACCCACCCACCACCACCACCACCACCACCACCACCACCACCCACCTGCCACCACCACCCACCACCCACTACCACTGCCACCACCACCCACTCGCTGCCACATACCACCCACCACCGTCACTCACCCACCCACCTACCACCACTCGCCACCTACCTGCCACCCACCCACCACCACCTGCCATCCACCACCCACCTGCCACCACCACTACCACCACCCACCACTCGCCACCGTCACCCACCCACCCACCATCACCACCCACTCACCACCACTCGCCATCCACCACTCACCTGCCACCACCATCACCACTCGTCACCACCATCACCACCACCCACCAACCGCCATCCACCACCCACCTGCCACCACCACCCACTCGCTACCGCCCGCCACCCGCCACCCGCCATCCGCCATCGTCACCCACCCACTCACCACCACCACCACCACCACCACCACCCATCCGCCACCACCAGCTACCCACCACGCACCGTCACCACTTTTCACCACCACCCACCACCACTAGCTACCCACCACGCACTGTCACCACTTTTCACCACCGTCTTCCACCGCCACTTGCCACCACTTGCCATTTCTCACTCTTTTTTATATTTTTAAATTTTTTTAAACATTTTGTCAATTACCAAAAGCGTTTGTAGTTTATATTTTTCTAAAAATAAACAAAAATCAGTTTATAAAATTTTTGTAAATATAAACTGAAAACATAAACATTACCAAACACACCCGTAGTGTTTGGAGTTTATGTTTTTCTGTGATTTTTTTAACTTTTTGATTTTTTGAGGGTTTTTTTTAAAAAATTAATGCGTTTAAAATATTACAAAAATAGTTGTTTTTTAATTAAAAATTAATGTAATATTTGAATATTTTGATTTGATATATAATTTAGTGACCTTTTAATTTTTTTTTAATCTCATTTTTTTTTTCTTGTTGAAAGAAAAGCTATGATTTAGCAATTACTTATTTTAGTAAAAAGTCAACACTTATCTCTCTCTCCTTTTTTTTTTTTTTTTTTTTGGCATTATATTTCATAAAAAATTAATTTAAATAGTTAATTATCAAAAACAAGTTGAACTCCTAATTATGAAAGACTCGCTAAAGATCTTTCATAAAAAATTAAAAAATTAATTAAAATAGTCAATTATCAAAAACAAGTTGAATCTCCCAATTATTGAAAGGCTCACTAAAGAACTTTCATGTTGTGATGGTTTGGTAGTGACTAAGGTGGACTATGAAAATAAATGGATCACAATTTTGAAACTTGGAAAATGATTTCTTTTGAAACAACACATCTATGTATATGTGTATATATACATGTCCATACTTCATATAAGATGGCTTTCAAAACAATAGATGGGCTGATTAGACAAAAGAATGGCCCACACACTAGGGGTGGAGAATTTTTGTCCCAAATCTTTGATATATAGGAGTTTATTATTTTAATCCAATCATATAAAATGAGCAAACAAAACAAAAACAAAAACTATAGAAAGACAAATCCCTATAGTAAGAAGAATAGAAAGAAAAGAAAGAGAGACAGACATTAAACATAAATTAAAGAAAAGTTAAAAGGTTAAGGACAGAAGCTCACTTTATGCCTCATATGCCAATCCAATTTTCTATTTTTTTGGGTTTAATTATACTTATTTTATTTTCAATAATTACAGAATAGTTGACCTAGTGGATGACGATTAAGACTTGAAGGTTTACTCCCTTCTAAATCTCAAGTTTGAATCCCTTAGCTAGCAAATGCCTACCTTAAAATCACAGATTGCAGGGCGTAAGTCCTATTCGGATTGTAAAAATTTAGTTTGGTGTGCGAATACCTTACATAACAAATATATATGTATATGTATTATTTTATTTTGAGTAATTGCTTTATTCCAATATACTAATAATTACATGGGCATAGAAGGATTGACAAAATTCATCATAAAAAATAAATAATAACAAACGTACATGTAAATGTAGTTGTCATGGAAAATGAGTGAGAGCACTAATTAGTGCTACCACTAATGATGTGGCAGTGGGCCCCACCATGAATGATTTGATGTTTTGGCTTTAGTGTTGTATTTTTTTTCTTTTTTTATTGAGTGCCATGTCATTAGTGATCTTTTTAGAGCTCCAAAATTAGTGGTCTCTATCATTGTTGAGTTGTCATTGACTAATAGTTGTTATACTCGTATTATTTTAGTATATTATTTGTGATTGATTTGACAATTAATTGTGTCTATAAAATTTTTTATTACAATTTATTTATCATTTAGTGTAACATATTTACTAGGTGAATATTACAAAGATTTAAATTAAACTAATTAAATTATTAATATATTAATGACAAATATAAATTAAGAAAATTCTTAATAAATTCTATTTTGCCATCAAAATTATCAATGAGTTCTAAATTTCAATGTGGACAGCTCTATCTTCAAAAAAATTTGTGGACAATTAAGTCCTAATTTTTTTATAACTTATTCCCAAATAGTTCAATTGTCTTTAATTGTACGTTCTATTTCAATTCGTTTAAACAATCTTTATTACCTAAAATCTATGTTTTTTTAATTGTCGAAATTAATCAAATTGCATCAAACAAAATCATAAACAACAATTTGATTAAAAAACCTATGTCATAAGACTAATCATTTTTTTTTACCTCGCATGATCAATAAATAAATAATAAATAAAAAAGGTAAAAAAATTCAAAATGTGTCCAATTTTATTAATTTCTACTTATGAAAAATAATACCATGAAAAATTCATATATTTTTCAAAAGTGTGAAATAAAATAAAATAAAATAATTTTATTCTTAAACTTTTGTTTAATAGAATTTGTTTATTTTCAAAATTTCTAAAAAATTTAAAAAACTTGTAAAATTGTTGTTTATATTACAATGAAGAATTTAATTTTTAAGAATAAGGTATCAAACATAAGTAGGCTTCATTTAGGAAGAAGAATTGGATTGGGTTTGGGATTATTTTAGCCATAAAAAGACAAAATAATTTTTTTAACTAATAAGAAAAAACATCACATCTAACCCATAATCATTACATTTTTTCTCTCATAAAAAGTCAAAAAAATTAAAAAACTCTTTCCAAACGAGACTTTTTAGCCCCAGACTAAAATAGCCAAAAAATCAAAAAGTCAACCTACTTCCCAAACGAACTCTTAGACTTTGTTTGGGAAGAGAGGTTGGGTTGGGTTTGGGGTTATTTTAGCCATAAAAAAATAAAATAGGCTTTTTAACCTAATAAGACAAAACATTACATCTAATCCATAATCATTGTATTCTTTTTCTCACAAAAAGTTAAAAAAATCAAAAAATCCTTTCCAAATTAGACTTTTTAACTTTAAATTAAAATAACTAAAAACTTAAAAAATTTCAAACGAATCCTTTAAATTTGATAAGAGTCAATAAAAATTGTTGATAATTTTTTAATAAAATAATTATTCAAGTATTAGGTCAAGTTTGACTATCCTAAATAAGTACACATTTTTTATCTTTTTATTTTTTTATCACATCATCTCTCTATTTTTCTGCACATCTTTTTATAAAAAGACAAAAAATACACTTATTTAGATCATTCCAAACATCCCTTAACATCATCTCTCTCTAATTCCATGAGAATGTATGAGAGTAAATGGGCCCCCGTGCATGTAGACAACCGAAAGATAGAAGTGGGCCCGACAAGCCGACTGATGGGAATTCGATGCCGGCGCCCTTATCTCGTGAATCAGCGGCGGGTCTGATCTCTCTCTCTCTCTCTCTAAAAAGCCCATCAGTCACTTCCTCTTTAATTCAACCAACACACTTAAAACCAAGTAAGGGCTTGTTTGAGAAGAAACTTTGGGTTAAAATAGTAATATAAAATAAAATAAATTATTTTAATTAAATAAAATAAAATGTCATATTTAATTTATAATTATTTTATTTTTTCTCCTATAAAAATTAAAAAAATCAAAAAAATTATACTAAATAAGATTTTTTACTCCTAAATTAAAATAGTCAAAAAATCAAAAAATTAAAAAACTAACTCACATCCCACAAGCTATAAAATATCCATCAATCCATTAAAATTATTCAATATATATTTATAATTACTACATATATATAATTAATATTTTTTAAATTTTTTAATGAAATATTAAAATAAAAATTTGTGTAAAAGAAAAGATGAGAATTTTTTTATAATTTAGTGATTATATATATGAAAAATATTATACAAAATTAGTTTATATTTTATATATATATATAATATTATATAAATTAGTACTATATATTATTCAAACGCTTGATAATTACTTAAGATTATTTTTCAATAAATTAGCAAATTAAAACCATCTCAATCCACAGTTTGATTATTTACCAATCTATTTGTAGCGATTTCGGTTTCGATCTTTCTTTCATATTTTGCCACTTCGACTGAGCCGGTTGAGAATCGAGCTGCCCGATCAGCTCGTGGGGGTCCAGGGGGCAGCGCCCTGGCGGGGTCGAAGGGCAACGCCCCCGAAGCAAAAATACAAAATACATTCGAAGTTACTTGTCCGCTCGAGCGGCCGTTTATGCGCTCGAGCGGAAAATGTTTGGTTTCAGAAGTTTGACCTATCTGCAAAAGTATTGGGTTAGTGTATTTGATACTCGAGCGGGTCTTTCCACGCTCGAGCGGACCATGTTATATCAGTTCGTGAATCTAATATTTCAGATCACTTTTTCAGTCCTCTCTCTTTCTAAAACTCTCCAGAATTTCAGATCGGGAGCTTTTCTCTCTAGAAGTCATATTCTTTCTTTGATTTCTCCAAATCCATTGGGATTTAAACCTAAGTTCTTCACCAAAGTTGGTTATCATCTCGAGAGTTTCGTTGTGTGCGGTGAAGATCAAGTTTCGACACTGTTAATTTTGGGGGTTTCATCTCATTTCTTCTTCAAAACTTGAGGTAGGGATTTTCTTAGAGTTATATATATGTTTTTGCAAGGTTTATATGATTTTCGAAATCATATTTCGATAGCTTTGAAACTTGATTGTTGATTCAAGAAGTTGAGCGATTTTGAAAGTGGGTTTGTCTCTTTTCTTTTAAAATGATCTTATGGGTTTTGATCTTCGTTGATTGAAGAAAAGATGATTTTGAAAAGTTTTCTTTCAAAAGATTTGAGTTGTATATTTTTTGTGAGAAAACTTAGAATTTAAGATTTTTTTTTAAGAGACTGAAAATACATGAATGATATTGTTATATTTATTTTGTATGTCAAAATAAATGAATTTTTGGAAAATTTCTTATTTATATTTATATAAATAATGAATTTCAGGGAATATGAGAATTATTGTTCTTTTTGGAAATTATTGTTTAAAACATTAAAATAGTCTTGAAATGACTAATTGTTAAGGATACTTGAGAAGGGGGAATTATGTTATTCCTTGAATGATGAATTGGAATAAAAGTACTTATATTCATCTTGTGTTATTGGCATATCATTCATTTGATTACATTAAATTTTGAAAGTTGATTTGAAAACTCGCATTGAGAAAAGAATGTTGAGAAATAAGTTTTCATGGAATGGTTTTGGGGTAAATACGTTGGTAAGTCTTGATAAGTGGTGTAGATGATATTAAATAAATTGGCCTGAGAGTCCAGGGTGAAAGACCAAAAATCTACGCGGATAGGTGTCGAGCCTTTCGGTTAATACCGGTAAAAATGACAAATTGGTAGCACTTGTACAGTCTACTTGCAGACATCGACTTAAGGATTACCAGAGTCGTATTTACCGCCCTTGAAATAAATTGTTAAGTTTTGAACAATTGAAATTGCATGGTATCATTGAGCATGATGGTTTTCAAAAGATGAAAAATGTGATTTATCTTCAAAAATGGCGTAGCATGGCATGTGCATTTCATAATTAAATATTAATAATTAAAATTAAAATTATAAAAAAAATTAATACTTTTCTTAAATTACCACTGACAGGTAATTTTTTTAAAAAAAAACCATAAGTAGGGGTGGTTTGGGATGATCTAAATAAGTAAACTTTTTGATTTTTTATGAAATATGAGTTGGGTATGGATTGGGTTTGAGGTGATGTGACTTAAATAGAATAGTGACTTTTTGACTTTTTGAATTTTTTAGGTAAGGACAAAAATAAAGTAAAAAAGGTTAACTTTTGAGATTTAAAGGAAAATATTTTGAGACCTCGTTTGGTGAGTAATTTTTTTAATTAAAAAAAAGTTAAAAAGTTACAAAAGTAAAAATGTCACATATATATATATATATTAATTCTTTTTTCCTCACAACTACCTATCATCTAAAAAAAATTCCAATCACTAATTTTTTTACTTCATAAAAACTAAAATAGTCAATTTTATTAAAATAGTTAAGTTGCCAAACTAGCATTGAGTCTCATAAGTTTAAGATAATTATACTAAAAACTTTTAAAGTTTTAATTATAAAACACTTAATTGTTTTTTTATCAATAATTTGTGAGTTGTATATAGGTAATAAAATAATTGACATTTTTTTTACATTAAAATATATATCGTGCTTGTATTTATCTCTATGCCTAGAAATTATCTACATAGTTTTTTGATCACTTTAATAAAAGAGATATTGATATAATTATGTCAAATTTATAGTAGAATTTTTACATTTTCTCTAACTATCAGTGGTGATCATTGTAATTTCATAAAAAATTCACACATTTCTTTTTTTTTCTTTTTTTCTTTTTTTTTTTCCCCTTTTCCACATGATTTGCATCAATAAAGATTAACTTGGTAGTGGAGAAAGTAAATAATATCAAATATCAAATTTCTCTCTATATAATTTTAAATTGTAATTTTACATAACAAAATGACGCTGCACAATCTCTCCACTAAAGGCCCTAGGGTTGGTTTGGCATGTACTAAAAAAGTGCACTTTTTGACTTATTGGTGGGTTTGGGTTGGGTTTGATGTGATGTGTTAGAGAGGTGATGTGATTTAAATAGGATGATGTGACTTAAATAAGATAGTGACTTTTTGACTTATTTAGATTATGCCACTAAAGGCCCTAGTTTCATGCCTTTCCCATCACGATATGAGATTCTCTAGGGGAAGAATTAAGGGGAAATTATCTATTAGAACATCTCCAATGATTTTTTAAATATTTCATTAAATTTTATTAAAAAAAATAAGAATTCTTCTATTTGATATTAGTCATTCCAACGTTTGAATTTATAACTGTCATCAAAACACGGGTTGTTCGAGAGACGACCGGCCGGTCATCTGACCGGTTGACCGGCAAAGAGCAAATGAAAATCAGAACATTGTATGAAAATCTCTAGTTCTTTCTATCAAATTTAGCCAATTTGATCCACAAGACCAAACACAATAATAGTGAAATACATTATAAAAACAGATCAAAAAGATCCAAAAACAAAAACTCATAAACCTCTTGTGCAAAATCTCCACAATTCTCCAATAATCATCAAGAAGAACAAGAACAAAACAAGGTTCTAAAATTGCTCTGTGAAATTGTATTACCTTGTTGGAAGTGGCATCTCTGAATTGATCATCATCTGATAGCAAAGATGCAATGGATTTATGAAGGTTTCACTTATCATTGGACCAATATATATATATAAATTAAAAAATAAATAAATACTCATAAAATGACATTATAAAGGATAATATAGCACAAATTATGAAGAACGGGCTTGTGAAAGAAACTCATGCAGTTCTTGAAAAAAATTCATTTGGTGATGTGTCCACGACAAATATGATTATTGGGTATTTTCATATTGGTGAGGTTCATATTGCAATTGAACTTTTTCAGTTGATGCCTATTTTGGATACAACATTGTTGAATGCTACAATGTTGGATTAAGTGAAAAAGATCATGGCGAAGATGGCTTGAAATTGTTCATGAGAATGAAAAGTTTTCCTATGGATGAGGCTACATTTACTAACGTGCTAACAATATGTTCAAGCATGCCGACCTTGAATCTTGGCAAACAAACTCATGCACAAATCATTAAGTTTTAATTCTTTTAATGCAATTTATAATGCAATGGTTACTATGTATGCTAGATGTGGAAACACGAATTCTGCCTTGATAGAATTCTCTTCTATGTCCAATCATGATGTCAATTCTATGATATGTGGTTGGCGAGATTGCCAGGAAAAAGGTAATGGAGTTAGAGCCTTTTAATTCCGGTGTCTATATTGGTTCAAATGAAATTTTTATTCTAATGGGTCATCCGGCAGGTCGAGCAGGAGGTCAACCATCTAGTGTCAAATTTTCACAAATTTTTGCCTTGAGTTATTCATCCGAGAGGGACATCCAGTGGTGAAAATACAACGGCTATGAACAGTGATTTGATGAAAGGCACAATGCATCCTCAGTTTGATAGAACATTTGTTGTTTTCTCAATTTGATATAGGTTTTGTGAAACCATTGGAACACAAAAAAGATACTTTTTCACCAAATTTGAATTTGATGCAGCGTTGAAGATGGCCTTAGTGAGACATTCAAAATTTTATTACAGATCTGTAAAAAGTTTATATTTTTAATTATTAATATTTATAAAATTTATTATTTATTTATAATTATTTTTTAAAATTACTACTTAATTGAAATTTTCTCAAGAATTAAAGTGGATATACATATGAGAAATTCTATAATACACCCTCTCTTTTGGTGTATGTACCATATGCCTCAATTATGACATTTGTAATATTTAATTAGGGGCACTTTTTTTATAAATCTCTTTTCATCTATTTATATTCCATTTAGTCCACATTATTTTCTTATGTTCCAATAAGTCCTATAGCTGACATAGTTACCAAAATATCCCTAATAATATTCACATTTACATTGTGAATGTTCCGTAATTTGAATGTTCACACCATCAATGTAAATGTTCACATCGTCAATGTGAATTTTCATTCCATCAATGTGAATGTTAATATGTCAATGTGAACATTCACAAGTCAATGTGAATATTCACATTGTAAAATATGAATGTTTACATCACTAAATTGTTAACTGTTCAAAAAATATTTGGAAGGGTAGAAATGTCCGTAAAATACCTTAAATATGAGAATTATGATTTGGTAGATCAAATTTCCAAATAATAGGATTTATTAGAATATAAGAATATCTTATAGACTAATTGTGATACAAACACTTGAAAAATGATTTTCTAATAAATTTCCCATTTAATTATCATCTATTGTGATATTAGTTAGACTATCTTCAATCGTGTATCAAATTCATCATCAAATTTGAATTTGATGAAAAATGAGTCCCTTTTCAATTCCAGCGGTTTTATCAAACCAGTATCAAATTGAGAATATCAAAAATGTTTCACCAAATGGAAGACGTCTGGAGCTTTCACTACAAGAATTTTCACTTTTGGCGACTAAATTTTTAGTCGCCAAAAGTTAATTTTTAGTCGCCAAATAGTTTTAGCGACTAAATTATTTGGTTGCAAAAGTAGTCGCCAAAAAATTGTCGGTAAAGGTAATTGGCGACTAAAATTATTTTAGTCGCCAAATGTATACAATTCCCGACTAAAATTTTAGTCACTAAAAGGTTGGACATAAATTAAATTAGACCATTTTCGACGACCAAACTTTTAGTCGCTTAAAGTCCAGCATTTTTAACTACTAAAATTTTAGTCAGCAAAGAGTTCTTCTTTTAGCTACTAAAAATTTAGTTGCCGAAAGTCCCACATCTTTGGCTACTAAATTTTTAGTCGGCAAAGAATTCCTCTTTTGGCTACTAAATATTTGGTCGCGTAAAATTCTACATTTTTGGCTACTAAAATTTTAGTCGGCAAAAGTGTTTTTATTCTTTACTCTTTTTTTTTTAGCTACGAAATATTTTAGTCGCCAAATATTTGATTTTCTTTTGGCTACTAAATTTTTAGTCGCCAAATGTCTAATTTTATTTTATTTTTTTGGCTAAAAAACTTTTAGTCGCCAAATGTTTTGTCCCAATTTCTTTTTAGCATGAGGCTACTAAACTTCTTTTTGTTTTTAACATGATATTATGTTTTATTGCAAAATTATAATTTCTCTACAACCTGTTTATATTCAATGCAACATGTAATACGTATATAAACAAAATGATACATACTATCAATCATTTCACAATCTACATCCATATACCAAAAATAAATAACTTTAAATGTCAAAGTCCATACAAATTAACTATTGTCCAAACTAAAATAATAATTCCATACAAAATGTATCATACAAAAATCAAAGCCCTCCGTATATAAAAAATACATTTACTACCAAGCAAAATTACCATTTGGCATGGTACAAATTACCATTGTAATCTATACCACGACAAAAGTTTTCTATAAACCATGACAAAATGTCCTATATGTACGTTGACAAATGGTATATATGTACCACGACAGAAGATGATCTATTGTCACGACCCAAACCCGCCCCTATGGGTTTAGCACCGTAACCGGCCAGTAATCCGAGATTACCGAAGGCCTGCTTAACAGTAAAATAGTAATACAGAGTACAGGGGCTGGCAGAAGCCAAAACAGTAATTAAAAGATGTCCAATGAGCTGTGACAGTCTGTATGCAAAAAGACTTTTCATAACATATATACAATCAGTTCCAAACAGTATGCACAATATTTACAATTATTCAGGATAGGGACTTAATCCCTATTAGAACAGTACAGTACAGCCTCATTCAGTCTATACCGAACATATACAAAAAGGAGGAAAACTAAAAAACCCCAAGCAGCCTCAGCTTGAACAGTTCTGGAACCTCAAAGTGAGGCACAAAGGTTGGCTTTGACAAAACAGGAGCTTAACCTGACGCCTTTAGTAACGGTCCGGTGCCTGTACACCTACATATATATATGAGCAGTGAGCTAAAGCCTAGTGAATAACATATGCGTAAAGAGGTTAAGAATGAATGTCCTTTAAGTATTCAAAACAGTCATTTATATCAGTACAACAGTTATTTAGTCATAGCAGTTATATGTGGTACATCCGATTAGCAAAGCAGTACAGTTAGGGCTGCAAACGAGCCAAGCCGAGTCGAGCTTTGCTGGACTCGAGCTCGGCTTGTTAAGTTATCGAGCTCGTTTATTGAGCTCGAGCTCGGCTCGATAAGGGACTGGGCTCGAGCTCGGCTCGGCTCGTTAATTTTTATCGAACTCGAGCTCGGCTCGATAAATTTTTTTTAATATTATTTATATTATTTAAATATAAATATTTAAATAAAAAATATTATTTATATTATTTAATATATAAAAAATGCATTTATATTATTATTTATATATATTTATATATTTTTAATATATAAATAATGTATTTATATATATTTATATATTATTTAATATATAAATAATATATTTATTATATAATTTAATTAAAGATAAAAGAGCCGAGCCTACCGAGCCGAACACATGCGAGCTCGAGCTCGGCTCGTTAACGAAACGAGCCCAATAATCGAGCTCGAGCTCAGCTCGTTTACTAAACGAGCCGAGCCGAGCCGAGCCGAGCCCTTACCGAGCCGAGCCGAGCCGAGCCCTTACCGAGCCGAGCCGAGCCTGTTCACGAACAGCTCGGTTCATTTGCAGCCCTAAGTACAGTAGGTCTTAACAGACCGAACAGTCAGTTGATGGCCATCATATCAGTAAACAGTAGTGGTTCCAACATGGGAACCAACAGAGATCTTTGTGACAGTAACTGTACAGTACAGTAACAGTAACAGTAAGTTGCTATGGATGCCACGAATACAGTTCACAAATAGGACATCATTCATTCAGTAACAGTATCATTTCGGAAAACAGCGTAGTTCAATTGTTCAAAAGATAATCATTATTGAACATATCTTTACAACATTGTTACTCATAGAGTTCTGGGCTACAGATAAGCTAGAGCGTCTCCGGATGCCAACCCTACACAGTTACAGAGTGAACACACACTAAGCTACACAGTTGGGAAAAATAATAACTTAATCCCTAATTTGCCTCGGTGTGGTTCTACATCAATATCTTCCTTAAGATGCCTTAAACATGCCCTAGGAATGCCTAGGATAGAAAGAGGATGCAAAGATGTACTTATAAATACTTTTCAAAATTTTCAGAAAACAAGGGTCTCGCTCGAGCGTGGCTTTCTACGCTTGAGCGGACATGCAGACAAAGGGGCTCCGCTCGAGCGTGACTTCTGTCGCTCAAGTGGACTGTAAGCTATAGTAAAAATACTGGATGCTCAAAATTCACACTTGACGGGCGCTCGACCCCCGCTCAAGCGTGAGACACAAGTCCTCGCTCGAGCGTGAACTATCTCGCTCGAGCGGACTGTAAACTCATGCAAAGTACTGGATACACAAATTTCACGCTCGAGCGTCACTTATCTCGCTCGAGCGGACTTCATGATCCAGAGTGTACGCTCGAGCGTGGAGTTCCTCGCTCGAGCGTGAGTCCAAATTCTGGAAATTCCAAATTTGAACCTCAAGCTCAAAATCAACTTTAAATGCATCAAATTCGATCCTCTTGGGCTAATTTTCTGGAAAACACTTCAAAACCCATAATATTACATGTTGCAAAGATCAATTTGGAAAACCCAAGCCCAAGGGTAGTTCAATTAAAACACAATTTCAACAATAATTTCAAGAACATGATGAACATGCAACATGCAAGAATTTAATCAACTTTAAAGCTTCAAATACTTGCTCCAAAGAGCCAATTCGTTCAAAATCATGATGAATTCATGGACTAGAGCTAGATTATGGACATGCATGGAGGAATTCTTATGAAACAACTTCAAAACACAAATATGTAAACATGCATGCATGAAATAAGCTTCAATTCAACAATCTTGAACCAAAACTTGACTTCAATCTCTAAACTTCCATGACCTATGTAACATAAGACTAGAATTCATAAACAAGAGGGTAATTATCCTACCTTAGGTCTAGAATTCAAGATGTGGAAGGTCAATTTGCAATAAATCCTTCAAACCTTCTAAGTCTCAAGCAATTACAAGATGAAATCAAGCTTTCCTCAAAATTCTCTCTCTAGTCGGTTGAGGGTCTCAAATGAAATGAACAAAAGGTGCAACACATGTGAATCAAGACTATACAATTGTCTAGCAAGGTCCACTTAGTGGCAAATTTGTAGATAAGTCCAACTTTATAATTTAACAACATCTCATCTAATTTAAACATACCAAATCACATTTGAATTAAATATGTCATAAAATCACATTAATTCTAATTAGCATAAAACACTAATCAATTTCAGATTCGGCCGCCGATAAGACCTTCAATTTATAGTTTAAACATAATACATGAATAGATAATTTAGCAGTCAAACAGATAGACACGAAATTAAACTAATACACTCAATCAATCCGTTCAGAATTTCAGTCAATTAGTCAATTAACATGCTCAATCATAGATTAGCACTAATCAGTGGTATTATCAGTAAACAGTGGTGAGGGTTGTCACATCTATGTACCACGACAGTCATTATCTGTTGATTGCCAAAAGTTTTCTGTATCAGTAATAATGAACTACACAAAAGTTGAGGACGACAAAAGTATTATATTAGTTCTACACAAAAGTGAAAATTCTTCTCCATACACCAATATGGATTATCTACAAGTCCACGCAACAAAGCCATCTACAAAGAAAAACAAAAAACGAAACATTAGAATTGGTTACAAAATATCAATTTAGTCAGCCATATGGAACATGTTCTAACATGCATTTAAGGTAAAACAATCAATAAATGTCTTCTTGGAAATAAAAGAAAGTATATATATATATGTATCATGCAATATTTATTCCAACAAACTGTACAAATAATGTAATATGTAATTTCTTCGTTCTATAAATATATAAAGACAATTATTAGAATATGTAGATGTTATTTTCATAAAGTTGTCACTTTTTAAACTAAGTGTTGCGAGTTTTTCAACTAAATGTAAGGCGTATTCAGGAGCTGTTATGATTTTTCACCCTCGGAAAGTTCTTTTTCGAATAAGTTTAGGGCGTATTTGGCTCTAACTCCCAACCTACGGGTCCGAATTATGTTCCGTCAGTTCTCAAAAGTCCTCTTTGTCATGGCGAAGCAATCCGTGTGAGCCACACGGTCGTTCGGGGGCTGTTTAGAATTTTCACTCCCGAAACACCCTTTTTCGACTAACTTTAAGGCGTATTAGGCTCTAACTCCCAACCTACGGGTCCGAATTACGTTCTGTCAGTTCTCACAAGTCCTATTTGTCATGGCGAAGCTATCTGTGTGAGCCACACTGTCATTCGGGGGCTGTTTTGAATTTTCGCCCCTGAAACGCCCTTGTTCGACTAAGTTTATGGCGTATTCGGCTCTAACTCCTAACCTACGAGTCTGGATTACATTCCCTCAGTTGTCACAAGTCCTATTTTTCATGAGGGAACTGTCCATGTGAACCACACAGTGGTTCGGGGGTTGTTATAAATTTTCGCTCCTGAAACGCCCTCTTTTTTTTTTTCCTTATAAGTTTAGGGCGTATTCGGCTCTAACTCCCTACTTACGGGTCCAAATTACATTCCGTCAGTTCTCACAAGTCCTATTTGTCATGGGGAAACTGTCCGTGTGAGTCACACAGTGGTTCGGGGGTTGTTATGAATTTTCGCCCCCGAAACACTCTTTTTCGACTAAGTTTAGGGCGTATTCGGCTCTAACTCCCTACTTACAGGTCCAAATTACATTCCGTCAGTTTTCGGTTAAGTTTAATGTATTTTCGGCTCTAACTCCCAAACTACGCGTGCTAATTACATTCTGTCTGTTGTCACAGGTCCTATTCGTCACAGGGAAGGTAGCCATGACATCCATACGGTGGTTCTGGGGCTGATTCGCATTTTCGCCCCTTTAACGTTTTTTGGTTAAGTTTAATGCATTTTTTACTCTAACTCCCAAACTACGTGTGCTAATGATATTCCGTCTTTTGTGACAGGTCCTATTTTTCACGGGGAAGGTGGCTGTGACATCCGTACGGTGGTTCGAGGGCTGTTTCCCATTTTCACCTCCTTATCACCCTTTTTCGGTAAGTTTAAGTCATGCTAAAGTTCAACAAAATAAATGCAACTTAACCATAATAATAACTCAGCCAATACAGAAATGGAATAAAGGAAAAACCTTGGGAGGAAGCCTTTTGAGAAGGACCATCAATGTTTGAGAAATCAAATTAGAAAACTGAGGTCCAATTGCAACATACTCCAGTAGCTTGCACTAATGAATGTTGAAAAGACTGATTACCAATAGAATGTAAGGACAAACATATTGCAGAACACAAACTTAGAATAAGCTGAAGTTACATCTCAATGTCATTTAGGATAATAATGCTTAACGGTGACTTATAAGCATCCTCAAATACCTTCACAATCTGAGCACATTTACTGCTTTCACTAAGCCTAATCATTGTTTCAGCTGATATCTGTCATTGGCAAAAAAGTAGAATTTAAAAACATGAGAGAAATGAAGCTTGAATAATCAACTTAGGGTATGATATAAAATCATCCCTTATTTATAGATGAAATTAGGGTTTACAAGAGAGACAAGAAGGGCCCTTGAGGGCATAGAATAATACAACCACTAATATAATGCAACTTTCGGTGATTAAAGAAAAGAAACACTTTCGGTGATTATTGAATATGCTAACACTCCCCCTCAAGCTGGTGCGAAGATATCTCTCATGCCCAGCTTGCCTAATATGTCATGAAATGGTTTATTCCCAACCCCCTTGGTGAGAATGTCAGCAAGTTGTTCACCAGACGGGACAAAAGGAGTACAAATGGTACCACTAGTGAGTTTCTCCTTAATGAAGTGGCGATCAATCTCAACATGTTTGGTCCTGTCATGTTGAACTGGATTGTGAGCGATGTTGATGGCGGCCTTATTATAACAGTATAACCACATGGAGTCCTTCTGATCGATACCTAGATCACTCAACAATAACTTGATCCATAAAAGTTCACACACACCTTGTGCCATAGCTCTAAACTCAGCTTCTGCGCTTGACCTGGCAACCACATTCTGTTTTTTACTCCTCCAAGTAACTAGGTTGCCTCCAACAAATGTACAATACCCTGAAGTCGATCTCCTATCAGTTATTGATCCAGCCCAGTCAGCATCTGTATAGGCTTCCACACGAAGATGATCAGACTTTAAAAAATAAAGACCCTTACCAGGGGCAGACTTCAAGTACCTCAAGATTCTCATGACAGCCTCAAGGTGAATCTGATGAGGAGCATGCATAAACTAACTAACCACACTGACAGCAACAGCAATATCAGGACGGGAATGAGATAGGTAAATGAGTTTTCCCACTAATCGCTGATAGCTCCCCCTATCAACAACTTCTCCTCCTTCATCATCCCCCAATTTCTGATTAGGTTCCAGTGGAGTGGCACATGCCTTGCAGCCAAGCATCCCAGTTTCCTTCAACAGGTCAAGCACATATTTTCTCTGTGAGATAAATATCCCATCCTTAAAGCGAGCAACTTCAATTCCCAGAAAATACTTCAAGCTTCCCAAGTCTTTGATTTCAAACTCATTAGCTAAATATTTCTTCAACAGAGGTATTTCCTCACTATCATTACCTGTAAGAACTATGTCATCTACATAAACAATAAGTGCTGTAGTCTTACCACGTGAGGAATGTTTCACGAACAATGTGTGATCTGCCTGACTTTGTTTGAAGCCATATTTAAACATAGCCTGAGTGAATCTCTCAAACCAAGCCCTTGGAGACTGTTTGAGACCATATAATGACTTCCGAAGCTTGCATACTTTGCCTTCTGTCTGATGATTCTCAAAACCAGGAGGAATGTCCATATATACCTCTTCTTCAAGGTCACCATGGAGAAAGGCATTCTTGACATCAAACTGATAAAGTGGCCAATCAAGATTAGCTGCTAGAGAGAGAAGTACTCTGACAGAATTCATTTTAGCCACAGGTGCGAAGGTCTCCTGATAATCAATGCCATATGTCTGAGTAAACCCTTTTGCCACAAGTCTTGCCTTGTAACGCTCAATAGACCCATCTGCTTTGTGTTTCACAGTATATACCCATTTACATCCCACAGGTCGTTTGCCCGTAGGTAACTCAGTCAATTCCCAAGTGCCATTTTTCCTAAGTGCTTTCATTTCCTCAATCATGGCTAGTTTCCACTCAGAGGTAGCAAGAGCATCCTAAAAATGGTTAGGAATGCTAACAGAGGAAATATTGGACACAAACGCTCTATATGAGGATGACAAATGAGAGTATGACACAAACTGTGAGATAGGATGTTGAGTACAAGATCTCACACCCTTTCTCTTGGCAATAGGAACATCAAGATCAATGGATTCAAGAGATTCAAAGTTACCTAGACTCTCATCAGAAGCAGGAGATGGTAGTGGAGTAGCAGAAGTGGTCCCTTGTATCCAGTGTTGTCTGTCTATGTCCCGGACATAAACATACCCGACCTTATCCTTGGTGGCAGTGGGTTCTATAGTCCCAGTAGAAGGGGGTGGTGCAAGAACAACTGGTTCCACCATAGGGAGCACAGTAGAAGAGGGTGGTGCAAGAGCAATTGGGCCCACCGTAGGAAGCACAGGACTCACTTCACACCAAGGCTCCCCCTGAAATGAGGACGGTGACACTGGAGAGGTCAAGAAATAGGACTGGGACTCAAAGAAGGTAACATCCATGGATACAAACCACTTACGAGAAGAAGGGTGGTAACATTTATACCCCTTTTGAGTAGGAGAGTAACCAAGGAAAACACACTTGAGGGAGCGAGGGTCCAGCTTCCCACGAGAGGAAGAGTGATTATGAACAAAACAGACACAACCAAAAATTTTGGGGGGAATAGAAAACAAGGACTGAGAACTTAGGAGGACGTGAAGAGGAGCTTGTTTTTGCAAGACCTGGGTAGGGAGACGATTAATAAGATGGGCAGCGGTGAGAACAGCGTCGCCCCAATAGGGCCGAGGCACATTCATAGAAAAACACATGCACCGAGCCATGTCAAGAAGATGTCGATTCTTGCGTTCCGCCACCCCATTTTGTTGAGGGGTATTGGTGCAAGAGGTTTGATGGATAATGCCATGCGTAGAGAAATATTGTCCTAACCCAGAATCTATGTATTCCCCGCCATTATCAGAATGAAAGAGTTTGACAGTGGCCCCAAACTGAGTACAAATCATCTTATGAAAAGTGTGAAACACAGAGAAAACCTCACTCTTATCTTTCATGAGATACACCCAAGTAGTACGAGAAAAATCATCAATAAATGTAACAAACCATCGATGACCTTTCACAGACATGACACGAGAGGGACCCTAAACATCAGAATGTATTAAGGAAAAAGGAACGAAACTTTTATTCAAACTGGGAACAAAAGAAGCTCTGTGCTGTTTTCCGAGTTGACAAGACTCACAAAGAAAGTCAGACACATGATGATTGGCGAAACTAGAAGGAAATAAATGCTTAAGTAAATGAAATGAAGGATGCCCAAGACGCCGATGCCACAACCATAAATCAGCGGGGGTAGTAGAAGATGTGGTGGAAGAATAAGCAAGTTTGTCCGGTTGATCTAGGAAGTAGAGACCATTTTCTGCACTACCACTGCCAATCGTCCTCCTCGTGACAAGGTCCTGAAAAAGACAATGATCAGGAAAAAACGTCACACTACAATTCAAATCCTGGGTGAGACGACTCAAGGATAACAAATTAACAGAAAAATTGGGAACATGGAGAACAGAAGACAGATGTATGGTAGGAGTGACGTGGACTAAACCTTTTCCAGAAATGGAAGAAACAGTACCATCGGCAATCCTAACTTTGTCTTAACCTGAAGAGGGCTTATAGACCGAGAAAAGATCAGAGGAGCCAGACATATGATCTGAGGCACCAGAATCAATGATCCAAGGCAAAGACTTATGACACAGGAAAACACAAGGAGAAGAGGCTAAGTTACCTGAGCGGGCAAAGGACGAGGAAGCTGTACTGGGAGCAGAAGAAGACCGGCGGTCCAACAATTGGCGCAAAGCATCCTCCAGCTCAGTATCAGAAGTTGGGCCAACAGAAGCAGAATTAGAATCAAGTGGATCAACAACATTAGTCTGATGAGCCCGGAAATAGGAACCACGTCCTCTAGATTGGCCTGACCGACCACCTCGAGAACCAGACCGATCACCTCGACCCCCGGATGGAGTCCCATGAAGCTTCCAACACGTCTCACGAGTGTGCCGCGGCTTCTTGCAGTAATCACAGACTACAGACTCCTTAGTAGCAGACGGAGGGATGGGAGTCAGGCTGAGGCCATCTCGAGGAGTAGACAGTAATGCTGAGCGGTCAGTAGAGACAGGGGACATCATAACAGACCGGCGACTCTCCTCATTCTGTACATAGGCAAATGCCTCCTGAAGTGAAGGAAGAGTGTCCATACCCAGAACTCGACCCCTAACTGGATCATACTCCACATTTAGGCCGGCCAGAAATTTAAAGACCCGTTCCCGTGCGAGGAACTTCTTGTACCCGACAGAATCCGCAGGGCAAACGGGCTTATAGTCTTCCAGGTGGTCAAGGCGTTTCCAGCCGTTAGTGAGGAAGGTGAAATATTGCAGGACAGTCTGCTCCCCCTGAAGTGAGCTCTCAATAGAGCGGCACAACTCAAAGGCCTGTGAGAAATTCCCTTTGCGGGAATAGGTGGCAGCCACAGCATCCCAAACATCCTGGGCAGTCTCCATAGACAAGTAGCCCTCACCAAGTTCAGGAACCATCGAATGAATAAGCCAACCCATAATCAAAGAGTTGGTAATCTCCCATTGGGCATAACCCGAGTCAGTGGTACTAGGTGCCTGTATCCTGCCATCAACATACCCCATCTTCCCTCTGCTCTTCAAAAATAGAGTCAAACTTTGAGACCATGCGAGGTAGTTCTGACCATTAAATAGAGAGGTGGTGATTTTTAAACTAGGGTTGGGGTTCTCAGTCATGGTAGTAGGTATAATAAGATTCTCACTCCTCGGTGTTTGAGAAGTAGGGGACACACTGGTGGAATCTTCCATGGATACGATACTACAGAACCCTCAACAAAACTAGTAGCGATCACAAACCCAGAAGATGGTGGCACAATGACCACTATGAAGGCATAACAAAATTAAGAAACCATAAAGTTTTTTTTTTCTTTTTTTTTTTTGTGTTTTTTTTTGGTTTTTTTTTTTTTTGTTTTTTTTGTTTTTTTTTTTTTTCATGTTTTAGGTATTCATTTATATATATATATATGTATTAGTACAGTGTATAGATATATGTATTAGTATTGTGTATAGATACAACACAATATAGGACTAGAGTACCAACCGAGATGAGAGAAGGCTCGATGAGGGCTGACGAGGGCTGACGAGGGCTCGACCGAGGCAGACGAAGGCTCGAAGGAGGTCGATGAAGACTGACGACCTGCTGGAGGAGCTCGACGAGCGGAGGAAGGTCGATGAGCTGAGGAAGGCGACTGACGAAGGCTGATGAACTGCAGGAGGAGCTCGACGAAGACTGCGGAAGGTCGATGTAGAGACGACGGTGACTGAGGAAGGTCGACGAAGGCTGAGGAAGACGGAGCAGAGGTAAATTTCGAACCCTAGAGGCTCTGATACCATGAAGCTTGAATAATCAGCTTAGGGTATGATATAAAATCATCCCTTATTTATAGATGAAATTAGGGTTTACAAAAGAGACAAGAAAGGCCCTTGAGGGCATAGAATAATACAACCACTAATATAATGCAACTTTCGGTGATTAAAGAAAAGGAACACTTTCAGTGATTATTGAATATGCTAACAAGAGAAAGAGAATGATAGAGGGTAGGCTATGAAGATTACTTACTATCTTGACCTAGGAAAAATCGCTGTCAATACCAACAGTAGCTTCCATTGCTGTCCAAAACAAACAAGATTTAGAAAATGATCATTAGCAAATGAGGACAAGAAACCAATGCATTTTTACCTGCCACTTGGACCTTCTTAAAGACAAGTAACAATTGGGCTTCCTTTGCTCACTCTAACTTGCTCAGTCAGTAGCATTGTTCTCTTATATATGTGCTCATGTCGTGCACCACAATTGACCACGCCATTCAGTCCGCAAATCTCATTCAACAGTTGCCAATATAATAAATTTGTTTACATTTTTGGCTACCAATATATAAAACTCAAAATTAAGTAATCTTTTCAAATTAATCATTAGTTTTGCATACTCAAATAAATATTAAATAAAAATTTTGAAAACTCGAATGCATATCTTAGGCAACCAGTAATATTTTATAAGTATTACTGGTTACAATTTTTTAAAGTGAAACACCAATATTTTACACCAAAAATATTGGTGCTTCACTTTAAAAAATAAAAAAAGAAGTGTTTTATTGGTGTTTACGAAATGCAAGAAATAATGAATGTAATGTAAGCAATAAGCATATCAGGAAAAACATAGGCTATAGCAATGAAATTAAATTGATGAAGCATTCTCAAACTTCATATCACTAAAAATAAAAGGCATGGTTACAATTAGCCATATTAGACGGTCCATACAATTAATTATCAGAGTCCTCATCAATATTATAATTATCAACCAAATATCAAGGAAAAATATTTACAAAATCTCACTTGCCATGGCCAAACTATAATTTACTGGGAATCCATTTGTCATCCAAAACATTTTGCAACTTTTGTCATAGTAAATCTATTGTAATTGATATGAATAAGGCTTTGCCTATGGGGACAAAGCGTTTGATGTTTCATTCTACATTAACTGACAATTTGACAATATATACATATATGTGTGCAGGTGAGGTGCGAGTTTGAAACTGTTTAGTGTCATCATCCAAACTGAACGGAGTCAAATTTTGAGGGCTCATCGAATTTGTAAAGATATTGTAAAGGTTGTATTTAAAAAAAAAAAAAAAAAAAAAAATCTAAATCACCAAATTCACTAATCTCAACCCGGCAAGCTTTTTTTCTAAACATCAACCATCCATATAAGATGTAAATAGATTTTCTTCAAGTATTGACTATTTAGTGAATGAGAATACATCATTGGTAGATCTCACAAATACGCATCATATTGTAGCAAATTTATTGAACTAAAGCCAATAATGATCTAAACTAACAACCATTTCACTTGTAAAATCATAACAAGGGTACACTAAATCATAGCTTTCAAGGAATTTTCTACTCATACATAGAGAGAAATTTCCTTCTAACTTTCAAAGAATCTTGCTTCTCCAAAATAAAAAGATTAAATTGTTATCAAATTCGAAATTAGGAACGAATGTTAATGCATCTTAATTCAATGACATCTACATCACATCCATAAGCTTATATATTCATGGTCCTCACCATGAAAATTGTTCACAGCTTTATTGGCCTCCTTAGGTGTTGAGCAGCAGACAAACCCACACCCCTTGCTGGTTCCTTTTTCATCTTGCATTAGTTTCGCAGAGGTGATTGTGCCACACTGGCTGAAGTGTTCTCGTAACTCATCATCACTGACATCATCACCAAACTTAGAGGACTTCTCCTTAAGAAGTTCTTCTGTAATATCTAGATCCAAATTCTTCACATACAAATTTGTATATCTAGCATCAGGTAAAATCCTAAGAATAGTTCTCTTCGTGTATGAGTTGTTCTCATATTAATCTGCTCTCTTTTTTTTTTTCCCCTTTAGACAAGAGTGGAAGAAAATGATCAGAACTTTGCTTTACAATCACATTTTAGCAGCCATACATGCAAATAAATACACAATCAATGTGTATGAGTTATTCTCTCTTGTTTCATGATATTCTTTCTTGGGTCTAGAGGAATAACAAATAAATTTATTAAATATTAAAACCCAAACCAATATGTCACCTCAGAATACAACAAAAGAAGTAAAAGAAGAAGATGAGCAGAGAAAGATAAATTTTTTATTCGGGCATTACATCAAACAGTTGGAGGGCGAAAAATGTAACAGGAAAAACAAATTCATAGGAAAGAACAAGTGTATGAAAAGTACAAATCAACAACCATGAATCCAATTCACTACAACCTTCTATTAGACAAGTTATCACGACCAAACCCGCCCCTGTAGGTTAGGCATCGTAATCAGCCAGTAATCCGTGGATTACCAAAGGCCTCTGAACAGATAAGCATATAGTAAGGGGCTGCGGAAGCGATAGTACAAAATAGACAAGGTCCAATGAGCTGTGATAATGTACATAGGATAGAAGATTTCAAAACTTATATATATACATAAGCATGCCAGTCAAAGGACACCACGATTTACAAAGTATTTACAGAAGTGCACATCTCAAGACCTGACTTTACAAAACAGTCACAGAGACTAGCATGAATACGAAACAGCCACATAACGAGACTTCAATAGGAACCTCCTCGGGAGGCACAACGGTTGGCTGACAAAAACAGAACAGAAGGCCGTCAACTTTGGCCCTGGTCACCCGCCGGCTCACCTACATACATAATATAAACTGTGAGCAGAAGCCCAGTGAATAATAACAGAGTAAAGGGGTTTTATGAATGATGTCCAGCACGAGTTAGGATCCAGTATTTAAATCAGAACATATTCAGACTTCAAAACAGGACTAGACTTAGATACACACTCATGTTCATATTCAGATTTTGCATAAGATCATACATGGTACACCCATTAGCTATCAGATCAATTTGGTCCAGAGACCCACATGCATAGTTGGTACCAACGACCATAAAGGTCCATATCTTGCGCGCAAGTAGCGATGGTATTGTTAGTCCCAGGCAAGGGCCACGTGCAGATTGGCCTCGATATTGTTACCCTCGGGCGAAGGCCACGTGAACTAAGGGTGCCACAAATACTTTTCAGAAAATTGGACATTCATTCATAATTCGTAAGATAGCATTTCAGAAAACAGATCATACCATACTAGTCAGAAAATACTTAAGTTAAACATAACTTTACAGAGTTATTACTCACAGTGGGCCTTGAGACAAATAGACGGAGTAAACTTGGTCAAACGGTACGTGGCACATGACCTACATAACACATAACAGATGCACACTTGAAACACACGTTCTAATTGTACAAAACTTATTTCGTTGGCTCTTAGTGTGTATTTAATCTCTTATCCTCATTATGGGGTCTTAAACATGGCCTAGGAATGCCTAGGATGGAATGAGGATGCAAAAATGCATTGAAAACCATTTCTCAAATTTTGTTGAAGATAAGGTCCACGCTCAAGCGTGGCTTTCCCCGCTTGAGCGGACATGCAGACAATGAAGCTCCGCTCGAGCGTGGACTTCCCCACTCGAGCGGACTGCAAACTTATGAAAAAGTGCTGGATGCATGAAATTCACGCTCGACTGGCGCTCGACCCCCGCTCGAGCATGTGACACAGACCCTCGCTCGAGCGTGGCTTCCCTCGCTCGAGCGGACTGCAAAACACACAAACTTCTGGGTATACGCATTTCACGCTCGAGCGTGACTCTCTCCGCTCCAGCGGAAGTGCATGTACTCAGGCTTCACGCTCGAGCGTGAAAGTCCCCGCTCGAGCGTGGATCAAATTTCTGGAAAATTCAGATTGACCTCCAAGCATGAAACTCAACCTTTAAGCCTTCAAAACTCATTTTTCTGGGCCAATATTTGAGGAAACATATAATAACTCCTAAAACAACATGTATTAAAAGAAATCATGGCCCAAGAGCAACCCAATTTGTGCAAAATCAACATGAACTTTATGAATATGCTATTAATTCAACATGCAAGAACCTCTTTGAATTCAAACCCTCCAAAACATAATCAAACTTGATAATTTGATGGAAAACAAGTTGAATGACCATAATGTGAGTGAAATTAACACATGCGTGGAAGGAATCTTAGAATTCAAACTCAAAACAAGGAAATTTATGCATGCATGCATGGATTGACTCTCAAAACAATACCTTGCTAAGTCTAGACTTTAAATACCAATTTCACCATGAATCTAGCAAGGACAACTCAAATTCATAATTAAAAGGATGAACTCCCTACCTTAGGTCTTCAATTCTAGGTATGGAAGCTCAAATATGCAAATTCTCTTCAATTCTCCTAACTTCAAGCCAAATCCTAGTTGAAATCAAGTTGTTCTCTCCTACACTCTCCTTCTCTCAGTTTGGTCACAAGAAGATGAGCAAATGATGCATCTAATATGTAATAAAGCAAAATAAAGGTTGTCTAGAATCAAGCCACTAAGTGGCAAACTTGTAATAACTCAAACAAGTGTAAATTAACATTATTTAATCTAATTTAATCATACCAAATCAAATTTTAATTAAATCTACCATAAAATCACATATATTCTAATTAGTATGAAACACTAATCAATTTCGAAATCGGGCGCCGATGAGGCTTTCAATTCGCAGTTCAAAGTCTAAACATAAATAGATCATTTTATGGCAAACAGATAGAAACGCAAAAATAATGCAATACATATGCAAATTAATTCCGGATTCCTTCTAAATTACTATTAGGCATAACTAATCATGGATTAGCATTAATCAGAGGTCGGGGTTATTACACAAATGAATAGCTGTTGTTGTCCTATTGGAATCCAAGCGGAAATCATTTTCTTAACTCAAAATTTTTAACGAGCAAAAGGCTTTTCAATGTCAAAATTTTCATTATAGAGAGTATGTAAACCAATCAAATATAGCAATCATTTGAGTCAAAATCAAAGCCATAAATGCACACCCACAACCATACAAACAACACCCATATCCTTTCCTCATTAAGAACCTGGATAACATATCTATCCCACAATCCACACCTTAAAGCCTTACCACTAATAGCAGCTCCCACCATCATTTTGTGAGGGCCCAATTCCAATTCACTATCATAGAAAGAAACAAGAAGGCAACATAATTAATATTATATCTTCACACAAAGAAATACAATGACAATGAATACCCACCAGTCACCCCACATTTGATATTTCTCCCACTTGAAGCTGCTATGAAATGAAAACCACTAGAATCAAACCCCACCCCAGATCAGCAACAAGGCCATGGGGTACTATTGCTTTTAGATTTGTTCAACTACATAGAAAAAAACACAAAAAAACAAGAATCTAACGTAGGGTAGCATAGAACAACAGAGTACAACAAGGCATCACATTGTTTTGGTTTGTACAAACATCACAAAGGACCGATTCTAGTCAAACTAATTACCTTTCTCTAATTACGAATCTTATCTTCTTTTTTTATTTTTGGGGGTCTTTTTTGTGGTGATATCATTCTTATGCGACACTGATAATGCTATCCCCATTGTTAAAGCTTGACATCACCCGTTTTTCATTGATTGCCTAGAGATTCAACCGTCCCCATTTTTCATCATAAAAAATCCATGAATTTTGTCCATAATGCCAATAATCCCTTAACACAAAAAAAATTGGCAACAAACAAAACAGAGAGAACAAACAGACGAATAAGAGAGCTAGAGAGACTGAAATTAGGGGTTGGGTTTGTGTGATAGGTGCGTCAATTTGGGGTTGGGTTTGTGTGAAGGTATGAAAATGGAAGAAGAAAACCCTAGAGGCTGAAATTAGGGGAAGAGAGACTAAAAGACAAAGAGAGGGCAAAATAAAAAGGACATACCTGGGGTAATGCTTCAATGGTGGATTGACGGTGGTACTCGTGTGTGATGGCGATGATGCTCCTATACCCGACGACGATGGAGGCAAAAGCGAAAGAAAAAGAGAGAGAGAAACGGAGGAGGGCAGAAACGTGAGAGAGAAAGAGGGAGAGTCACAGAGTGAGAGACAGACAAATGTATGAGAGAGTTAGAGCGTGTGGGAGTGTATTTTTTAAACCTTGTTTATTTTCTTTCCCGACTAACGATCTTAGTCGCCAATAATAAATAAAGGCTTTTTTTCGGACCAAATGCTTTAGTAACCAATTAATTTTCCCTCCAAAAGCTAAAGTCCAATTTTTAAAAATTTTAATTACAATTGCCGACTAACATTTAGTCGCTAAAAGTAAATTAATACCAACTAAATTATTTTTAGTAGCTAAAGATTGTATATTTATGGACCAAATATTTTTTAGTCGCCTAGTGGGTAATTTTTTAGTTCTTTGGCGACTAAAATATTTTTTAGTCGCTGAAAATAAATTTTTGGCGACCAAATTTTTAGTCGCCAAAAGATAAAAGTAAATTTTTATTTTTCATTTGGCGACTAAATAATTTTAGTAGCCAAAACTAACTATTTGGTGACTAAAATATTTTTTAGTAGCCAATTGTGACATTTTTAGTAACTAAATTTTTTTTAGTCGCCAATTGTTACATTTTTACCGACTAAATTTTTCTTAGGCCTCGTTTGGGGAGTGGCTATTTTAGCCAAAAAGTCAAAAAGTTACTAAAAGTTGTCACATCACCTCTCTACTTTTCTGCACATCTTTTCGTAAAAAGCCAAAAAGTTACTAAAATAGCCTGTTCCCAAACGAGTTTTTAGTAACCAATAATCGATATACCCCGACTAAAAAAAATTAGTAGCTAAAGTTTATACTTTTGCCGACTAATATAATTTTTAGTCGTCAATTCCACAACTTTTGGCGACTAAATTTGTTTTAGTCGCTAAAAGTGTAATTTCTTGTAGTGTTTTTAGTATTTCACTGTTTTGTGCTGTTGATTTTACAGAACCGAACGTCTTCGCTTAGTGCTAGAAAACCCACATCAAAGCATATTCAAAGAGAGGAAAGATTACTCTTGCCGGTCGACTGACCAAACTTCCGCCCAGTCATCCTTTCGGTCAACCGGTGTGTTGATGACAACAAAAAAATGCTCCATTGGAGGGCTAGATATCAGATGGAGTTTTTACTCAAATTTAGTGAAATAAATGATACACACTGTTGGAGATGCTCTCATAAATTGGTTCATGACTTGGTTATACAAAGTATGGTGTTAGATATAACTCATTGTAATGTTAGTTATAATATTATTTTGATTATAATTCAAAAAATCTGTAGTTATACCTTGTACGGTGTTTAGTTATAACTCATTGTTTTTTTAGTTAAGATTCTAAAAAATTCAATTATGACATTTGTAGTAATTAATCTAACAAATATTATAACTTGCATATGGTATATATCACTTTTTTAGATATACCCATTTTTTTGCTAAAAATGTGAATTATGACTTCTTCTTTTTGTTTTTTTTTGTTTAAAATACGAATTACCTTTTGTGATTATCTTGTTTAGGATTATCTAAATAAATATATTTTTTTACTTTTAATGAAAAATGTGTAGAAAAGTAAAGATGTGATGTGACTTAAAAAAGATAAAAAGTGTGCTTATATATATGTCTCAAATTCAATTAATAATTTATATAATTTTACTATTTTATAAAAGTGTAATTAAAATTTTAACAAAAAAATATTTATAATTTTTAAAATTATAAAAAATAATGCGCATTTTTAAGCGAATTTTGAGAGGTTGGTTTTATGCATGAATAATAATTTCGAAGTAAGAAAGCGGTGACTCGTGAGGAGGGTAATGGGTAGGTAGCTTTTAGCCTTAGGCTTAGGCATAGCCATGGGCATTGCAACGTGTGGGAATCGGGATCACCATGAATGAAGTGAAGTGAAGTGAAGTTAAGTTAAGTTAAACCACAAAACAATCTCAATCTCAGTGGTCAGGTGGGTCCCTCGTTCTCCTCCCCCCTCCGTGTGATTAAAAAAAATTATAGTGCATCTACAGATAAGTTATAATGGATAATGTTATATGTGTTTATTAATGTATTAATTGGTAATGTAATATAATTTAAGAAATTTTTGATATTTGTAATGTAATTAATAAGTGGAATTAATAATAATATCATAACTAATATTAGTACGTTAGTTAGTATATTAATTGGTGCATGTAGCACCACCGAGTTATAATTTATAAACTTATATTCCATTAAATTATAATTAAGATTTTTTTGACTTTTAAATCTCATTAAATTTTTAATAGTCAAAATTATCCTTCAAATAATGATTATTTATCATTTATTATTATCTATGAAGGAACATGATGATTTAATATTTATTTTGATTTTCAGAACTTTAAAATATTAACTTTCAAATTGAATTTTTTTTTTTGAAAAAAAGCTAAGAGGATTTGGTCAAAACCCTCTCATAATAAAATTTTAATGCATTAAGGACAAACACAAAAAAAAAATTCTTGAAAAGTCTAACAAATATCACTATTATCAAAATATTAAATTTTAAAATAACATAACTTTTGATGTAAATGTCAGTTTTTAATAAAATTAATATTTTTAGAATTCTCTCATCAAGATCTATTAAATAAAATCTATGTTGACTATGAAATTCTTTTTTAAAAAAAATTATTACCGTTAAAATTATTGTAAACAGTAATAGTAACATTCTACTCTGCCTCATAGTAACATATTATTTTGTTTGACAATTAATCTATTTAACAGTAACATATTACTTTGTTTGACAATAACATGTTACTCTGGCAATATAAAAAAATATATATTTTACTTTATTCTTTCTCAATTATGTGTTTTCTCCTTAGGGGGTTTATAAAGAAAACTAAATTGGCTACCCTTTTCACCAAACAATAGTCCAATAGATGAGTTTTGACTAAATTTTCAAAAAAACTATGTGCAAAAAAAAAAATTTGAAAAAAAAAATTTGATTTTTTTTTTTACAAAATTGAAAATTTTATATCTATAAAGGAGTATGATAATGGAATATTGATTTGTAAAACTAGAAAAAAAAAATTAAAATACAAAAAACTAATAATGTTTTCAATTTTAAAATTAGAAAAAACTAATAATATTCTCGATTTTATTAGATAGTTAAATCAAACCAATAAGTAGAAGGGTAATAATGTTTAATCTCATGCTCTATTTTTTTTTTTATCAGTTAGTGAAACAATTTTTTGGAACATTATTATGTAAAATTGATAATGTTCTTAGTTTTAAAAATTAGGAAAAACTAATAATATTTTCAATTTACTAAATAAGACTTATTGGTTCAAAAATCTTAGATAGGTACTGAGCTATCATAACATTTGTAAATAGAACTGACGGTGGTCCTCATCAATTCCAAATTTTCATGTTTTCTTATGTTTCTCAATTATCTAATATAAAATCATAAATTTCACCTTCTTCACTAATCACAACTTTTTTAGTGGTACCCCAAAACAAACCAATAACTTCTCATATAATTAGGATTTTTGATTTTGTCTTTAAAAATGCTAAACAGATATATTAAAATTTCTATCAAAAATACTTATAAGTGTGAGTCTCGCATAAATATAAATTTTACATTTATATGAGTGTTTCGTTAAATTTTTAGTAATATTTTTCATATCTCTAACATTGGTTAATTTTGGAGATCAAAGCTACTATCAATTTACTAAGAAAACCCCCACGCCTTCTTTTTGTTTTTTAACACAAGATTCATAAATTCAAAAAGGTGGAGCTATTATACATCACAGTTAAGTAAAGAAATAGGATAAATTACACTTACCTTCTCTGATATTTCTGAAAAAGATAGAGACTTTTATATATATATATAATTTTAATAATTATAGTAACCTTCTCTATTTTATTTGACGATGTCAAGATTCTTTTATTTTTTGATTATCGTTTACTCACTTCACAGAACCTACTGATGTCATCAAAACTAATCACTAAAATGCCCATAATGCCCTCAAGTGTCCTCAACCCATTTATATATATCAATGTCAATATCAAATGTTAGTTGGTCGTCCACCCGGACGTTCGGAACAAATTTTTTTTCTTTTTTTTTTTTAGCAATTGCAACCTTTTATTTAAAAACACAACAATAGGTAGGTTGTTCACAACTATTAAGATTTATCTTAAAATTTATTCTTATTTATTTATTTTATAGTATTACTCCAATCAAAATTTCAGTTTATAATGAGATGAACACTAGAAGCATAAACAATTAATTAGCCAAATAATAACAATGAAACATGTTTGGTTCTCTTTTAAAATCACAATTCTAATTAAAATTTTTCAAAACTTATAACCAAATGCACAACTCAAAACTCAATTCAAAAATTATTTTTAAAATTCGTAACCAAACACACAACTCAAAACTCAATTTAAAACTGTTTTCAAAATTCAAAACCAAACTTTTTCAAAATTATATTTTAAAAGGAAAAATTCAAAAAAATATTTTTTTATTTTATTTTTTAAAATTATTTTTAGAATCATTATTTGAGTGTGGATTCGTATTTTGAGTTATGAGTTTTGAAAAGAGAAAATTTGTTTGGTTATAAAATTTGAAAAGAGTTTTTGAGTTGTATTTTGAAATTTTTTGGATTTATTTTTTTAGGGTAAATATTTTATATTGTAATGTTTATTTATTTATTTTAATGTGCACTATATTTCATATATTTATGTGTTGTATTTTTTAAAATATTTTAAATGTATTTTTTAAATATTAAAAAAATTAAAAATTTACCTTTTTATTTTATTTAATAAATATTTTTTAAAATATTTTTTTTTAATTATGTGTTTGGTTACGATTTGAGTGTAGAGTTTTGAAAGTAGTGTGGAGTTCCGAGTTATGTATTTTGTTATGAGGTTTGAAAATAATTTTTTTGAGTTATGTGTTTTGTTACAATTTGAATGTGGAGTTGTGTTTTGAGTTTAAAATATTAAAATTAAAAAAATTATAATATTTACAAAATGAACTAAAAATTGAAAATAAAAAAAATAAAAAAAATATTATATATTTAAAATAAAAAAATAAAATTTTCTTAAACACTTTTTAATATTTTAAAATAATAAATCCAAAAAAGCAAGGGTAATAAGAGTAATAAATCCTAAAAAATAATTCATAATTTAATTACTGTATAATGTAAAAATAGGGGATGAGGGTATTATTATCTTTTTGTGCTCAAAAGAAAGGGTAATAAGGTCATTTACTATATACAAGTAATACCGTTTGTTCTAATTTGATGGAATGAGAGAATCTTGACAATGTCAATTAAAGTAAGAGAGATTTGTGTAATTATTTAAATTACAGAAAATACTTTTATATTTATCAGAAAACTCAGGGGAGATGAGTGTAATTTACACTAACAAATAAGATGAGATGGAGGACAAGCAACCCAACTTTCAGGAGGAGCAACCTAGCATGAGCATTAGCTACCCAATGAACTATCCTATTATTCCTTCTTCTGGTCTAACCAAACTTCCGGTGTCCCAATGACAACAATGATCCATACTACCTCATCAAATTTAACTCAATTTGAATTCGATTTAAATTTGAAAAAAATTGAGGGTTGTAGAGCCATCACAAATTCCGTCAAATTAGTATATATATATAAATTAAATTAAAAAAAAATCTTCAAGAACAATTAGGCTAAGTTTGGGTACTCCCCAAAAAATCAAAAAGTCAAAAAGTTACTCAAAAAGTTAAAAAGTTAACACTATTCACCAAAAGTCAACAATTACGACTGCACAATTTCCAATTCAAATTTTTCCCTACAAATCAATTTTTACAATTTTTTATTACACATTTTTCCATAAAAAGTCAAAAAATTAACCCAAACATCCATATTTTCAACCTCAATTTTTTAGTCTAAAAAGACAAAAAATACACTTATTTAGGACACCCCAAACAACTCCTAATCTTCTGTCTTCCAATACAATACATAATTTATAATTGTAGACCTGTAAATTGTAATGACAAATTTTAAGTATATTCATGTGCAGGGAGAGACTCAGAATATTTATATAGAGGGACAATATATATATAAACAAAATTTATAAAAAAAAAAAAAAGAGTATGAATTATAATATCAATTTTTATAGTGTAAAAGTGAAAATAAAATAAAAATATATGTGAATAGCATGTTTTTTCGTACCCATATTTAATTACAAAAGATAGCAATTATAAAATAATATATATATATTAAAGTGATACATCTTAAGTTATTGTGTTCAATATTCTTTCATGTTACTAAAAAAAGTTATGGTAGGAGTTTCAAATAAATTATTAAATTTTCTACCAAACCTCTCACATAGATATAAGATCCATACACATGTAATTTGTGTGAATCTCATATCCTTGTGAAAAATTTTGTAAAAAATTTAATAATTCATTTGAGATTAATAGTATTTTCTTACTAAAAACGTCTATGATAAAATCGATATTAAAATCTCGTACCATATCCTTTCCCCATGAATGCAATTTCAAATAACTAACTGATATCTTCTTCTATTATTTATAGATAAGGACCTGTAATTAATCATTTCTCGATGAATGCAATCAAGTAACTAGTTGATATCCTCTTCTATTATTTACAGATAAAGACTTGTAATTAACATTACTTATTAAAAAAAAAAATTTGATTCCATATTTCATAGATATAGACCAACAACTGCTTAAACTTTTTTTTTAAATCTAAAGAGAATGGTTACTTAAAATTTACAAAACGAAAAAAAAAAAAAAAATTAGAGATGACGAGCTTTTATAATTTGTAATTTATTATAAATAATAATATTATAATAAAGGCAGATTATATTAACGGTCCCTATAGTTTGGAGGTTGTGTTACTTTGGTTCTTGACTTTTCAATTGTGACACAGTTGATCATGAATTTTGAATATTGTTTCAAATAAGAACAATTGAAGATATCATTACTTAATTTTAAGAGCAAAATCGTCAATTTGATAAAATGTAAACTAATTTGAAAAATAAATATCAAAAAAATATTTTTGAATTTTTAAAAATTATTCTACCCACTAAAGATAAAATTATGTGAAATTGATAAATATTTTAGACATTTATTTTTTTACTAAATTAATTTTTATTATGTGTTTTAATGAAGATCATATAATGGGTGATTGTTTTTATTTTTATTAAATTATATTCTATTTTTTCAAAAGTCAAATATGATGACAATTTTGATATCATTAAAATCCTAACAACCACTCATTATATGTTCATCATCTAAATACATAATAAAAATTTATTTGGTAAAATAAATATCTAAAAGATTTATTAATTTTACATAATTTTATCTTTGATGAGTAGAAATAATTTTTAAAAATTCAAAAATATTTTTTTGACATTTATTTTTATCAAATTAGTTTATATTTTATCAAATTGATAATTTTGTTCTTAAAATTAAGTAATAGTACATTCAATTGTCCTTATTTGAAATAAGATTCAAAATTTAAAATTGAATGTGTCACAATTAAAAAGTTATGAATCAAAATGACATAAGTTCTAAGTTATAAGAACTGTTAGTGTAATTCACCCTTATAATAAATGGTATTTTTTAAGAAAAATAATTAATCTCTCTAATTTCATCCCAATTATGTGAGACTAGGATGACTAAAAATAAAATAAAATAAGTAATGTAAGACCGTTTCCCATAGTTTTTGACCTCGTCACATAGGATCGCCCTTCTGGGTCCATCATTGCCCATGTGAATAATATATATATATACACACACTGCATATAATATAAGCTGTAAACAACCTATTCCGTAGTTGACAGTAGACATGAAGGCACTCATTTGCAAATTATACCTATATATCTGGTACGGAACCCTTAAGTTTTCAAAGGAACAAAAACGAAAAATTATTTCGTCCCGCTGGTAGTATTGTCACAAATAATTTAAGTTGAATCACTTTGATTGATTTGTGACATTACCATGTCAAATGTTTTAAGACAAATCAATAATTGATCGAACAAAGCACACATGTATGTAACGCCCAGTTTTAAAATAATGTATTATTTTGAGAATATGGTTAAAAATTATTATGGTTCAAATTTTTTATCAAATAAATGATTAAATATTTTACATTCACACTCATGTAAAATATTTAATCATTTATTTGGTAAAAAATTTAGTATCTCTATCATTACTTTTTTCAATTTTACTCATTTTGAGTCATATTATTTATCATATTTTTTTTAAAAAAAAATCAAAAAAATCAATTTTTAACAATCTTCTTAAAACAACTATATATATATATATTTTTGGAGTTAGTTAACAAATAATAATTTGTTTAATTTATTTTTAACTTTTAATGACCTTTTAGACTAATTAAAGTGGAATTTTTTTATATAAAATAAATTTATTAAATAAATTAAAATTTATGAATTGTATCAAAATGAGTTTTTATTTTTTATTTTTAAAGCCAATGTGATGTTTGATAAAATTGAAAGTTGAAAATTATGTACTGAAAAAATATTTAATAAAAATTAAGTGTTGAATTAAAATAAATTATTTGATATGTATAAGATTAAATTTAAAATTTATTATTTTTAATTTGTAATTTTTAGTTTTTGTATTGTAACTGTGACGTTAATGGAAATTATGGTGGAAATAAAGAGATAATGGTTGTGAAGATAGTGAAAGGGTAATGTAGTATAATAATTATGGTGGTGATTATGGTAGTAGTTATGGAAATGGTGGTAGAGAGGTGATCGTAATGACAATAGTGATTGTGGTGGTCATGGTGCGGTGGTATTAATAGTGAAATGATGGCGATGCCTATGTAATGATGATAATGTTGATTTTGCGATAATGATAGTGGTTATAAAGGGGTGGTGGCAGTAGTTGTGGCGTGATGGTGGGGACAGAGCTATGGTAAGTAGTTTCGGTGGTGCCGGAACTAATTATAGCGGTGACATGGTGGTAGTGGTAAGAGTGGTGGTGGTAGTAATAGTGGTAGTGGTAAGAGTAGAGGCGGTGGTATTGTGCCAATGGAAGTGGTAAGAGTAATTGTGGTGATAGCAATGGTGACAAGGTTGTAACAATGTATGTTGACACGTAGACTTAAGCATTTATAAATTCGGTTAAAATTATGTAAGTTTCTTATCATTTAATTTTTAGTATAAATTTTAACGGTCACTTAATTTTTAAGTGATACTAAATTTAATCATTAAACAAACTTAATTAATTTTCATTTATTATATTCAATTTTAAGTACTTAATTAAATTATCAAAGACCACCTTTAAAATTATGCTAAAAAAAATAGAGTTCTATTGAATATAATTTCCCATTGCGATGATCCAAGTCTATTGTTGGATCCTAAAAATCACTTGAAAAAACAATAATCAATTGAAAATCAATCCCAAACAAGATTTTACACATATATGCAGGCATAAAAATATTTTTGGGCTACTAATTACCAATCAATCATCTTTTTAACATATCACTAAATTTAAAAAGTGAATCTAATTTTTTGGGCTAAATAAGATAAAAGTTTATATCTTTTTTATAAAAAAAAATAATAACACATTTTTTACCCCCCCAAAAAAAAAGTCAGATTTTAACAAAATTTTCTTAATTGATTTCTACACTTTTTGTTTTGAAGAAAAGAGCAATGCTATACAAACAAACTTTTCCTTACAAACTGATGTGTCATCTAGAATATTAATAAGTTGGACCTCATTTCACATTCTAAAATTGTATCACTCCATGCCACATCAGTTTGTAAGAAAAGATTGTAATTTTTTTTTTTTGTTTGTATAGCATATTCCAATCCAATATATAAGCAATCCCTTCCATTTTATTTTTCCAAATAATTCAATATTGTGTTTTCATCTAGAAATAATAAAAATAATAATAACAATAATTTGTACAAAGTAAAAACAAACGTAATATTATTATTACAATCTCATCTTGTCACATGACTTCTCTCTATAAATATAACAAGGGTAAATTACAAATCAACAATACTACAAATTTAGATTTACTTATTTAAAATTACTCAGAATTATTATCTTATAATTCAGATTTATTTTACATATAAATCCCACATTATACAAATTTAATTTTTACTACACAATTACCCACCTAGAAAAATATAGGTAGTTTCGTCTAGATTCCAAACTTTTTCATTACAATTTACAAATACACCCTATATTTGCTTAAGATAAAAGTTATTCTTTATAGTTTTAAAAATTACATCTCGTCCCTTGAAATTTCAATTTCATAACAAATGGTCTATTTTATCAATAAAATATTAAATCAATTAATAGTTTTTGAAGATGTCATAAATATATTTCAATTAATAATTTAATTAATTTTATTATATAGAAGAGCAATTATAAATTTTATTTTTTTAATTAATTCTGTTAAAAAAATTCTTATAAAAAGGTATTTATAATTTTTTAAATTATAAAAAAAAATTCACATTTTAAATAAATCTCATAGGGTGTACTTGTAATTTATCCTTATAAGAAGCATGCACAAGCATCACTGTCCATTCATAATATATCACATATTACATAATTTATATATTCTAATCCCAAACAACAGTTACTTAGACTCTGTTTGGTATTTGAACATAGTGTTTACTTACGATTTTCAAAAATTAATTCCATGCTCACTTTTGAAAATACGGTCAAAGGCGGGATGATTTGGGCTAATCGGTCGTCCCATCGGATGTCTGGCCGGTTGACCGGAACAGTGCATTTTTTTTTTTTTACAATTGACACATGTTAATTTTTATATATTCAATAAAAAATATTTTCTGAATTTTTAATTTTTTTTTTATGAGTTTTAATAGAATTTTGAGTTGTATATTTGGTTATGAGTTGTAAATTTTTATATCAAATATCATATGTCACATCAAAAATTTCCTAATCAATTTAAAACTCTTTTCAAAACTCATTCACCAAACAAATTTTCTACACTCAAATCATAATTTCAAAACTCACAAACTCAAAATACAACTCTATTCTCAAATCATATTTAAAAAACTCTACTAAACGCAACCTTAAATCTTTTTTGGGTTTTTAAGTTGTTTGGGAAGTGCTAAATTAATATACTTTTTGACTTTTTATAAAGAAAATATAAAATATGGATTGAGTTTGAAGTGATGTAGTAGAGAGGTGATATGATCGAAATAAGATAATTGTGACTCAAATAGGATAATGTGCTAAAATAGTATGTGTTATTTTAGCACATACCAAATAAGCACTTAACGTTTTTAATATTAAAATTTTATAAAATAAAAGATATGTAACATTTTTATAATAACTGGAATCCATTAATATTTTCATAGAGAAATTTTTGCTCTTCAAAAAAAAATTTCACAAAAAAATTTCTCTGTAATAAGCTGAAATTTCTCTAATATATTATTAAGGGACCTTAATTAATAATAAAAAAATATATATTAGATCTCTCTTACTATTCAACGTTGAAGAGAGAAATTTTATTAATTTTCTCAATTTTTTTTTTACCATTCGAGAATTTTAAATTATGATTTGAATTTCACCACTTTCTTCAGTCAAAATTCCAAACGCAGCAAATAAAACATTTTTTAGGGAGAAAAAATCTCAGATTTTTCAATAGTGCCCAAGTCGTAGTTTTGGGCGCCATCCCTGGGACAATCTCACCCGTTAGATTGAGAAGTTATTGGTTGATTTTGAACACTCTTATGTGGTGTTTTAATAATATTATGATTTATAAAGGAGATAAGGTCTACGAATTTGTGTTGAACGATTGAGAAAATGAACAAATATGATAAATTATGTTTGATGAGAGGTAGATTATTTGAAATCGCAAGACTAACTAATACTTTTTTCATTAGATCTGAAAATGAAAAAGTTCGACTACTGATTGATTGATGGGTAATGAATTAGTAGCATAAAAAAGAGGTAATTTTTGTAGGATCAAATTATGAGGTGGAAGACTATGGTACATATTTTCTAAAGAATGTGTATATATGTATTTTATAACTTAAGAAAAAAATAATATAATTTTATATTTTTTAAATCATAACTAAAAAAAAAATCATAATCAAATATCATATAAGACATAATTAAAAATTTTATAAGTCATAATCAAAATAATGTTATAACTAAAAGTGAAAATTAGTCATAATTAAATAATAAAATAACATAATTTGAGATGCATATAATACGTTATTTTCAAAAGATGTATATAGTGATATTTCCAATTAGAAGAGATAAAGAGAATAAATAGTACTATTGCGAGCCTCATATTGTTTTTAGTACCATGAAATTGTTGAATGACGTAAGATTTGAATAATATTCAACAATGTTAGGTAACCTAAATTTGGAAAATGATTTGGAGCCCTAAAATTGTCTCCCTAATCCCCTAATTTCCATTTTAGGCAACTGTTTCCTTGTTTTTTTTTTTTTTTTACTTGATATGGAAATTAGGGGGATTAGAGGGGTTTTTTTAGGGGGATGTAGCAAGACCCCCTAAATTTAAAGGAAAATGATTTGGAGCCCTAAAAAGAGGCCCCCTACTCCCCCTAATTTCCTCTTTTGGCAACCGTTTTCTTTTTTTTCTTTTTTTTCTTACTTGATATTGAAATTAGGGAGATTAGGGGGATGTAGCATGACCGAAATTTAAATGGTTTGAATATTTTAAAATAATGTCGTTTTGAGTGTAAAACGACGCCATTTTAACACATTCTAGCCATTCAGACAACATAAATTCGGATAATTAAGCATTTTTTATACAAAGATTAATAGTTTAATTTAGACAAATAATTAGACCAATCAAGTATCAAATTAGTTGCAGTTAAGGACCCAACCCCGACAATATGAGCCTTACATGTCAGTACAATTCCGTCTAGTTTGACGAAACAAACATGACTAATATAATCAAACTAAATACAAAATTGTGACCAAAATTACTCAAAAATGCAATTTATGGGTTAATTACACTAATAGTCCCTATAGTTTGGGACTTGTGTCACTTTGGTCCCTGACTTTTCAATTGTGACACATTTGACCCTGAAGTTTGAATCTTGTTCCAAATAAGGACAATTGAAAATATTATTAGATTTTTCAAGGGTAAAATCGTCAATTTGATAAAATATAAACTAATTTGACAAAAATAAATGTCAAAAAAATATTTTTAATATTTTTAAAATTATTTTTATCCACCAATGATAAAATTATTTAAAATTAATAAAAATTACATGATTAATTTTTTAAAATTAATTTTACATGATCATCATCCAAATACATAATAAAAATTAATTTGGTAAAAAAAAAATAAATGTCTAAAAGATTTATCAATTTTACATAATTTTATTTTTAGTAGGTAGAAATAATTTTTTTAAATTCAAAAATATTTGCTTGACATTTATTTTTGTCAAATTAGTTTATATTTTATCAAATTGACAATTTTACCCTTAAAAAATCTAATTATATATTCAATTGTCCTTATTTGAAACAAGATTCAAAATTCAGGGTCAAATGTGTCACAATTGAAAAGTCAGGGACCAAAGTGACACAAGCCCCAAACTATAGGGACTATTTGTGTAATTTGCCCGCAATTTATTTATCACTAAAACTAAGGCCTAGTTTGGGAAGACTAAATAAGTGTACTTTTTGACTTTTTATAAAATATGGGTTGGGTTTGGGTTGGGTTTGAAGTGATGTGTTAGAGAGGTGATGTGACTTAAATAAGATGATGTGACTTAAATAGGATAGTGACTTTTTGACTTTTTATTTTTTTTCAATCATGCCAAACTTATTCAACTTACCATGCAATATAATCTTACTTTACAATTTTTATTTTACAGTGGCACAAAAATATTAACAAAACATTGAAATTGTAACATTTTAAGGCTTCGTTTTGTTGTGACGTAAAATTTAACTCATTACCTGAAAAAAAAAAAATTCAATTTTACTCTATTAAAAATAAAAATAAAAACTTTTTTCATTTGACAATTCAATTTCTTGCAAAAAAAGGAAAAGAAAGTGAATTTAATCATTTTCAAATTTTATTAGAAAAATCAAAACAAATAAGAATGTGCCAAACATATTAACCTTTTACCAATGCTTTTTGTAAACTTATTTTTTAATCAATAATCTAACCCTTTTATTTATTTATTTATTAGAATTGGTTTCTCCAATTAATTAGATCATCTAGTTCAAAAACTACAAGAGAGATTACGGATCCCACAACGGTAAGCTGCACAATCTCTCTTACAATTTTTGGCCTAAACAATCTAATTCATTCGAGAGAAACCTAACTCTTTTCGACTAACTCCCAAAAAAATGATAGTAATTTACCTTCTTTTTATTTTTATTTTTATTTTGTTGTAATTTTATGATTGGAGTGATATATGGGAATGTCATGTCCCTATCTCCGACTACGCCCCACGAGACAATGTTTGGACATATTTGGCCATTGTTGCCCACTTTACCAGTGTTACCCTTTTTTTTTAATAGCATTTTTATTTTCTTAATATATTCTGCATACATGGAAACTCATTCGGCTAAGAAGAGCCCCAAAACCCACAAAGCCGGCTTTGAGTTGTATTTCTAAATTGGAATTTTCTTTAATCCAATTTTTTATTGATTATGAAATCTTACAAAAGTTACAATAGATTAAAATATAATTTAATTGTCAAAAAATAATAATATTTATATATCAAATTATGAAATTTTTTAAAATATACACTGTGTTTGGTTGTGGTTTTTTGAATATGGTTTTTTGAAAATTTTATACAACTTATTTGGTTATTCTAAAAAATGAGTTATGTTTTCAAAAAAATAAATGAGATAGGTAGGCTTTAGTAGAATAGGTACATATAAGATAGGTAGGCTTTAGTAGAATAGGTACATATAGGTACATATATGTATGTACATATGTATGTATATATATATTTAAAAAATCTGAGAGAATGTTTTGATGTGATTTTTTTGTATTTTTTTAATTGTTTCAATCATTAATTTAGAGGGAAATTTGAAATTGTAATGATATATTTTTTTAAAAACCAAACAAGCATTTTTTTTCAAAAAACAGTTTTCAAATCATTTTTTCAAAATTTTTTTCAAAAAACGGCAACCAAGCATGCTGAATTAAGGTCTTATTTGTTTTAGTCCGAATATAGTGGGATTGGATTAACAATTTGATAAGTTTTGCATAAATTATGTTTATTTTGGAACAATGTTATGGGACTACAAAAATCACCTAACAATCCCATGACGGGAAGGGTGAGGGGATTGAGTTTCACAATCCACTCTCATATATGATTGGAGGTGAAAATAGAGGAGTGATGGAGACCCCCTTCAATCACCACCCCCACCACCCCCACACACATGTGGCAGGTGGTGATTGGAGGACAAGGGAAACAAAAAAAAGAAAAAAGAAAATCCAACCAATGAGAGAGAGGGGGGGTCAAAGGGGGTGGGAAAAAAAGGGGGTCTTAGACATTTTTCATGAAAATATTATTACACTCTTACTTTACCAAAAAAATAAAAAGGGAGCTTTTTCCATAAATCCATCTTTAATTACTTATGTTCTATCAAATCCATATTCTTTTTTACTATTCCATTAGGTCCTATTTGAGATAAGAAGACCAAAATACTCTTTTCATATACTTATGTTCTATTTAGTTCATATTATTTTCTTATGTTTCAATAAGTCCTATGTGTGACATAATTACCAAAATACCCCTAATGTGAATGCTCACACCGTCAATGTGAATGTTCATATCGTCAATGTGTAGGGGCCCGGCCCATGTACAATGTGAATATTCACATTGACATGTTAACATTCACATTGATAGGAGTGTAAAATTAGCCTGCGGCCTGTGGTCGGCCCGGGGCGAACCCGGTCTGGCCAGTAACAATGTGAATATTCACATTGACATATTAACATTCACATTGATAGGACTCTAAAATTGGCCCGCGGCCTGTGGGTGGCCCGAAGCCCGCCCGTTGATAATGTGAATATTCACATTGACATGTTAACATTCACATTGATAAGAGTGTAAAATTGACTCGCGTCCCGTGGGCGGCCCGGGGCGAGCCCTGCCCGGCCCGTGACAATGTGAATATTCACATTGACATATTAACATTCACATTGATAGGAGTGTAAAATTGGCCCGCAGCCCGTGGGCGGCCCGAAGCCCGCCCGCTGCCCGGGGCGGGCCCGGCCCGGCCCGGCCCGTGACAATGTGAATATTCACATTGACATATTAACATTCACATTGATAGGAGTGTAAAATTGGCCCGCGGCCCAAAGACAACAGCCTCGGGTCGGGCCAGTCGGCCTAGGCCTAGGCTCGAGCTTAGACCGAGCTTGGGCGAGCCTGGCCATTTTTTTTTAATTTTTTTAATTTTTTCTACCAAAATTTTATTATTTTCCACAAAAAAAGACATTGTGCCTTAGGCGGCCTGAGCCTCAGATCGAGCCTTGAATGGGCCTTAAGCGGACTGATAGGCCGGGCCGGGCCGGGCTTCAAAGTGATGGCCTAGGCCCTAGCCTAGGGTCTCGGACATGCTCGGGCCCGAACCCAAATGAGCCTACCCTGGGCCGTGGGCGAGCTTCGAGCAGCCCACGGGCGGCGGGCCAATTCTACATTTCTATCAATGTGCATGTTAACATATTAATATTCACATTGTCAACGTGCATGTTAACATATCAATGTGCATGTTAACATATCAATATTCACATTGTCAACGGGCCGGGCCGACCCCAGGCCGCGGGCGAGCTTCGGGCAGCGGGCAAATTTTACACTCCTATCAATGTTAATGTTAACATGTAAATATGAATATTCACATTGTCATGGGTCGGGCCAAGCCCGCCTCAGGCTGCGGTCGGGCTTTGGGCTACCCACGGGCTGCGAGCCAATTTTACACTCTTATCAATATGAATGTTAACATGTCAATGTGAATATTCACATTGTCACATTGTCAATGGGCCGGGCCAGGCCCGTCCCGAGCTGCGGGCAGGCTTTTGGCCGCCCATGGGCCGCGGGCCAATTTTATACTCTTATCAATGTGAATGTTAATATGTCCATATAAATATTCACATTGTCAACAAGCTAGGCCGGGCTCGCCCCGGGCCGCTCACGGGCTGTGGGCGGGTTTCGGGCAGTCACGGGGTACGGGCCAATTTTATACTCTTATCAATGTGAATGTTAACATGTCAATGTGAATATTCACATTGTCAACAGGCCGAGCCGGGCCCGCCCCGGGCTGCCTACGGGCCGTGGGCGGGTTTTGGGCAGCCACGAGACGCGGGCCAATTTTATACTCTTATCAATGTGAATATTCACATTGTCAACGGGTCGGGCCCGCCCTGGGCCGCCCACGGGCCGTGGGCGGGTTTCGGGCAACCACGAGGCGCGGGCTAATTTTACGTGAATATTCACATTGTCAACGGGCCGGGTCAGGCCCGCCCCGAGTCGCGGGCGAGCTTTTGGCCGCCCACGGGACGCTGTCCAATTTTATATTCTTATCAATGTGAATGTTAACATGTCAATGTGAATATTCACATTGTCAACGGGCCGGGCCAGGCCCGCCTCGGGCCGCGAGCGGGCTTTTGGCCGCGCATGGGCTGTGGACCAATTTTATACTCTTATCAATGTGAATGTTAACATGTCAACGTGAATATTCACATTGTCAACGGCCCAGACCGGGCCCGCCCCCGGCCGCCCATGGGCCGCCGGCGGGTTTCACGCCGCCACGGGACGCGGGCCAATTTTACACTCCTATTAATGTGAATGTTAACATGCCAATGTGAATATTCACATTGTCAATAGGCCGGGCCCGCCCCGGCTCGCAGCTGGGTTTCGGGCCGCCCACGGGCCAATTTTACATTCCTACCAATGTAAATTTTAAAATATGAATGTTCACATCATAAAATTGCTAACCGTTCAAAAAATATTTATAAGGGTATCAAAATTAAATATAAGGGCATAAGTGTCCAAGAAAATAGTTTAAATCAAGAAAAAAGATTTTATGGAATAAAACTATACATATATGGGACTAAATGAGTTAAAAAATTTCTTCATGGATTTCTTGGGTTAAAACACTTCTAAATGGGAATTATCAATAATTTTCCCAAATAAAAATTAATAACAAAGCTCCCTTTTATATATTGAAAACTTTTATGTAAATTTATAAATTTAATCACAATTAACTAAGGCTTGTTTTGGGAAGTTAGTTAAACGTTGTTTTTTAATTTTTTAAAACTTTTTTTTGAAAAAATGTATAAATAAGTAGAGAAAGTGATATGACCCAAAATAAGTTAAAAAGTAAAATTTAACTTTTAACCAAGTTCCTAAATTAGGCCTAAGACCATCATACTACTACACAAATAAAGTATAAGTTATCTTAGATTTCAATCCTAATACTATTATATTAATAATCTCCTTACTCAATTGCATTGTACTAATAATTCCATCTAACTTCATCCAACAAACAAACAGAATGTAAAATATTACACTTATTATTGTAACCTTTTTATTTATCATTTTATATGTTTTAAATACTATCCATTATAAAATATTATCCATAATATACCATATTATATATCATTTTTATTAATACTAGTATTTCTAAACATTATCCATAGTATCTCATTTTTATAAAAATGAAAGTGTGTGAACAATATACATTATGATTGGTTCAAATATGTTGACTCTAAATATGTTTGTATAATTATTGTTCACACTCCAAACTGGGCATTTAGCCTAGTAATAGTGTAACCCCCGTCGTGGTGTGAAGTTTTATTGACTTTTTAGCTATTATGGATGAGTAGTCTATTTGTTCATTAATAGTGTAATATTTTTCATACTTGTAATTATTCTTATATCAACTGGAAAAAAAAAATAACTGAACTCCATTTTTATTAATTCTATCTTCTTTGAACATCATTCATAATCTCATTAATCTATGTGTTTTCATGCTTTAGGCCAAGTTTGGGAAGTGTAAAAAAAGTCAAAAAATTAAAAAGTTATTCAAAAACTTAAAAAGTTATCACTATTTACCAAAAGTCAAAAATTACGACTGCACAACTCCCCATTCTAATTTTCCCCTATACACTAATTTATACAATTTTTTAATACACATTTTTCCATAAAAAGTCAAAAAGTTAACCCAAACATCCATATTTTTTCCCTCAACTTTTTAGTCTAAAAAGACAAAAAGTACACTTATTTATGACATCCCAAACAACCATTTTGTCTTTGTGATACAATACAAGTGGATACATGGCACTACAAATCCCACAACATGGTGTACCAAACTCATGCGATAATTTTCTATGTAAGGGAGATTAAGCAATCACATTATTTCTAATAGAAAACCAAATTAACAAATCTTGAAATTTTGTTTACTAATTGAATAACAAAAAACAACATAAAATGTAAAACAAGACTCTTCAATAACATAAGTGAAAAAAAAAATGTAAATTTTATTCACTCTATTTGGTTTGCTTTGTTTCTAAAAATTGAGTTTTTTATTTTTTGTATTTTTTTATTGAATTTTTTTAATATTTTACGCAAGTTTTTTACTTTTTAGATATACCTAATCTAGATAATTTTAAAAGTACAATATTTATGAAAAAACTTTGCAAAATTCACCAAATATAAAAAATATTAAAAATAAAATAAAATTCAGTACATTTTTATATTTGGTTGTATTTAATGAATTTTATTTAAAAAATTGTATAAATTTAATACTTTTTAAGTATATCAAGTTTAAGTGATTATAAAAAGTTAAAAAAACAATTGATTAAAATGTTTTTAAAAAATTACTAAAAATATAGAAAATACAAATTAAAATAAAAACTCAAAAAATTATTTTTAAAAATTGTAAACCAAACAGAGGGATTAATTTGGAAAACATTAATTGTGCATTTATAAAGTGCAATTAATTGTACATTATTAATGAAGATGATCCCTAATTGACTTTGCACACTTGCGTTGCAAGCCAAGCCGAAGCTGAGCCGAGCACAAGTCAGCTCACTTTCTTTACCAAAGAAACAAAAGATTTTAGGACGCGGCGAAACAGACTAACGACGCCGTGTCGAGCCCTTGATCTTGCGTTTCCCTGTTCGCCCATTTGGAACCCAATTCACACAGATCCCCGAGAAAACTCTCTCCCATCATTTTCCCGGAAAATACCAAAAACAAGAAAAGAGATGGGAAAATAAAAAAGAATATGACGGAAAATACAAAAAGAAACCCCAAAACAAAAGTAAAAGAGAGAAAGCGAAATGTGAGTGCAAGTGAGAGAAACATAGAGACATATATTTATGTAGAAAGAGATAGAGATAGAGAGGGGAGAGAGAGAGAGAGAGGGAGAGATCGAGATCATAAGGCGTGATTTTTACTTTTGCTTTTTTCTCTCGACAGGAATCTTTGAAAATCAAAAGTCGAAAAAATAAAAGAAAAAACAAAAGTAAAATGAAAGTTCATTTATTTGGGCACCCTCATCAACAAAGAGCAAAGGAAAGCTCTAGAATAATATTAAATAAAAAAAAAATGATTCAGACTACTAATTAGTAGTTGCACTAGGGATATGGTAGTGAGTCCCACCTACTGCCACATGTGTTTTGTATCTTAATTTTTTTTTTTTTTTTGGCTTGCCACATCATTAATGGTAATGTTTGTGATGATATTTTAGTGGTCTGTATCATTATTGTAAATAAAATGGTGATATTACTATTTTATTGACATGTAAAATCACTAATTATACATTAAATGGAGAGCAAATCCTATTATTCATGTGTAATTATTTGTTTTAAAATAATATTATACTTGTCACATATAAGAGGGACTATTTGGCACAGTTTATTTAAGTTAATTTATTTGAGTTACTAATAACTTTTTTTTATATTTATTTTTAGGAGATATGTTAAATTATTTGGTTCAACTTCTACTTATAATAATAAAAGTAGTTTAAATAAGTTGAAAAAAAAAATTCTTAAACAATGAGTGATGGATACTTTTGGTTTTTATTTTTGAATTATTAATCATAATAAATTATACCAAACAACACAATAATAGGTCCTATTATGTTTAACAACAATGATAGAGACCACTAATTTTGGAATTTTAAAAAGATTACTAATGACATGATACTCAATAAAAAAAGAAAAAAAATACAATATTAAGACTAAAACATCAAATCATTCATGGTGGGACCCACTGCTACATCATTAGTGGTAGCACTAATTAGTGCTCTCACTCATTTTTCTATGTTTAAACAGTGATGATTTATAACTCAAAAAGTAGAGCTCTAAAAGAGCTTTACTGAGCTGGCACTTTAAAAAAATTAGCAATGTTATATGCCACTAAAAGTGGTGTTTTAAAGCACCACTAATGAGTTGGCACACACTTAAAAAAAAAAAAAAAAAAAAAAGCACAGCAACACTATGGCAATGGGTGGGGCCCACTTCCATATCATTAGTACTACTACTAATTAGTGGTCTCAAGTATTTTTGTTTGTTAAAAAAAAAAAAACAAAACAAAAGTTAAGCCAAAATATCACATTAAGATAGGCCCTATAGCATTGTCACCTCATTAGTGCAGCTTTAGAACTACTGTTTTAGTGGTCCGAAACATTATTCTATGTTTATATGTCAAGTTATTGGTGAATTGACATACGATATCACTAATCAATAATAAAATTATACATAAGAGAGTAAATTTGAGTACCTATGTGTCTAGTTTAATATAAGTAATGATATATATATATAAAATAAATACAAAATAATATGACTATAAACAAAACACTTCATGAAAATAAGTTTATTTACAAACACAACTTTGCCATTATATGAATTTTTATGCATGAAGAGATTTTAAAAATAAATAATTTTGTAATCGTTACGTATATAATTGCATATATTATATTAACATGCTAAGTTATAATTGAATGATAATAAAATTAATTATTTTAATTAGTTTTTTTAATTTTTTTATAAAAGAATATATAAAAAAATAAAAAATAATATAACAATTTATAGTAATTTTTTTTAATTACAAGCTCATGTTGCCGAACAAACGTGAACACCTTAAATCATTGTTATATTAACATTTTAAATTATAAATTTAACAACACTACAAATTCAGATTTATGAATTCAGAATAAAAAAATATTAAAAATTCTAAAAGTTTTATTAAAACTTTTACTAAATGTCTCATATAGATGTGAGACTCATATGAGACTCACATTGTGTAGGTTCCACACCTATATAAGATATTTAATAAAAATTTTGATAAAATTTTTAAAATTTCTAATATTACTTATTCAAAATTTATCTTCAAAATAAAATCAATAGTACAAATTTATTTTATTCATAAACTCCATACTACCACACAAATACATTCAGATACCATTTTTGTTATAAATTTAAAAAAACTTTAGAGATTTAGACTTATCTGCTTAGAATTTTTTAGATAAATAGTTCTATGATGGAGATTAAATTTGTTTAATTTAAAATTTATATATAAAATAAATTTGAATCATAAAATAAAAATTCTGAATAATTTGTGAAGTGATAAAGGGTGGAGTGATAGTATTACAATTTATCTTAACCTTAGGCTAAGGAGGGTAAAGTCGTAGTTTCACATGTGGGTATCCGTAAAAGGATCCAACGTAAAAGTGTAGAGAGATAGAGAATGAAAAAAATATTTGTTCTTTTTATATTAACCTCTTCTTTCCCTTTCGTTTCTCTCTCTACTTTCTCTCACTTTCTTTCTCTCTCTGGAGTGTCCATTCGATCCCAAAGCTCTCAAAAACCTCACTCATCACTCTCTATCTATCTGTCTCACCCTCTCTGTCTGTGTGATTCAGTCCCTATTTCTCTCTCTCTCTCTCTTAAACTGGAATGCTGTAACATGAGTAGAGGGCGGATTGAAATTCACCACCACCACCGGTTATGAATCCCACCACCGACCAACCACCACCTCCGCCGCCGCAGCAGCCACCATTACAGCCCCACCGCTCATCTTTCAGCTGTGACCGCCACCCAACCGAACAGTTCACTGGCTTCTGCCCTTCATGCCTCTGCGAGCGCCTCACCTCCTTAGATCAGTCCTCCGCCTCCTCCTCCCGCCGTCCCTCCAACGCCTCCGCCGCCCCTTCCTCCACTGCCGCCTCCGCCCTTAAAGCCATTTTCCGAGTACCCATTTCCACCACCACCACCACCGACAACAACAACTGCATTAAAGGCAAAAGCAAACCATCTTCTTCTGCTTCGTTCTTCCCGGAGCTTCGCCGTACGAAGTCGTTCTCTGCCTCGAAAAACGAGGGGTTTTCCGGTGTTTTTGAGCCGCAACGGAGGTCCTGTGACGTTAGGGCTCGGAGTACTCTCTGGTCTCTCTTCACTATCGACGACGAACGCAAATCCACCAACAAGAACGATCAATCGGTTGAAGTCGAGACTCGAAACGTGACTGGTCCAGTGTTGGAATCCAAAGAAGAAGAGGACGAACACGGCGACCCTGTAGAAGAAGTAGAAGAGGAAGACGATGATGGTGATGAAATTAGGGTTTCTGAAGAAATCGTAGAAGAAGAGATCGTTGAAGAACAACGAGAAGAGGAAATCAAGACGATGAAAGACCACATAGATCTCGATTCTCAGGCGAAGAAACCCTCCTCCGGTAGAGACTTGAAAGAGATCGCCGGAAGTTTTTGGTCGGCGGCGTCGGTTTTCAGCAAGAAATGGTCCAACTGGCGGCGAAAACAGAAGCTGAAGAAGCGAAATAGCGGCGGCGAATCGGCGGCATTACCGGTGGAGAAGCCGATTTCTCGGCAGTACCGCGAAACCCAGTCCGAAATCGCCGATTACGGCTTCGGCCGGCGATCCTGCGATACGGATCCTCGGTTCTCCCTCGATGCCGGTCGGATTTCTTTCGACGATCCTCGCTACTCTTTTGACGAGCCCCGAGCTTCCTGGGATGGGTATTTGATCGGCCGGACCGTTCCTCGGCTTCCTCCGATGCTCTCCGTGGTCGAAGATGCTCCGGCTGTTGTCGTTTCGAGGACCGATTCTCAAATTTTGATCGAAGAGCCAAGGAATTCTATCAATGGGGATGAAACAGTTCCTGGTGGGTCAGCTCAGACTAGGGAGTACTATTCTGATTCGTCTTCGCGGCGGAGGAAGAGCTTGGACCGGTCTAGCTCGATAAGAAAGACCGCTGCGGCTGTGGTGGCTGAAATTGATGAAATGAAGGTGGTTTCGAATGCTAAAGTGTCTCCGGCGACCATTGATTACTTTCAAGGGACTAAATTGGTTGTGGGTGATAGAGAATTGAGGGATTCCAATTCGAATTCGTTGAGAGACGATTGTTCGGAGACTTTTGAATTGGGTTTTAGGGACAATGCTTCGGTGATTGGAAACGGAGAACGAAAGGGTTCGAAGAAGTCCAGTCGGTGGAGTAAGGCGTGGAATATCTGGGGTTTTATACACCGGCGAAGTGGGGGTAACAAAGATGAGGAGGACGAGAGGTATAGCAGAGGAAATGGGGTTGAGAGGTCGTTATCGGAGTCTTGGCAAGAGCTGAGAAGGGAAGGTAATGGTGAAGTGAGAGGGGGTTTTAATAGAAAGGTGTTAAGGAGTAACAGTAGTGTGAGCTCGAGGAATTCGTATAGCAATGGTGGATTTGGAAGTGTAAAGAAGTCGAGTGTTGAGGCTAATGGGAATGGTAAGAAGAGGAGAGAAGAGTTTGTTTTGGAGCGAAACAGGAGTGCTAGGTACTCGCCAAACGACATTGACAATGGGCTATTGCGATTCTATTTGACGCCTATGAGGAGCAGCGGTCGAAGAGGAGGGGGATCGGGGAAGAGTAAGCCGACTAACTCACATTCGATTGCGAGGAGCATACTGCGATTGTACTGAGAGAAAAAAAATTGAAAGGTCCAATTGTGTTAAATTTGGTTTTAGTGTTTAATTTTGATGCATTTGTTGTGTAAGCACACATGCCTTTGTATTCTTGATGGTTGGTTGGTTGGTTGGTTGGTTAGATAAGGGGTTACCTTGCATTGTGATTATCATGCTTCTTTACTTGCTCTCTTATTAATAACAGAAACAAAGTTCTGTGTCCCTTTTGTCTCTCTGATCATACTGTTGTAAAGATTTTGAATTGTTTTTTGCCCTCAAATATGGTTATATTGGGACACCATATTGGTATCTTTTGCTCGTCCCACAGGTGTTTGCTTACTTTTGAATGTTGAAAGCATTGTTTTAGGGAATGTTCACCTAAGATGTTTGGCATGTTGTATGTTTTTGTTTGGTTCTAATATAGTAAAATACAAATGGGTTGTTTGGCATAATTGTGTTGATTTGCGAGTCTGAGGACAAAAAAGAAAGATGGTATCATCACTAGGAGCCATTGTCAATCCCACAATCAGCATTGTTTGCTTGTCTCACCTTGTTATTGTTCCCCTGTCGACACCGCTCTGTTTCTGTAATATGATATACATCAAAGACAGGCATAATGTGAATGCCACACATGTAGCATGTGCTTCAACTAGGTCCCATATGGGATCTGAAAAATGCTCAGGGCAGGAGTTCTACTAACAAGGAACAAAACTTTCACTCATGGACATTGTTCTTCTGTCATTCAAGTAATCAGGTAATGATTTTTCATCTATATGCATATGTTGACCAAGTTTATTTGTCTAATCTGTATGGTTCTGTATGCCTCTTTGTTGGGTGTGTAACAAGCTTTCAGTGTTTCTTGGAAGCAATCTTAGTGGTTATTCCTCGCTTAGCACATTATTGCCACTCACTTGCTCTCAGAGAATTCATGGAGGGTCAATCTGTCCCGTCTTTGTAATGAATAAAACAAGATATTATGATTGTAATGGATCAACTACAAATGTCTCTCTTGAGGCTAGTGTATGATCTCTAAAATGTCTCTCCCTCTCCATCTCACCTGTATATTTCCGCCTGTTTTAAGATCTTTTATTTATTTTCCTTTAGTGAGTAACTGTTTTTGTTGCAGAGTTGCAATTTAATCTAGTTTGAGTTTTTTGAAACGTTTCTTCAAGAGGTTGTTGATCAAGGCCTATGAAAAAGTCCTGTGAACCAAGCATAGGAACTTTGAAGCATTGCCATGGAAGCAGGCTTAAACAAGCTCAAGATCCGTTAAAGCATTTGCTTCTTACGCTTCCTGTAACTATTAGAACATCCAGTCCAGGTTCTAGTTGAATGTTTCAAAGATTGATTTATCAGGGTGAAACCGGTGGATGCAATGTTTCATGTTTAAAAAGCTTTGGTCTTACAAACTAATCCGAAAGGCGATTGAATCAGAATTTATAATTCAGAAGAGATCAGTTATTTTCCTCGTCCTTTTACTTCTTTCTTCTACACTATGCTTCCGTTATTGGTTTATGAAGGATTATAATGGTTTTGGTTAATTTGTTTTCATGTAAATGAGCAACAATATAGCAAAAATTTGCTAAAATATATCACACCATGGCTATGCTACATCAAGTAATAACATTAAAGTTACAATAAAGGACACAAAAATCAAACATAGAATTGGATACATAGAGCATATGAATTTTAACTCGGATATATAAAACATATGAATTTTAACTCTGTTTGGTTTAGAGTTTTTAAATATGATTTTTTGAGTTTTCAATTTATATTTTTGTATTTCTAGTAATTTTTTTAAATGTTTTAATCAATTATTTTTATTTTTTGGATTTACTTCATATACTTAAAAATTATAAAATTTGCATAATTTTTTTAAAAAATTCATTAAATACAACAAAATATGAAATTGTATTGAATTTATATATATATATAATATTTTTAGAGTTTTTTTCTTTAAATATTGTTTTGTAATTGTATTTTGATTAGATGTATTTAAAAAAAAAAAATTTGCATAAAATATTTTTAAAAAATTATTACTAAAAACAAAAAAATGTAGAAAATAAAAAATTCAAGTTTCAAAAAACAAAAATGATGTTGGGCTTGTCAGGTCCACCATGGGTCTTGTTTTGATAATCCGAACTGTTCAATGTGTAGAGCTTGTCGAGTATTTATCCTTGTAAAATATCAAGTTGATCGGATATCTATAGCTACTTGATCGAATCAGATTTTTGTTAATAATTTATTTTGAAAATTATATTTACCGTTGACAGAAATCTGATCCAATCAAGTAGCTATCGATATTCGATCAACGTGATTTTTTACAGTGATAAAATAATCAACGACTTCTACACATTGAACGGTTCGAATCATTGAAACAGGACCTGTGGTGAGCCCTCACTGGTCTAACAGCACGCTCTAATTCGATCACAGATTGGAGAGAAGCCTAGCCCATAATTTTTGTGTTCCTACTAAAGGTGTTTACGGTTCTGTTGCGGCCCAAAAATCTCTAATCCGCCATCCGTCCACCGGATGGGCGGATTGGAAAAAATCAATCTGCATTTGTCCACCGAATTAACGGATGTGGGTTGAGCGGATTGGTGGATGGATGTGAATCGATTTAGCGGTTTAAACTTTTACAAATTTTAAACATAATACAACTTGTCAACTTTTTTATTATTATTATAATCTAACTCAACATAACTAAAAGATTATCAAGTAAATTGTCAAATATCAATAAAAATACATATAACAAAACCATACATTATCAAAATTATTTCATTACTTTTCTTTAGTCAAAAACTATTTAATTTGATTTTTTTTAAAAATGACAAAATTAAGCCTTATATTTTCTATACAAAAATACTGGTGTGTTTGGTAACGTTTACGTTTTCAGTTTATATTTACAAAAATTTTATAAACTGGTTTTTGTTTATTTTTAGAAAAACATAAACTATAAACGCGTTTGGTAATTGACAAAATATTTAAAAAAATTAAAAATATAAAAAAGAGTGAGAAATGGCAAGTGGTGGCAGAAGACAGTGGTGGAAAGTGGTGACGGTGGGTGGTGGTGGTGGGTGGGTGGGTGACGGTGGCGGGTGGTAGCGAGTGGGTGGTGGTGGTGGTGGCGACGGGTGATGGGTGGTGGTGGCAGGTAGGTGGCCAGTGGCCGGTGGTGGTGGTGGTGGTGGTGGGTGGGTGGGTGGGTGGGTGGGTGACGGTGGCGGGTGGGTGGTGGGTGGTGATGGTGGATGGGTGGGTGACGATGGCGGGTGGTGGGTGGTAGCGAGTGGGTGGTGGTAGTGGTGGGTGGCGGGTGGTGGTGGCAGGTCGGTGGCGGATGGCGGGTGGTGGCAGGTGGTGGTGGTGGTGGTGGTGGGGTGGGTGGGTGGGTGACGGTGGCGGGTGGTAGCGAGTGGATGGTGGTGGGTGGTGGGTGGTGGTGGCGGGTGGGTGGTGGGTAATGGTGGTGGTGGTGGCGGGTGCGTTACAAGTGGCTGGTGGTAGTGGTGGGTGGCTGGTGGTGGCAGGTGGGTGGTGAGTGGTGGTGGCAAGTAGGTGGCGGGTGGTGGTGGCGGCGGGCGGTGGATGGTGGTAGCATGTGGATGGCAGGTGGGTGGTGGTGGTGGTGGTGGTGGTGGCGGCGAGGGGTGGGTGGTGGTGGCGAGTGGCTGGTGGTGGCGGGTGGTTGGTGGTGGTGGCAGGTGGAAAATGGTGGCGGGTGATGGCTAGTGTTGGGTGGTAAAAAAAAAAAGCTCAAAACTCAAAACGGAAACACATTTTTTGTGTTTTCATTTTTTGGCCAAATTTATAAACTGAGACCACTGATTTATAAATCAAAAATTTTACCAAACAAGTTTTTATTTGAGTTTTTTAAATTTTTGTAAATATAAACAGAAAACTGAAAACGTAAGTGTTACCAAACGGCACCTATCAACCCTTGCCATTTGATAAAAGGATTTTCACATTGAAAACAAATTAATATCTAAACTATTTTTCAATTGAAAACACAAATGGAATATCTAAATAAATTGAAAACACAAAATCTTATAAATTACTAGTTGTGCTCGTGGTTTGGCAGTTCGATTGCGGTCAAAGGAATCTCAAATCCGTCATCCATCCAAAACTAGGCGAATTAGAAAAAATCAATTCGTAACCGTTCACTTATCATCACGCATTCGTCCAAAATGTGACAGATCAATTTGGGGCGGATCGAAATATCCACTGCTCACCCCTAGTTCCTAGACTTATGTTCAAACTAGATACAGTTTTTATTTTTAAAAAACACATCAAACTAATTTGGTTTTTTTTAAAATAAAAAAAAAAATTAAAATCAACCATAATTTAAAAAAAAAAAATCCTTTTGTAAGAAACACTATAAAAAAAAATTTGTGAAAATTTATTTTTTTCATAAAAAGCATTTTCAAATTTTTTACTAAATTTGTTTCTAAAATACAATAACCGAAAATACAGAAAATGTTACCACAATAATTATCTTTGTTAGTATCGGTTTTGTGGTATTTTTGAGTTCAAAGTACTATAAAAGGGATTCCTAATCTTTTCTCCTTTTTTGTCGAAGTAATATGTGGAAAATGGATTTTTTTCATAAATTTTTTTAGTGTGCAATAAAAACACAATATGACTGGTCTAAAACAATAAGTTTTATATCTAAAAGCAAAATGTATTAACCCCACTCAAAGTTGTAGATCACATTAGCTTACAATAATAAAATTTCATGAATTATTTATACACACTCTTTAAATGTGTAAACAAAATAAAACTCCGATAATGATTTTTCATCTTTTGTAACAAACCTTTAAAAGATGCATTCTTCGTAAACTATTTCTTTTATAATATTGTTCTCATTCAACAACAATATGAGCCACTTAGATGAGCAGCCAGTGCTTGCTTCTCCAATTACATGATAAAATGTAAGGAAATACTGTGTGGGGGTACACATCCCAGTTATATATAAGTTTGATTATCATAAATGATATAATTTAATATTATGAGAGTTATAATTAAAAAAAAGGAGAAATGTTATACACTCTAAATAATCTATCAAATTTTTTATCAAACCCTCTCACATGGGTGTGGGACCCACACAAACCCACATGTGAATAGGTCCCACACCCACATGAGAGTTGTGGTAGAAAATTAGTAAATTATTTGAGATCCCTAACATAACTTAAAAAAAAATCAGTTGTGATTTGTGACACGAAATTTCCTGGCACTAATGGCACTAATTTCTATATCAGGTAAAAAAAAAAAAAAAAAAAACAAAGTTACCAAAACAGGAAATTAGTGCCATTAGTGCCAGGAAATTTAGTGCCACAAATCATTTTTCAAAAAAAATTGAGCTATAACTAAACATCATATGAGGTATAACCAAATGACTTTTAGATCATAAACAAACATCACAATATGTCATAACTAACAATACAGTAGCTCATAACCATCAATTCAAAAGTTGTAACCAAAAGTGCATATAGTACACACTCTAATGTTGTGTTTGGTTGGAGGATTTGAGGAGGAATTTGGGAAGAGAAAGGAAAAATGTGTGTGAAATCAAGTAAAATATAGATATATTTTATTCACATTTCACTTATCTTTTTCATTTTTTCTTTTCAAATTTCTTTTCAAATTTCCAACCAAACACAATATAAAGAGGGCGTATACCATAGAATTTCCTTAAAGCGAAATGCGCCATACACCCAGCTGGAGGTCACCCCCAGTGAGGTGGCAGTCCATTATTGGATAAAAAAAAAACTGTTTTTTTTTTTTTTTTTTTTTTTTTTTTTTAAGTTTGAACCAGTGGGGGCGCGACACCTCACTGGGGGTGCGACCCCCACTGGGTGTATGCATCACTGTTGTTCCTTAAAAATGTAATATAGTAATCTTTTTGGGGAAGAAAGTAGGCTAACTCACATGTGAAATGGAGAAATAGTGAAACAACTTTGAGGCCATTATAGTTCAAAAGAAAATGCACTAGTTGCAAAGGAAAAAACATAAAATAAACTTTTGACCAAAGAAAGTCACAAAGAAATTTTAACAAAAAGAACGGTTTCTCTCCCTTCGGATCTGAATGGGAGAGATCTATCAAATGATACCTCATGTCAGTATTTTTTACAAATTAAAAATTTTTAACTTGTCCACCCAATCACAAAACCCACCGACCCATCTAATATGAGTTAAGTTTTATTTATTTATTTATTTATTTTTATCGAATTCAAAATTGAATTTTTCATTAAATCTGAACATTTGATTTGTAAAACTACTGATGTTACAACCATTGTTACTCTCTAGTTTGTACTTCGAAACAAAACACACATTTGGCTCAAATCCCATCAGCAATAAAAAAAAGAGAAGAAAACCAACGCCAAAGCAATGATGATTTCTCAAAGAAAATGAGGTATTTTTTTTCCTCCGATTGGGAAATCGAAGGAATCAAATTGATAAACATAATGATTTGGCAAGATTGAGCATATGTTTTGTCTCTTTTTTCTCTCTATATACATGTAAAAGCTCTATGATCAATGACATACTTGCTATTAAAGTCAAAAGTTTCAAGAAAAACAACCCAAAATGCTCCTTCATGGGGGAGATAAAAGAAACAAAAAGATTAAAGAGAGGCTCATTGTCCAATGGCATGTCAAGCTTGCCCCATTAACCTCAATGGGAAAATGGGTTGGCAAAGAAATGATTTGGAGAAAATATGGACCATCTTTGTCAACGGTCAGATATAAGGGCCTCATTAGGGGATATTATCCTTTGTTTAATTATTCAATCCCATATTGTTTACTCGAAAGATGCATTTGACTCAAATTATTATTTCACCAAACGAATTATAGTAGGTGGCCGATCTTGTCTTCTATCCAGCCAATTAAAATCGGTCAGATCAACTCTACTCATCCTGTAATGATTCATCTGATTAGTCTTTTTTTTGAACAATTCCTCTGATTAGTCTAAGAACACCGTATAAGCATGTTAAGGTGGTACTCCAGAGTGGTTCGTGGCATTATCCCTCTATGTTTTTTCCCTTTTTTTTTTTTTTGGTGATGTTTCCTTCATGTAGATATGAACATGTACAAGCTCATGTTATAGATTAAAAAGCAAAAATGAAATAAAATTTTATATTGACATTGAAGAATTTGCCACTTTGAGAAAATAGCTTTCATTGGCATGTATAATTTTATTGTATTCACATCTTGGATATCAATAGGAGAATGTGTTACGACTAAAACTAATTCCATTGTATCCTATTAAGAATTTTAAATAAGACTGTTATATATCACATGATTTTTTTCATCATTTTATATTATCAGATTATATGACAAAATATTATTTATTTTTATTAATTTTTAATAATTATTTTTAAAAACGAATCATGAGTATCATATAGGATGTGATATAAAATGGTGATACAGACCAATTGTCTTCTTGTTTTTCTTTCCTTCCATTTGTGCTTCAATGGAGCTCAAGCTAGCCATTCTTGATTCAACTATTTCTTGAGAGGCATTTGAACATGATTATAATGCCAAGAAATGAAATAAAAAGACTTCCCCAATTTGATGACAGGCCTTTGATAGAGTATTTGAGAAATTGCTAGAGCAATAACTATAATTAGAAAATGTTTAGAAACACTTGACATAAAATTGCTGAAACCACGTTTTCTTATGCTTGCTGAGATCAATGTCAATACTAGACACTCAAACCTATTTGAAGCCTTAGACAAAAAAGCTAAATGAGACCCTTTTAATTTGTACATTGTAGTGCTTTGTGTTAGCAAAACTGAGAAATTAACTAATAATTTTACATCTCAAAAAGTGAGAACAAAGAAGTCTGTTAAAAGAAAAAAAATACAGTCTATATTTTTTAAATTGATCATTGTCGATGCAACAAGATGTTGAGGACTTCATGTATATTACTAACTACGCAAGGGAAGGGGAAGTTGGGGATCAAACCCTAGCCATGATTGCCTCACACTCTATAAGTGCACCATAATGGTTCGAAACTACAATAAAAATGCATCGAACTCAAACACACACTTGCCTTGTTTGCCACATGGAAATATCTACCTCCGACTATTGGCCAAAAGAGGGCTGCCACGTGTCCCTGGTACCATCTAAGTATACAAGTGGGTCCTGGAGTGGACCGTCTATGCTTTTGGTCCGAACCTTCTACAAATAGAAGGCCTTCTCCTCCTCCTCCAATACAACAAGAGAGATAAGTCCCTCTTGGTACTACCCATCCTCTGCAAAATCGTCTCTCTCCCTCTCCTGCTCTAGACCGACTCTGCTCATATCTAGTCCTTATCAGCGGCTCAGTGCCACATCAAAAATCAGCCATCATTAGAACCATATCAAATACATTCAAAGGAAAACTGCAGAAAAAAGAAACTCAAATGTATCTACTATCGACCCAATGAACTTGTCAAGTACCGATATATTTTCTGTAAACCCAAGCAACAATGGTGAGGTAGGTATACACGAAAAAGGGTAGCCACAAAAATCAACCTACAATTTTGAACACAACTCATTGCAATGGGTATAGAAATTGTCAACCATCAGCAATCAAGAATGCTGATGCAAGTATCAAGTTATTTCAACTTTCTATCATGGCAAGCCTACGTTCAATTTCTCTCTGTGAACCCGTGTCATCAAAGTCTTCCATTTCATCATCATCACTGTCCTTGTGTTAGGGATGGCCTGGTTTGCAAGCTCATTCGTCTAGGGATGAACACATTAAAGTAATATCTCAAAATGCTTTCTTTGCCCTTGGATGGAAAGGACTTCAAAGCATGTTTCAAAAAATTCTTTCGGTTGGATAGTGGATACATTTTCGCAAGTGACTCATACCTTTCTTGTTCCTTCAATGTCCATGACTTGGAAGCTTCTTCACCCATCTCATCAAACTTCCAGCTCAAGAATGCCGGACCAAGATCAGATCGTAATATGAGCCTTTCCTCAAGAACGTGGCGTTTAGTGCAATCAATAGACCCAGGAGAAACACATGTGCAAGAGTTGGATCTCCCTTCCCCAACTGCTTGCTTAGTGGTTTCTGTAGTTCTTCCTTTGAGGGGCCAAATTTGCGTGCCCAACCATCTTGAATTTTCAGAGTCAGCATCCTGGCCATTAAGATTCTCCTTCTTGGGTGGGCCAGTCCACTCTGGAACATCAGCCTGGAAGCGGGGCCCAACTGGAACAATCATTCTTTGCAGATGATCACCGATGAAGTTCAATAGCCTGATTGACCGTCGAGGTGCTTGAAGATACACTTGTTTTGGCTCCCCAGAACTTGGGGAGCTTGAACTGTGAACTGAATCATCCAAATCCAATGAGTTTTTTGGATTGTCAAGGGTCAGTCTTTTGGGACTTACCAGGATTGAACCACTGATTGATTCGTCAGACTCAATTGAAGGACAGATATCATGGTTAGGTGGACCCCAGTCTACCACATTATCCTCGCATGTCAATAAACTGCCCGAACTGGACGAGTTCAAAAAGATTTTCTTGTTAAAACTTCCAGTGGAGTCAATCGAATTGAGTAAGCATGAATTTGAAGAGGCACGAGATAACTGTCCTTTACTCAGATTTGTGACGCTTTGGTGATTAGATGTTTCTGAAGTCAATCCACGTGCATAAGCAAACTTATCTTTTAGAAACTGCTGCAATTTTCGCTTTCTCTGAAAAATACAGATACTTGTTCCATTAGAATGGGCAAGAACAAGAGATTGACGGTCACCATAAGGAAATCACAGCTGAAAATCTCATTTGCAAGAATCATAAATTGATTAACAGCTTCAGCAGAACAGAAGTTAGCTCTTCGATAGATAGGAAATATATTTGAAATAAAAAGTCTGAAATGTGATTCCAAGTAAAGAATAAACACTAGTTATTCTATTACATCAAACGAAAGTTCTAAAATGTGATTCAAGTTTTCCATTCTTTTTCTCTTTGTACAAGCCATGGACACAGACATGTGATATAACACACGCGCCTAGAATTTTCAAAAATGCAAGGCAAGACACAACACGTAGAGGACACGTGCGAAGCATATAATTATTTATTACATGTCAAATAAATATTCTCATCAAATTCATGATCCCCGATTCCTCCAGCATGTTCAACACATGTCCAGCACATGACACGACATGCGTCGAACACCAGTACGTGACCCCTAAACAGGTGTATGTGCTTCATAGTGTACAAGTAAGACAGCTTGGCAGACTTCAAAATTGCATATTTGATGTACTTCATTCTTTGACTTCTCTTTCTGATATGAATTCTAATGATTTTCAGTGTGTTTATGAATATAAATTGAAACAGCTGGTCACTTTCATCAACATGCCATGTAAAAGACCTAGTTCATATCATTCTGAACTATCTGTAGAGAATCTTGTAACACCAATTCAATAAACAATGTCCAATGTAATATACACATGACAAGGCACAAAAAAATAATTTGAAGAGTTGACTAACCTAATAAAGGATATGGCTAAACAATGTCCAACAATTATTATATACATGAAAAGTAAACAAAATAAAATAATTACTGTAAAAAGGATAAATTTGACATAATAAAACTTCCATACTCGCACAAATTACTCAAAAAGTCATCCGAGTAATGCTAATCAAGTTCACAAACATACATATGATCCAAATTACCGACACATGAGCAAAGAACAACGTTTTCAAAATTCAAAGTTCCTACGACAACACCACAATGTTGAATGATCCCACTCCCAATCCCTGTACGATCCTAATTCTCAAACAGTCCCACTTTGATTCTGCTATATTAATGATTTTACGCCGATTTGGATTGTTTGAGAAATCTAGGATCACTCGATCCCATGATCTAGATTGCAATTGTGATAACCACACTAGCACATATGTTGAATTACAACAAAAGTAAATGCAAAAACTTAAAGCTTAGGAAGTTATGATAGATGAATGGAAGGTATGAAACAGTCCCCAGCTCCACTGTGTTTGGCCATATAATTCAATTTTCAAACAAATTGATAAACTTAGTGTTGCACCCCTCCACCGATCCAAAAAAAGACAAAAAAAAACAGAGAGGAATGACTTGAATTGGGAAGTGCATTTGAAAGTCTCTGTGTACTTAAAAACATTTATGAGGATAAAGTTTATTAGAATGTTCTAGGTTGATATCGCAAAGTCGTAAGACCTATACATCTAGGCTATGTTACAAATTCTACTAAATGTATGAAGTACCCATATTGGAGATTCGACACTTGGATAAGGGTACGAGATATGTATCAAACGTGTGTAGATGGACATTTACCCAACAATCAAGGATGGACCTAGGGGGTGACGAGCAAGGGCAATCACCAACCTCCACAATTTCAAAAAATATTCTTATTACACTAGTACACTAGTACTCTAGTACTCTTTAGTTGCCACCCCCTACTTGCTCAGTCACAATTACTACCACAAGAAAGTTGCACCTCTCTGATGGGGCTTATGCACTCCACAACTTTCTTATGTTATGGGGTCACGAAGATTGAATTGAGTTGCCAATGCTTGTCAGCAAGCTGAAAAGCCGTTTCTCCTTTCTCTAATAATAAGGTAAGCTTCATAGCTCCCAACCTACACAAGGGCGCTGTTGCCGCCAATTACTAAGCGCTAGTTCTATCTCGGCAAAGCAAAGAACCAAGGTGGGAATAATGAAAGAAAGAGAAGGGGAAAAAGCGGAGTCTAGGAATTGGTACTTATTAGGCCCATGACCTAATTATCTCCAAACTATAAAGTCACGCCCCCTTTTGATTTTAAAACAATTTAAAAGGTCACCCCTACATGGGTTTGATGGCCTGCTAAGCCTGCCCATGATTTGTAGGGCTTGGGATTATTGTTTAGGCCCATAGGCCTGGGTTGGGCAAATTTTTTAGGCCCAATTATAATATGGGTCGATTTTGGGAAGAGTGATTCAAGCCCGCCCTGCCCCAAAACTATGTTTTATGATATATTTCATTGTATATTTTACATCGTTTAATTTTAGTTTTTATAAGCATAAATTATGTACTACTAGTTATGTAAAGAATTAGTTATAAAATTTGAATTACTAGCCTTGAATAGGTTAAAGAGACACCCAAGTGATTAAATTAATTATAATTTTTATTTTAAAATATGAAGAAAAAAATTATATTAAATAATATCCACGTCATGTGGCGAGCTTGGGATTTTTTTATTGTTTTTGGATGGGTTTGGAAATAAAGTATAGGCTCGATCCAAGGTCAAGCCGGGTTTGAAAAATGACTTCAAATGTTATTATGTAGTACGTGCCCGGCCCGAGCCCGAACCCACCCAAGCCCAGCCCATGTCCACACCTCTCTATCCAAGCTTGTTAATTAATACATAATCAAATATGTGTTTAATTATAATTTAATTTTTATTTGAAAGGCCTTGAATACATTACTAAATTGAGCCTAATACATGTAATAGAGGATATCTACATGGTGGATTATGAGACATTTAGTAGTCCAGTCCAAAGTTTAAAAAAAAAAATTTTAATTTAAAAAAATCATCAATTCCTGGGTTCTTCTCCTTATTTATGGTGATTGTGTTTAACTGTCCATTTGGTACACACATTTGGGCTAAAATAGCTATATAAGACAAATTTGACTATTTTAGTCAAATATGACAAAATATCACATCCAACCCATAATCTTCTGATTTTTTCTCTCACAAAAGTCAAAAAAGCCAAAAAGCCTATCCCAAATGAGACTTTTTAGCCCCAGGTTAAAATAGCCAAAAAGTCAACTCACATCCCAAACGAGCTTTTGTCATAAGTGGGAGAAATAGAAGAGCCTGTGTACCACTGCACTCAACACTTAGATAAGAGTATGAGATATGTGCCCAACATGTGCAGTTGGAAATTTACCCAATATTCATATCTAGCAATTCGAGTTTACCATATAATTATGCATGAAATATTCATATCATGCATGGAATGCTATATGTCACCTTGTAAATACCGCTCGATCCTAGAAAATAAAAGAACGATGTTAAGAAACAAGAATATTGCACATGTTTGGGAACTAAATGAATTCGATGCTTAAACACATAATTGCACACCACCACCAATACTGAAGTCTATGTAATATAACCTATAGGCCATGTTTGTTTCGCGGAATAGGATAAGATGGATAACTAATCTGGGGAGGTTGAGATTTTGAATACAAAGGAAGGTAATTTCAAAAATTGGCCTCCAATGGATTATCCCTGCATATGTTATCCTACCTCGAACCTTGCCCACTGGATTATGTAATCCTGATTATGAGGGATATAAGCCCCAAGCCGGATTGCTTATCTTTGTGACCATTTGTGGAAATAAACATGGGATAAGGGGGGAATAAGACGTGCTTTCCTATCCCGATTACCAAGCTCACTATTCCAGCAAAACAAACTTGTCCAAAATGCTTACTAAATGAAAGGAAAAGACATGAGGATCTTAGAATATATAAGAAAGACAAATGACATTACTAGAGAAGAATGCATTTGCAACAACTTGAAAGTTAAAAGAAACCTCAAATATGTCAATCAGAGAGAGAGAGAGAGAGAGAGCATTGGCTGAGATGGTTTGATCATGAGGAAAGCTCAACCATAAGGATATTTGATTCATGTTAATGCACAACCAGTACGAGGGCAAAGGTAGGTAGACACATGATATGGCTTATCTTACGTGTTGAGCAACAATTATTTAAGACAGTATTTAAGCTCTCTAGAATGTGTTGGTAAGCAAAAGACAAAGTATAATGTTGCAAAAGAACATCTAATGGTGAATGATTCTGACAATTTGGTGGTGGGGGGGATAAATCATAGAACAAGGTTTAACAAGTCCAACATATCCATCCCAAGTTTGTGCAAAATGGGAGGAAATGCTAAGAGAAGAATACAATTTTCTGCTTACCCGAGGAAATTCAGTAACACTTAAAGCCATAACTTTTCGCACTTTCATAGTTTGGTTCCACAATGGTCGAATTGTACTCTGTGATGGTCCTGAAGTACAAGGATCTAAGGCAAGTCTTTTTATCCAAGACAACATATCTGAATCAGAATACTTTCCAAAAGCAGATTTTGTTTGCCCAACACCACCTACATTGGGCAAAGAAGCTTTATCATTTTTTTTTCGTCTGTCAGAATCCATCTCAATATGCGATGCAGTCACCTTCATTCGTTGAATGCAGCAAATTTAATATCTTATCTCTAGCACATCCAACCCTGAAAGAAAAATTTGCACACGATGAGCCATGCCAACCCCCAAAAATAGCACAGAAAAAACCTTCAATCGAGATTGTAACTCGCATATAAATAATTTCATAAAGTATTTTGTCCCCAAAATCAAAATTGTTGTTAATTTCTTATATGGTCAAGTACAATGTAATGGCGACATCTAATCCACTTCATTGAAGCAAACATAATACTATTTGACCTTGGTATCGTTTTCATTTTTGTTGAAATTTTTTTAAAAAATAAATAAATAAAATAAAACTTATGGAAACTTGTTTGGTAAATTATTTTGGGGAAAATTTTCTGAAAGTTGTTTTGTAAATTTTCAACACTTATTTTCACACAAGAAATGAAAATTATATGAAAAAAGAAATTTCCAAAACATGAAAAAATGAAAACATTGAAAATGAAAACAAAAATTTTGGCCCATTAACACAACAATATCAAACTTCAAAACTCATAATAACGATCACGGTCCAAGCATTTTCATAGCAAATGCCAAACTAATCTCAACCATTAACACTTTTGCAAGTAGTATATTTGAAATAGGGGTATAACTTGAGTGGGTCCAACCCGAACAATCAAGTCTACCACAATTTTTTTTTATGATTTGAGCAGTATAATTTCAAATTTGATGAGGGACTATGCTAAAATTTACCAAGCCGAATTAAATTCTGACAAGACCTAGACAGTAGTTCTCACAACCCAAACAGCTCAACCAACCCGAATTATATTATTAATATATAAATTATATATAATAAACATAAACATCATAAATTAATAATTATTGTCTCACCATTTGGATTAAATCGTATTACAATGTAATATATTCTACTGTTTGGTACACATTAATCAAATCAGAATTTTATTATGTTTTATGCTTCTACTTTTTCATATGGAGCTTCTACAATACACTCTTCTTTTGGGTGTACCATATACAAGATATAACATTTTCTAGTTTTGATATCACTTTGTATCATGATCAAACCACTTTTGCTCATAACCAAAAGAACTACAATGAACATAATCAAATATCACTTGAGACATAACCAAAATAACAATTATGTAGTATCATAAGGCCATCTCCGACGTTGCATCAAATCTTTCATCAAATTCAAATTTGATAAAAACAGTACTCTAGCCGTTTCATCATATTGGTATCAAATGAAATGAGCGGTACTTTTTTTATCAAATGAAGAGAGCATTTATCCTTTCATCAAATTTTGCAAGTGACCGTTGGTGGACGACCTCCCGGACAACTGGTTTTGGGTTGAATTTGATGAAAATTTACTCCAAAAGGACAACCGGCGAGATTTGATAAAACTATTGGATTGCATCATATAAGATCAAACTTTTTATCATTTTTTTTTTTTGATGAAGCGGTGGAGATGCTCTAACCAAACACCAATTGAGCCATAACCAAACTCTTTGGTCAAAACCAAAATGAAAACAAAATAGATTATAACTGGGGTAATGAGTCACAATCAAATCATAAGCAATACGACACTGGATTATGACCAAATACTATAAAAGGTCCATTGAAAGACAGGGAAAAAATGAACAAAGATCCACAATGAGCAGAACAAGAGAGTAGAGTTTTGGGAGATTAAAAAGTATCAAATGAGACTTCCGATGCGAGTGAAAGCAATATCTAAAAAACAAACCCCAAAATTCGGATATTTCGAGAGAAGGTCCGAGAGTGTCTCTCAGCAAAAGTTTCCAAATCGAACCATTACTCACTGCGATCTGTATGTACATAGATTATATATGCGTACAGAGAGAGCTAGAAATGGATCTACAAAGTTCAGATATACAAACATTACGATGATAATGGGGGTTCTAAATGGCTTTTGGCGTCTACACTTTCTCTCACTAACTTGAGAGAGAGAGAGAGGGCATTTGGAAACGAACCTTGGCTGGTTTTTTGGGCAGGCTTCATTGATGGAAACTGTAAGGTGTTGTTTCTGTGTTGCAATGGTGAACCATCGCCCCAATCATCGTCTGATACAGAGCGACGCGAGAGAGAGAGAGAGAGAGAGAGAGAGAATGACGGGTTTGGATTCTGGATCTTGCGTGGGTTCGGGCTCTGAGGATTGTCCTGCCAAAAAAACAAAATGGAATTTTGCGATTTTAACCCCCTAAATAATATTTCTGTCAAAATATATACCATGAAATATCTAAAGTTTGGAATGGCTTATAAACGCTCTATTTACTTGCGTAAAAAATATTTTTATAAAACAAAAATAATTCATCTATCAAATTTGAATTTCCTCGAATTGTTTGAATTTTATAAGCTAGACGATCAGTGCGATTCTTGTTAATTGTGATTTTTACTTTTGTCAATCGCGATTATCACTCTTATTCCTGGATGACCGACATGCACAAATTTAAAAAATTTCAAGCGAGTCAAAATTCAATAGATGTAACATTGCTCCTTATAAAAATATGAAAATACTTTTTTATATTTTTTGACGTTTGGTTCAACAAAAATAAAAGTTAATGGTGTACACAAAAATTTCTTATGGATAAAACAAAGACAGAAAAATAAAATATTCTTCTCTTAAAAAAATTGGCTCCGGAGCTAGACAAATTTTTAATTTTTTTTAACAAAAAAATGAAACTTCGTGAGGGCATCATAACTTTTATGACCCTGACTCTAGGAAAATTAATTGACAATTAGATTTAACCTTCCCAAATAAATGGGTTCCCCGCCAGTGTAATAGTGGGTTTCAAACCTAGTTCATAATTAAGGGTCATAGAGCTTTGCGACAGGAGTACATCGCATTGTCCAAAGACTTACGTACCCCTCAAGTGTCAAACCAGGACAATTTGCGTAAAAAAGGCCTGAAAAACCATTGAACCATCACCTTGGTGGTGGAGCTCGACAGTTTATTCCCCAATCAAAGTGCGAATAAGATGGTGATGAGATAAGTTGACTTGAGGGTTTGACACCTTTTCTTGAATCGAATGGCAAAATCTTCTCTAAGCAACGTGATGAATATGACAAATTTGCAGGGCGTTGACTACTTTATTCTCAAATCTGATTTGCAGAATCTTCAACAATTTAGTGTAAAAGAAAAAAAACTTTTATAGGGTTTTGTGATAAATTTTGACTTTAATCTCTAAGCTTTAAGCGTGATAGAGATTGATGGAATTTCGTATAAACAATTTAATTTAATCCTCCAATCTTTATGCTTTTATGGAGATTGTAATAGAGATTAATAGAGTTTTATCACGATAATTAGATTTGATCTGAGCTTTATCCTTTGGAGAGATTGATAGGCTTTGATGAAAAGACTTTGAGTTTTAGAGGCTTGAATCTGATGAAACTCTCTCTTATTTGATGTAAAGTTTTGTCTCTATAAGTTGATTTGTTCATGTACAATTATCTGTAAAATTCTGTTAGAGATCATTCATTTTAGGGCAAATTACACTAACAGTCCCTATAGTTTGGTACTCGTGTCACTTTGATCCCTGACTTTTCAATTGTGACACATTTGATCCTGAATTTTGAATCTTATTTCAAATAAAGACAATTGAAGATACTATTATTTAATTTCAAGGGCAAAATCGTCAATTTAATAAAATATAAACTATTTTGACAAAAATAAATGTCAAAAATATATTTTTAATTTTTTAAAAATTATTTTTATCCACCAATGATAAAATTATGTAAAATTGATAAAAATTAATAAAAATTACATGATTAATTTTTAAAAATTAATTTTACATGATCATCATCCAAACACATAATAAAAATTAATTTGGTAAAAAAAAAAATGTCTAAAAGATTTATCAATTTTACATAATTTTATTTTTAGTGGATAGAAATAATTTTTAAAAATTCAAAAATATTTGTCAAATTAGTTTATATTTTTTCAAATTGACGATTTTACCTTTGAAAAATCTAATGGTATCTTCAATTGTCCTTATTTGGAACAAGATTCAAAATTCAGGGTCAAATGTGTCACAATTGAAAAGTCAGAGACCAAAGTGACACAAGTCCCAAACTATAGGGACTATTAATTTAATTCACCTTTCATTTTAATAGGCATAGATGAATGAGAGTCTTAATAGACTTGAATTACATTGATAATTATCTTTAATTTATTGAGAGATAAATACTAAATAACATTTTAATAGTGTGTCAGGATTGGATTGACCACTTTTAAATGACTTAGGCCCCGTTTGGTAGAGTTGTGAAAAAGTTATAGATTATAACTTAACAGATTATGACTTATAACTGTGAATATAAACTGTTAACCTGTTTGGTGTAGGTTCTGTTTGGTAGGGCTTATTTCCAGCTTATTTAAGCTTTTAGCTTAATTTAAGCTATTTTGACGTGTTTGATTTAGCTTAATAATACAGCTTGTAACTTTTTGTAAGTTAAAAATCAACTTATTCTTTGAGTGAGGGAGGAGAAGCTTAATTTATAAGTCAAAAATCAGTTTATGTTCACAGTTATAAGCTATAAACTGTTAAACTATAAGTTATAATCACTTTCCCACAGCTCTACCAAACAGGGTCATAGTTGTGGGATTATGAATTTAAGCAGCAGAGCAGTGTTTGGTTAATAAGTTGTAAAATAACTTTTTACTGTATAATTGTCCTTTTTGCCCTTATATGATATAAAAATGATTATTTTGTCATTTTTTCAGTTTTAATTTTTAAAAAATTATTTCATTAATAAAAGTTAATATAATTAGTCAATTAATATTGAAATTAATAATAGTATCAATTAATGGTTTAATTACCATCAATATAATTAATACTATCAATGGCTTAATTAATACTTAATTATTTCATTTTTCATGTAATTAATGGTTTAATTAATACTTACTTACCATCAATTAATAATAGTATCAATATAATTATTTCATTTTTCATTTTTTCATTATAAATGAATTAGGTGTCAATTAATGGCTTAATTACCATCAATTAATATTAAAATTAATAATAGTATCAATTAGAATAATTTTTTTCATTACAAATTAATTAGTGTCAATTAATGGCTTAATTACAATCAATTAATACTAAAATTATTAATAGTATCAATTAGTATAAAATTATTTTATTTTTTCATTATAAATTAATTAGTTGGCAATTAATGGCTTAATTAACATCAATTAATACTAACATTATTAATAGTATCCATTAGTATAATTTTATTCATTTTTTCATTATAAATGAATTAGGTGTCAATTAATGGCTTAATTACTATCAATTAATACTAAAATTATTAATTGTATCAATTAGTATAATTTTTTTCATTTTGTCATTATAAATAAATTAGGTGTAAATTAATCGCTTAATTGCCATCAGTTAATACTAAAATTATTAATTGTATCAATTAGTATAATTTTTTTCATTTTTTCATTAATTTTTTTTCATTACAATTAATAATATAACAATTGTCATTACAATTAGTATTAATCAGTATCAATTAATACATTTGATAAAATTGATACATTTAAGTTGAAATTGATACATTTTATTAATGTATCAATTGCCATTAAAATTGATACATTTGATAAAATTATTTCATTATAAATTAATTAGTGTCAATTAATGGCTTATTTTCATTTTTTCATTATAAATTATTATTTTCATTTTTTCATTATAAATCAATTAGAATAAAATTATTTCATTATAAATTAATTAGTGGCAATTAATGGCTTTTTGTAATCAATTAATACTAAAATTATTAATTAGTATTAATTAATAAAAAAATACTGAAATTAATACTAAAATACTGAAATTAATACTAAAATTATTAATTTTTGTAATCAACCAATTTTAATAATTAATTATAAAATAATATTAATAATAATAGCTTAATTATTATTATTATTATTATTATTAAAAAAATACTGAAAACCTCTAGGAAAATGAGGAAATTTTTTTTTTGAAAACCCTAGCTGGCAAGGTGACGGCTCTGGTTCACCGGAAAGGAACGACAACGATCTGCTACGAACAACGCCGATCTGCTACGAATAATGCCGGAGAGACAGAGAACTACGGTGATCGCGAAGAGAAAGAAAAAGAGATCTGCCGCAAACGCCGAAGAGAAAAAGAGATGCCACCACGATCGCGAACACACACGCACAACCACTTCAGACACACAAACACATACGCACACACACACACACATATATATATAACAGATCTCTGGTTTACTATCGCGAACACACACGCTCGAGATCGACGACGAAAAACCCTAGGTATGACCCCATGGATGTAGCAGAGAGCGAGGGATAGAGAGAATAGAGAGATCAATGGTTCATGCTCGTGTGAGAGAGAGATCTTTGGTTTGTTGGAAATCGCTCGAAGTCGCCGGAAATCGCTAGACAGATTCGTGGAAGAGGCAAAAATGAGAGTGTTTTGGTTTATATACATAGCACACATGTAATAATTTGAAATTGTAAGGGGTATTTAAGTAATTTTTTCTCTCCAATACCAGCTGTGCGCTTAAGCTAACTTAATAAGCACCCCCTCACCAACTTTTCAAAAAAGTTGAAAATTAACTTCATTTAAGCTATAAGTTGATCAAGTTAAGCTGAACCAAACACAAATTTTTAGCTTAAATTAAGTTAAAAGCTGAAACAAGCAGCTTATAAGCTCTACCAAACACCCCCTTATATTAGTTAAAGACTTGTCATTTTGAAGATTACATTATTTTAACAAGTGACAACTTGTGATTTGATCTTGTAGTCTTGAATTAAAACCAATTAAACACAATGTCATATTTTGTAATCTTTTATAGTACATGACACATTGTAATTGGCTAAAAAACATTTTATGCTTATAAGCGAATTAACAAAAAATAAGCCTATTATAATAGAAAATATTTTTCACTTTTAAAAGGCAACAAATATTTTTTGAATTAAATTTTTACCAATGACCACTAAAGTCGTCTTTACCCATTGTCATAGCCATGACTATCATTACCATCGTCGTTGTCACTACCTCTATTGTCATCATCGTCATATAATTACTACCATATTATCATACCGCCACTACCACTACTACTAATGCAACTATTAGCACATTAATTTGAAAATGCAACCAAACATAGGAAAATATTTTCTATGGAAAAAAAAGAAACCGCCAAAACAAATGGATCCTAAATGTCCTTTACTTTAACATTTTATTTGGATTATAAATTTAGATATAGATTTGGAAAGGAAAGATAAATGTAAAAAAAATTTAATTTATATTTAATTCATATTTACATCACATTTTTTCTTTTCCTTTTCAAATATTACATAAATATCCAAAATGCAATCTCCCAAATGTTGTGGGAGCTCAATGTAATTTATCCCTTTTGTTTTCGCACCCGTATTTATATTCAAATTCCACTTTCTTCCTTGGAGCCCCCCTTCACAAACCGTTCACAAATCATCGATTTGGTATCCGAAATCTCATCTCCGATTACAAATCATCACAGGAGAGAGACCTCAATCAACTCTGGTCGACAAGCTCTGATCAAAACATGCAATAAAATGAGAGAAAGAGAAACAACTTCAACAACTCATTATTATTATTATCGTCTTTTCTCTCATCATGGCCGAGTTACCCAAATCTCTCTCTCCAAAACGACTCCTCAAACTCCTCAAAGCAGAGAAGAACCCCAACTCAGCTCTCTCCCTCTTCGACTCCGCCACTCGCCACCCAAATTACGCCCATTCCGCCGCCGTCTTCCACCACATCCTCCGCCAGCTCCTCCACCCAAGACTCGTCTCTCACGTCAACCGAATCGTCGAACTCATTCGAAACCAGAAGTGCAAGTGCTCCGAAGACGTTGCATTGACGGTTATCAAGGCCTATTCCAAGAACTCTATGGTTGATCAAGCGTTGGTTGTTTTTCAGCGAATGAGCGAGATTTTTGGGTGCGAACCGGGTATAAGGTCGTACAATTCTTTGCTCAATGCTTTTGTTGTTTCGAATCGGTTGGATAGAGCGGAGTTGTTTTTCAAGTACTTTGAAACAATGGGTTTGTCTCCGAATTTGGAGACTTACAATATTTTGATAAAAATTTCGTGTAAGAAGAAGCGATTTGATAAGGCAAAAGACTTGTTGGGTTGGATGTGGAATCAGGGTTTGAGTCCTGATGTGTTTAGTTATGGTACTGTGATCAACGGGCTTGCGAAGAGTGGGGATTTATCGAATGCCTTGAACCTGTTCGACGAAATGTTTGAAAGAGGTGTGACTCCCGATGTGATGTGTTATAATATTTTGATTGATGGGTTTTTTAAGAAAGGTGATTCTGTTGGGGCTAATGAGATTTGGGAGAGGTTGATAAAGGAGTCATCTGTTTATCCAAATGTTGTTTCTTACAATGTTATGATTAGTGGTTTGTGCAAGTGTGGGAAGTTCAATGAGAGTCTGGAGTTTTGGCAGCGACTGAAGAAAAATGATCGACAACAAGATTTGTTTACTTATAGTAGTCTGATACATGGGTTATGCAAGTCTGGAAATGTTGATGGGGCTTCAAGGGTATACACAGAAATGGTTGAGAGTGGGGTGTCTCCGGATGTTGTGACATATAATGCATTGCTTAATGGGTATTGTCAAGCCGCAATGATTAAAGAGTGTTTTGACTTGTGGGATTTAATGGGCAAGGAGGGTCAATGTAATGTTGTGAGTTTCAACATATTCATCAGAGGATTGTTTGAGAATGGTAAGGTGGACGAAGCAATTTCTCTTTGGGAACGCTTGTCCGAGAAAGATTGTCTTGCAGATTCCACAACGTACGGTGTTCTGATTCATGGGTTGTGCAATAATGGGTACTTGAACAAGGCTTTACGTGTCCTAAAAGAGGCAGAAGATAAAGGAGATATGTTGAATGTTTTTGCATATTCGTCCATGATCAATGGGTTATGTAGAGAAGGGAGGTTGGATGAAGCAGTTTGCATGTTTGACCAAATGACGAAACATAGCTGTAAGCCAAATCCCCATGTTTGCAATGCACTGCTCAATGGCTTGATTCGAGCTTCTAAAATTGAAGCTGCAATTCAGTTTTTCAGTGAAATGATCACAAAAGATTGCTCCCCAACTGTTGTCACCTACAACACTCTCATTAATGGGCTATGCAAAGCAGAAAGATATGGCGAAGCCTATCACTTTGTGAAGGAAATGCTGGAAAAAGGATGGAAGGCGGACATGATCACATACAGCTTGTTGATGGATGGTCTTTGTCAGGGCAAGAAGGTTGACATGGCCATCAATTTGTGGTTTCAAGTGCTCAGTCAAGGTTTGAAGCCTGATGTGACGATGCACAATATCATGATTCACGGGCTGTGCTCTGCCGGCAAAGTGGAAGATGCTTTGCACTTATATTCGAAGATGGGGGAACAACACTGTGTTCCGAATCTTGTGACCCACAATACCCTCATGGAGGGGCTTTACAAAGCCCGAGAATGCAAAAAGGCATCAATTATTTGGGCTCGCATTTTATTAGAAGGGATACAACCAGATATCATTTCCTATAATATTACTCTGAAGGGGCTTTGTTCTTGCAACCGAATATCAGATGCCATTGGGTTCTTAAATGATGCCTTGGGTAGGGGAATTCTCCCTACTGTCATTACATGGAACATACTTGTCAGAGCTGTGCTTAATAATAGAGCTCTGACATGACCATTGCATTAGAAGTCTTGGAAGTAAGTTTCTAACTCCTTTTGCTTCCCTTGGTTAATTTTTTAACTTGCCTTTGGAATTAAGTTGAATTGGAATAAAGCTAATCAATGACCCAACTATTGCTATTATTCTCTTTCAAGTTTCCATTAGGTGTTTAAAATTGTTCAACACCACTTTGGGAGAAAAGACTTGCTGGAACTGTGTTCTCTCAGCCCAATTGTTGCAGGTTCTGAATTACCTCTCTGGCATTGATGCCAATGCATTATTGGATGTTGAGCAATTACCCAATGTGCATGAGCCAGAGATGTGTTCATTTAGGAGAACATAAATGTTAGAGGTACAAATAACTTTTTCTGAAATTCTTCTCCCCCAAGCCTGCTATAATTTTCTCAGTCCTGCCATAGGAGCCTGTTCTTAATGTTGTGTCATTCTTGCAGGTGGTTGTTTCGATATTCCTAGCGTTTATTCTATATTTTGAGTGAAGACTTGTCCAAATCATCTAGTTGGCAAATGGTGATTTCTCCTACTCAACCAATAATGCCTAACCTTGCTATTCATATAGTTTTGTTACATGTTTTCAAGATTAGGTACCTCTGAAAATTTTGTCATGGGAACCATAATTAGTGGTTCATGAAACTACAGCATGACAAGTACAAGGCAGATTCACTAACGGTATCTAACTCACTTTATGAACCACATGATTACTAACTAAGCTAAGCAAGCTTGTTCTTGCCATGCTTGTGCAGCTTTGTATAAAGCAGGTTGGTCCTCAGATGCCCTGGAGATATTAGGAAGAAAGATTTATGCTTTTGCTTGCCAATTTCTTGGGGTTGAATGCACCAAAGCTACTGCTGGCTACTCCTTGTGTAATTTGTTTTTTCAATCCTAAAATGAGAACTGTTGTGAAAAGAAAATAGATGGATTTAATTCTCTTAGTTTATCTCACTCATTGTAGGACAGATGATGTAAAAACTTCGTTCTTTCTTTTTGTTTTCAACACAATGATATATAAAAAGTCAATTGTAAAGCATCACACTGTAGTTACATGAATTTTAGTGATTAAGAAATATCACCAAAAATAGTTGATGATGCAAAAGCAAAGTTGCCTGATGTAAAAGCCCCAAGTGGTAAGATCACACATGGGGTTAAATCTCATGCTATATTCGTGTGTTGAATAATTCTACAGCAAAATTAGTTAGAACAAGGATCTTGTCATAAATATATACATATATAGATTTGAGGAAAGAAAGGACTTCACTCGTTCTTGGGGTTTTCTTCTGTTTGTAGATGAGTTGAGAAAGCAAACCCACCAAAATCACTCCAAGAATCTCAACCTTTTTCCATCCAGATGAAGAAATCACAGAATCAGCAATCCTGATGAAGAGCAAGCCGATCAATGCAAGGTAAATATTTCACCTAGTCTTTGATCCAGCACTGTAATCTCCCTATTCTTCTCCATTTCGTTTCTCATCAAAGATATAGTTTATCACTCATTAGAGAACTGATGATGGAAAAGCTTCAATCTTTCTTTTGTTTTCAACACAATGATGTATAAACAGTCAATTGTAAAGCATCACACAGTAACTTAGTTACATGGGTTTTGGTGATTAAGAAATATCACGAAAAATAGTTGATGATGCAAAAGCAAAGTTTCGTGATGTATCAGCCCCAAGTGGTAAGCTCACACTCGGGGTTATATCTCATGATATATTTGTATGTGTTCGAATAATTCTACAGCAAAATTAATTAACCAAGGATCTTATCATATATATATAGTGACCGAGGAAAGAAAGGATTTCACTCTTTTTTGTTGTCGGGTTTTTCCATTTCTGTTCTTTCGGATAACATCCTTTTTTCGTAGATGATTTGAAAAAGAAAACCCACCAAAATCAGCCCCCGAGTCGCAACTTTTTTTCATCCAGATGATGAGGAGATGAAGGAATCAGCAATGCCAAGGACAAGTAAGCCAATCAATCCTAGGTAAATATTCCACGGCACCGTCTATAGTTATCTCCCTAGTCTTTCCATTTTTTTCTCCTTTCTTTTGTTTTTAACACAACGATGTATAAAAAAAAAAAGGTCTATTGTAAAGCATCACACAGTAACTTAGTTACATGGGTTTTGATGATTAAGAGATAATCACCAAAAATAGATGATGATGCAAAAGCAAAGTTGCCTGATGTATTAGCCTTAAGTGGTAAGATCCCACCTGGGGTTATATCTCATGCTATATTCACATGTGTCGAATAATGCTGCTGCAGAATAATTAATTAGACAAAGGATCTTATCATATATATATATATGAAATTGAGGAAAGAAAAGACTTCACTCTTTCTCGTCCTCAGGTTTTTCTTTTTCTGTTCCTTATGAAAATATCCTGTGTCTGTAGATGAGTTGAGAAAGCAAACCCACCAAAATCACCACAAGAATTGCAACCTTTTGCCATCCAGATGAAGAGATCAAGGAATCAGCAATCCCGATGACAAGCAAGCCAATCAATGCAAGGCAAATATTCCGCCTGGTCTTTGATCTGGCACTGTCTATAGTAATCTCCCTAATCTTCTCCATTTTGCTTCTTGTCAAAGATATAGTCTATCACTGATTAGAGAATTGATGATGTAACAGCTTCAGTCTTTCTTTTTGTTTTCAAAACAGTGATATATTAAAAGTCATTTGTAAAGCATCACACAGTAACTTAGTTACATGGGTTTTGGTGATTTAGAGATAATCACCAAAAATAGATGATGATGCAAAAGCAAAGTGGCCTGATGTATTTGCCCTAAGTAGTAAGATCACACTTGGAGTTTTATCTCATGCCATATTTTTTTTTTTTTGATAAATAATCTCATGCCATATTTGTATGTGTCAAATAATGCTACGGGAAAATTAAGACCGAGGATCTTATCATATATATATATACATATATGAACTTGAGGAAAGAAAGGACTTCACTCTTTCTCGTCCTTGGGTTTTTCTTTTTCTGTTCTTTCTGATAATATTGTCTGTTCGTAGATGAGTTGAGAAAGCAAACCCACCAAAATCACCCCAAGAATTGCTAGCTTTTGCCATTCAGATGATGAAGAGATCAAGGAATCAACAATGCTGATGACAATCAAGCCAATCAATGCAAGGTAAATATTCCGCCTAGTCTTTGATCCTGAACTGCCTATAGTTATCTCCTTAATCTTTTCCATTTCCTCTTTAGCTTTCTCTTTTTCAATAGGCTTCCTCTGCATCAAGCTCTTAAAGAACAGCCCTTCATTCCTGTCTTTCTCAATTTGATCTTCAAACTCTTCCAAATTCTTTACATTCTTCTCAATCTCTTGTTTGTCCAACTCTGTAGATTCTTCAAATGCTTGCATACGACTCTCTATATTCTCCATTATCTGCCAATCACAAATCAACAAAAATGGGTTATGTATGAAAGTAGAAATTTCACTACCAAGCAACCATGTTTTTGTTTCTCTAAGCATTGATGGACAGAGGAGAGAATTTGAACAGACTCTTGCACTGGCTTCATCAAGTCCTTTGAGGGCATCTTCACCTATCTGATCGAACTCAGCATTGGCTTCTTCGGCAAACTGGGTTAGATATTGGGATCTCTCGTCTAAGTAGTCGGTGAGACGGACTTTTTGAGTTTGAAGCATTGCAATTCTTGCAAGAAGTTCTTGTTTGCGAGCATCTCCTTCGGGTGGAGGAGGGGAGTCCTCTGAATTGGAGTTGTTGGATTTGCAGAGTGAGAGCAGTATGGGATTCTTCTTGTTGGAGAAGAGTCCTCTTGTGTGGAAAAGGAGGGCATGCTTGGTTGGAGAGAAGGAGGTTTGCATGGCTTTGAGGGAGATCATCATTTTCAATTTGCTTTGAAGAGAGAGAGAGAGAGAGAGAGAGAGAGAGAGAGAGAGAGAGGGGTTATCTCATATATGTTCAATTGAAGTGTTTATGGCCTCTCGTTCAATGTAAGTTATCTCTTTTGACTAGTATCTGTTGGCTTTTGGACCCTGCGCTCCAATGTCTTTTTTGTTTTTCTTGGAGTTTAATGTCACATTTGGCCTTTTTGAGAAGTGGGTTTTCTCACATTTTTTTCAAAAAAATCAAAAAAATTCAATTTTTAACTATCTTCTCAAAACACCCCAAGTAAAATCTATTTCAGGATTAAGGATGGTACTTTTGGTTCCTGGTGTTGACTCATTTTGTGATTAAAAAAAAACCTATAATTTATTGTATATGTTTTTTGAGTGAATAGCGTTGTTTGCATCCCGAGAACAATTAGGAAAGGAAAAGAAAATTTGAGGTGGGTGGGGGTAAGTTCACCTTAGCGGGTCAGTGGTGGGGCAGGGGGCACAACCTTATCCGACCTGTTGCCATCAATGGGCGATTAACAAATTATCACATGGGTGAGAAAAAAAAAAGGAGGTTTTGTTTCATACTCTTGTAATTTCTGTTATTTGAAAATACATGTATAATTTTTTGAGAATTAAATTTTTTCATACAAATTAACGGTATGGGGGGAACGCATGCATGCCTATGGAGAGTGAGCTATTTTCATGACAAAAATATCATTTTCCAATTTTCAAAAAAATACCATTCTTCTTCCCTTTTCTACTTTAGACTTTAATTTCGTCAAAATTTTACTTTAATTCTCGTAATTTTAATTTTACCAATCTAAACCTTCTATTTTCAATTGTGCTTTGCAATTCAAATTTTAGATGAGAAGATCACATACGTGCACATATCATTTTTCTGCTAAAATACAAACGGGTAGATGAAAAGATTACATTGAATCAAAAATGAAATCATAGTGATAAATTTGATGAAATTAGAACTAGGCAGACCAAAATAAAGTTGTACTTCAAAAAATGGTTGGTAACATACAAGCATGCAGAGTGCATAGAAGAAATGGTAGGTAACATAGAAACAGAAACCACTACAAGGATGAGAGAGAGAGAGAGAGAACCTTCCATCAAATTAATAGAGTCAACAATCCAAATTAACGAATACTACTCTGAAGTAAACTAAAAAACCATCTATATCTACAAACAGTTCAATCTCCATGAGAACTAAAACAAAACCTTGAAACAAGAGCAGAATATGCAACACAAACTAGACTGAATCTGAAACAATGACCAACCAAAATGCAAACAGTTTTTAAAAAACTTACCTCCAAAAAATACAAACAGTTTTTTTTTTTTTTTTTTTTTCTAAGCAGAAAATATTTTCCTACCTTCCATCAAACTATGTCAATGAGGTTTTCCCTGTAGCCGTCTTGTAAGTGTACCATTTTGAAATCCAAAGATAAACGACGAAATTAAGCACGCTGAGTATCGCCAAAAGCCAGTAGAAATAGTCCAGATGGCCCCTATTCAAGTTATCCGGAATCCAACCGAGCTTCCCGTTCCTTGTGGTCACTTTCGTCACAACCGTGACAAGCAGAGTGCTCAAGTAGTTCCCCAACGCAACTGTCGTGAGAGAGAGCGCTGAGCACAAGCTTCTCATCGCATCAAGTGCCTGGTCGTAGAAAAACTCCAATTGCCCGATAAAAGTAAAAACCTCCGCGCATCCAATAAGAAAATACTGTGGAACTTGCCAGAAAATAGTCATGGGAATTTCCTCGAGATCGTAGTAGTTATGCCTCCTCACATAGTTGAGCCGGCTGACCTCAAGGATCCCGGCAACAACCATAGAGAAAATGGAAATGACAAGACCAATGCCCATCCTTTGGAGCTGAGTGAAGCCACGGTCGTGCCCTGTGAACTTTCTCACAAACGGGACAATGATTTGGTCGTACACAGGTGCCCAAAAGATGACACTGAGCGTGTCAAAGAGGGAGAGGGAGGCGGATGGGATTTTGAATTTTGGGCCCATGTGTTGGTCCATTGTGTTGCCTTGTAGGACAAACATGGTGCTCATTTGACTATATACGGTGGAAAAGACAATTCCGGATGCCCATACTGGCAGCAAGCGGATGATGGACTTGAGCTCCTCGACTTGGGTTACGGTGCAGAGTTGCCATGGATCTGCGGAGCTCTTGACATGGTCAGCTTCGGTCTCCACGGCAGCCTTGTCGAAAAATCTGGAATTGGGAAGTTCTAATTAGTAAAACCTCACAAGTGTGTACCAACTGTGGAAAAACTGAGATATGGATCAGGAAAGTCAATCGAAATGTAATTACTGAAAAGATACTTTCCATTTTGATCAATAAACAGATTTTTATGCAAAAACCCAAGTAGAACAAAACTAAAATAGAACAAACACACAAGCACACAAAGAATTTATGTTGTTTGGCTATAAAGCAAAGAACAATTAAAGAAGTTTCACTATAAATGTAGAGAACACAGTGGTCAGCTCTCTCTGTCAGCAACCCTTTGTCATATGAACTCTCAAAAAAAATCTTAACCTTAGAACTCGATATGATCTAATATATACAAAGATCCGAAAGTAACAAATTAGGTCAAAATAGACCCAAATACATATACCAGGTTGGACCCATCAACTGGGGCTACGCCGAGGACCCCCATGAAAAAGGGAGAGGGAACTTCACCATTTGCCCATTAATCGGGTGGTGCAAGTTTCCCCATGGGTAATAAGCTTAATCCAGGTCAAAATCGAGACACCCACAACACAATTGATTGAATAAATTTGGGAAATTAAAAAGGGAAATGCTCGATAAATAAAGTGGGCTTTTAAGAATGAGAATGTGGCTTTGAGGCCCAGAGCAGCCACATTACACAAAAGATCCAAATATTAGATTTGTATCTAGTCTTCCTCCTCGTAATGCCCTTCCTTAACAAGGATGAACAAATGATAATGTCTGAAAAGAGGCTTTGATCCGAACAACGCAGTGCCAATAAAAAAAAAAATAATGTCTGAAATGATGCTTTCAATAAATTATCAAATACAAATAGGAAATACCAAAAAATTATTGCTGATGATGAAAATGTGCATGAAATTGAATTAATTTGGATAATTTCAAAACAAATTCTAGTTCACCAAAGTCTAGTTACAAGACAATTACCTAAACTTTTCAGTGTGCTTGAGCTTGCGGCTTCCTTTGATGTTACATTCCTCATCTGCAGTCTCATAAAGAAGAGTCTTATCATCGGGAACTTTTACATTAGCTTTTATTATGGACACAACCACCACTTGGATAATCCGTGTCAAGGGACTCCCTCCAGGTTTCTGGAGCCGGTACAAGTGGCTACCCAAGAAGAAAAATATGATTGCAATGGCCATTGCAACCGCTGGGATACCAAACCCCCAACCCCACCCCACATTCATTTGAATCCACACCAAAACCGAGGAAGCAATAAGTGCACCAATATTGATTGACAAGTAGAACCAATTGAAGAAGGAACTCTTCTTCTTCCTCTCGGTTTCGTTGGTTTCATCAAATTGATCTGCGCCGAAGGACGAGACGCATGGTTTGATTCCACCAGTCCCAAAGGCAATTAAGTAGAGTGCTATGAAGCAGACTGCAGTTTGTAATGCCGATGGGTGGCAAACATCATTGTCGCATGTCGGCTTTAGACCTTTGAGTGAAGCGGACATTGTTAAGAGTGTCATCCCCTACAACACAAAGAGTTCATCAATTTCTGAAGGCAAAATTAGCCTACTAGACATCATGGTACAAAGAGTGTTAGGATGAAGAATGTGGGGTCGGCTCAAGCAAGAAATGGTTTAGTCCCACTACATGAAGCTCCCGACACTATGGGGTGTGGGGAGGGTTAGATGTACGCAGCCTTACCTCTGTGTGCAGAGAGACTGTTTTTGTGATTTGAACCCCATGAAACAAAATATTGATGAAATTTATGGACAACTTAATTCACAAATACACAAAATAAAATTCATATTGGAGTTTGCGAGGCTTGATTAGAATCAACACGATAACTCCAATTCAATCTTTTATCGAGTTTTTGAAAGATGGAATTGAGTCACTTACAAAGACATAGATTACTGAGAAACTGGCAATTGTCCAATATCTTCCCAAGTAGGAATCGGCTAGAAAAGCTCCAATCAAGGGTGTGATGTAGCAGGTTCCTGACCAATTTGTGACATTGTTTGATGCGGTGACATTCCCTTGGTTGAGACGTGTTTTCAGATAGTTCACCAAGTTGGTGCTCATACCATAGTATGCCAACCTCTCACAACATTCATTTCCTGCGAGAAACCATTTCATATTCCAAATTTCCGAAGTGATTGGATACTAAATAACAATGACGGATATATCAAATCGACATAGACTAAAAAAAATAGTAGAACCTTAAAACCATACCAAGAATGAAACGGCACGCCTTCCAATTTCCAGTTTCCATCCTGTTTGCAGGCTTTTTATGGATATTAACCGTCCCGTCATTTGTATAGATATCATCTTCGGCCATGGTAATCTGCAGCCAAGTAATCTGCTGAGCTTGTATTTCTAAAGAGTATCTTTAAATAGTTTGTTTACCTGCAATATCAGTTACCAATTTTTCTACTAAATCCACAGTAAAAAAAAAAAAGGTTAAATGAATTTAAAAAAACCATCAAACACAGCTACTATGATAAATCTCTTGAATTTAAGACAAGTACTATACTCATAGTGTACCCAAGCTCTTAATTTATTCTTTCATTATCTATACACAAAAAAAGATCAAGACAGCCTCTTCAATTTAAAAGTCCAAATGATATTCCGTGCCCGGTGACTTCTTCGTGGTAACCTCACCGAGCAATCTCAATAGAGAATAGTAGAACATAATTCACATAAATTTCAAAATTATACATGATCATCTCAAATGTATGGACTACCCCGATTTGGGTAACATTCCTATATATACATACATTTCTGCATATGACTACCACTGTTTGCCAGTCTAAGATCATTCTTGACATTTTAAATCAATTCGAAATATTCTTCCAAATAATTTCCATAGCACAAATTTATCATTAAAACATATCTCATGAGATATACACCAAGATAAACGAAAACTTCCACAAAGTTATGCACTAAGTGTGCCTGAACATTTTCTACAACAAACGTAAACATAAAGCAAAAGCTTATTTAAATAGTTGACAAGTCAAGAATTAAAAAAATAAAAAAAATAAAAAAAAGGAATTTAAACATCCAAGGAACATGACTCCCTAATGGGATTTATTTTAGGGAGCCAAATTGGAATTAAAAAGTCCAATTAGTGGAGAAGTTTCCCTACAAAAACAGAATAAAAAAAACCCCAAAATGAGCTGAAAGTAGAAACACAAAAGAAAAAGAAGATTAAGAGGGTTAAACTTCATCTACATCATGATGTCCCAATCAATAAGATTTGATTAAATAAACTAACTGTGGTTTTAAATATCGGCGAAGTACCATATCGGCTGATATGTATTGAGTTTTGTCCTTCTAACATCGATACACCCCGGAATGAAAATCAAATGTGTATCGGTATATGGCCAATTCACAACCAACACAGTCGGTTCCTGATACACATATCGGTCTAGAGCCAAATTCACGAGCTAATTCACAGTCAATACGACCGATTCATAGCCAATATTCAACTGAATATTTATATATATATATATATAATTTGTTTTTTGCAGCAGATGATTTTAAAAAATTGATGACTGCAACACGATATGTGTCACCTCTTGATACCTACAACAGATACCAACAAGTCTCCCAATACCGCTGGTTTAAAACCATGAAACTAACATAATTTTACTTCCTCTGTTTCAAATCTATATTTATGAGGGGCATACATTGTCATATTCTCCATTAACAAACATAAAGCAACAAGACAAACTAGAGATAACAATGAAACTAACACAATCTTAAACATCTTCTTTTTCAAATTTTATATTTGTGAGTGCCATACATTCTCACATCTCCACAAACCATTTAATATATCCTTTTAACATAAAGCAATAGGAGAAACAAGAGATAACCCACAAATCAAAGAATCCAACAATCCACTTGAAACATAATTACAAAATTAAAGAAGGGAAAAAAAACAAAAAAACACAAAAAAACAAAAAAACAAAAAGAAATAAAATCTCAGCCTAAAAAATTCAATTTCCATCTCAAAACACATGCAAACAAACATGGGTTTTAACTTAAAATCCCTAATAATTTTTTAAATCTATGAAAGGGTGTTGAAACATTAACACAGATCCATTAAGAATGAAGAGAAATAGAACCCACCTGACTGAACTCTCCAATACCCAGATATAAAAAAATGATGTAGATTTAATATATATATATATATATGCCCACACCAATGCATGGAAATAAATAGAAAGAGAGAGGACATGGAAGGAGGAAGAAGAGGAATCATGTGAGATAGGAAAATAATGAAGATGGGCACAAAAGGTAAGACATACCTTTTGAGTGCAAAGGAAGAGAGAGAGAGAGAGAGAGAGAGAGAACTTTATTTTGGTTTTGAATGAGGAGTTTTTGATTGTTGGGTTTGGTAGTCTTGGTGGTGGTTGTGTGGCAGCAGTGGTGGTGGCTGAAAGAGTATAGGAGCAAACCCAGGACGCATGCGTACAACACCAGCTACAGAGAGAGAGAGAGAGAGAGAGAGAGAGACGGAGGGGTCATATGGTGGTGCTGATGCATCGTGTGTGTGACACCATTTTATAGGGCTACAATACCGCTGTATTCGGTTAAGAGATTTTGAAACGAATTTGAAAATGTGAAAAAAAAATATACGTAAAATATGAAAAAAATATATTTATATTAGAAGTTCATTCGTGTAATGTATGTGTAGTTTTTATTTTTTTTGAAAAATATATATTTAATAGTACTATGTGTGTTATAAAAAAAATTATTTTTTAGTTTTCATTTATAATTAAAATTAAAACTAAAATATGATTTTAATTATTTATTTTGATATTGGTGCTATCGCTCTATAAAATTGTAACTTAATACTTATATATATTAATTTTAGTTAAATTATTTATGTATTTTGATAATTTTAGTTCTATCGTATTATAAAAGTATAATTATCATATAATAATTTTGTATGATATATATTAAATTATAAAATAATAAAACAAATACTTATTTTGCTATTAAAAAATAATTAAATTAGAAAAATAATTAGTAATATAAAATTAAAAGTAATTTTAACTATTTAATTTTCTCTTATATTCATTTAGAAAATAAAAATATGTAAAAATAAAATTATATAAAATTTATTTAAAAAATTAAATGTAAATATGTTATAATTGGATTATCATATAATAATTTTATAGGATATATATACATATATATTAAATTATGTAAAATAAACAGTCTTAATTAAATTAAAATATAAACGATATAAAACAAATTCAACAAAGACTAACTAATAAAGAATCACATAACATCTAAATCTAAAAAGAAAAAACAATAAAAACGTCTAGATATATCTCAGTATGTAAAGTGATTAATTAACTATAATATGATGTTAAAACATAAAATAACTTACAATTCAACAATTGAAAAAATAACTCAAGTAGTAAATTCAAACTTTAGAGGTTCTTCGAGAGTATCATTGTTATACATGTTTTCTCTTATGAGTTGTGATTATATAAAATAATGTAACAAATGAAGTATAATTTCATATATAGAATCATTATAAAATTTAAACAACAAATCTATAATATAAAATAATATAGAATTGGTACTGGGTATATAATAATGCATAGAAAAAAAAAGTAATTTAGCATTAAAAAAACAAATCCTCATACTCTTCAAAGAATTAAGAAAAAAAATGTGAAATGCAAAATTGATATTAGGTTTGTGGATTATTTTTTTTTTTGAACAAAAATATATGGAACAATTAAAAATATATCATGAAAAATATAATTTTCAATTTATCATGAAAAATATATGGAACAAAAATATTTGTCAAATAAAATCCATATAAAATAGGAAAAATTAGTATAATTTAAATTATGTTTGGATTTATGTAGAATTCTATTTGTAATTAAGAAAATATATGCTGACGTGACTCTCTTAGAAAAAAGTAAATCCTCATAATTAATCTCCTAAGCATGGGAAAAACACTGCTTCTAATAATATATATATATATAATTTCACTTAATTTTACATATTTTTTTAAAATTTTTTGTTCTAGATCTTTTTTCAAATCTCTCAACTAAACATAGTTTAAGTGATTAAAACAATTAAAAAGTTACAAAAATATTAGAAAAATTATTTTAAAAAATTAAGATTTGAATTTTATAATAAAATAAAATTTTAATTTTATCAATTTAAATCTAGAATTTTTGATTTGTTTTTAATCTAAATTATTTATCTATATTTTCGTTAACTAAAATTGTCAAAAGAAAAGAAAAGAAAAGAAAAATGTATTTTAGTCAATAAATTCAATGAAAATTAATATTTTAGATATTTTTTGTATACTTATATTGAGTTTAATGATTGAAATATATTTTTTTTACAATTTTACTTAACGAAAATAGACAAATAATTTAGATTGTAAACAAATCAAAAAATTAGAATTTAAATTGATAAAATTAAAAATTCATAGTTTATTTTGTTATGCTCAAATATTTTTTATTTTTACGTTAAAGTTAAAAACTAAAAATTTATACAAAAAAAATCAAAGATTTATTCACATTTTCTTTAATTTTTGGCATATTTTTTCTTAAAATGTCAAAAAGTCATTCACATACCCTTAAGAAATTTTCACCTCATATTTTAATAAAAAAATTCATTAAAAAAATCACTTTTCCATATGAGTAAAACACTTTAAAAAATAAGTTAATTTGATAATCTTAGTCATATAATTTAATTATATTTGTTTTTAAAAAGATATTTTGTGCTTCCTAAGTTGCTATATTATAATTAATTGTAATTTTCTTCCCATCTTTGTATCTTCCTAATTTTTCTATCACTATAAAAAAAGTAGGATTTGTTTGGTGAAAACTCCCTTATTGGGCTCTTGTTTAGGGTGAAGGACAATCTAATTTATTTTACTTCTTAAATCCATAAAGAGGAGGCGCATAGCCGAGTAAGGACATACTTGTTTGGGGTGTCCTAAATAAGTGTACTTTTTATCTTTTTGGACTAAAAAATTGAGGTTAAAAATATAGATGTTTGGGTTAATTTTTTGACTTTTTATGAAAAAATGTGTAATAAAAAATTGTAAAAATTGATTTGTAGGGAAAAATTCAAATTGAGAGTTGTGCAGCCGTAATTGTTGACTTTTGGTGAATAGTGTTAACTTTTTAACTTTTTGAGTAACTTTTTGACTTTTTGACTTTTTTACAAGTTTCCAAACTTGGCCTAAAATTTTCCTTTTTTTCTCTGGACAATATTTGCCATTGTATATATATATATATCATAGATTTGAAAATTTGTACCAACGAAGTGGATGATGTCCAATCTGTTCTCCAAGTCGCAGGAATCCTAGCACAAACTCGCTTGTTGATCTCTAAATCTATATTACAAGTTCTTCGGCGATCTCCAAATTTGTATGAACGAAGTCGTTGCTTTCCAAAGAGAGCTCATGTTTCAACGAAGAATCAAATCTGTATCAACGAAGTAATCAAATTTGTATAAATAAGAGTTTTTTTGTTTGGTTGTTCATAGATCTAAAAGTAAAATTCGACCTTGGTTCCTTCATTTAGTATGTACTCTATTTTTTTGTAACAAAAAATTTTACTTTAGTTAATGAACATAGAGTTTGATTGCTGATTTGCTTAACGATAGTAAAATTTTACTTTAAATTATAGTAAAATTTATTAAGATTCAAAGTAAAATTTACTCTCAAACATGTTGCGGGAATGGCTTTACATGAGAGGGTTGCTTTATGAATCAGAGTAAAATTTTACTGTTCGAAGAACATGGCATCATAAGAAGAAGAGAGAGAGATAAAGAGATAAAGTTCGAAAAAAGAGCATCACAAGAAGAAGAAGAAGAACAAGAAGAAGAAGATGGAGAGAGAGAGAGAGAGAGAGAGAGAGAGAGAGAGAGCATAAATGGTGAGTGACACACACACACATACATACACACAAACCATTAGAACTAGAGAGGGAGAGAGCGAAGGATTTCAAATATAAGGTTCGCGAACCGTCATTTTTCTATGACGACGATTAAAATGATCTTAGATTTGAGGTCTTGGATGTGACAAACGACGGTGGAAAAAGAGTTCTATGGTAAGCGACGGTGGCGCCAGTAGAGACAGGGATTAGGGAGAACAAAATGAAAGAGAGTAAAAGAACACATATCTGATATATATATAAAGAGTATTATAGTAAAAGAAACAAATTTTAAAATAATAGGAGGTTTTGAATAAATCTATATAATTTTTATCTTTTTGAAAGACAAGTTAGACAATGAGGGGATTATTATCAAATCCCCCTTAAAAGAACGGAAAAACATTAAAATTGTTTGACTAAGAGCATCTCCAACGGTTACTCTGATGGTGAAAAATCTGAGTCAAAAAGTGGCCATTTCCTTAATCTGATACTTCGCGCTCTAACGGTTCAATATCAAATCCTTTTCATCAAATTTGCGCCGGGCAACCGGTTGGTTGACCGGCCGGTCAACCGATAACGGCAAAATTTTTATTTTATTTTATTTTATTTTTTTTGAACCTTTTGGTGGTCGACCGGTTAGGCAAAAAATTTTTTTTTATTTTTTTGGACCGGTTTGAACCTTTTTTTCGGAACTGTTTGAACTTTTGGTGGGCGACCGGTTGGTCAACCGGCCGGTCGACCGGTTCGTCTCCTGGCAACGGTCATGTACAGTGTTTTGGTGAAACGCGAAGTCTGTCATCAGTTTGGTGAAACTTTTGCTGAAATCTCATTTTAGTATGACTTTGGTGCAACCGTTGGAGCATGAAAAAGTGAGTTTTTCATCAAAATTTAAATCTGATGCTGGGTTTGGTTCACCGTTGGAGATGGTCTAATGAATTTAACTTCTTGCACTATTTTTGTGAGAGGTTAAAGACAGATAAATAAATAAATAAATAAAGGTGGAAAACTTTAAATAAAATTATAATATTATTACTCTTATCTTGATATACTTCCAACATTGGATTAGAAAATGGGATTGCGTGGGAGGAGGATTTTAAGTACATTTGCAAGTTGCAACCAAGTGTGAATTTTTGAAAAAAAAAAAAATATTTTCTTCATTTTATTATTGTTTTTGGTCATTTTTATTAGTTGGAAGTATCATTAAGCACACGTTTGTTACAATAAAATGGGTTGGAATAAAATGTCTATTCTAATTTTGCCTTTCCTTTTTCTTCTTTGTTAAGTTTTATTTTGAGTGGGAATAGTCATTCCATTAGAATGGCTATTCCAACAAAGTGTGAGAATATAGGAATGACCGTTCCATTCCATCATAGAATTATTATAAATTTTTATTATTATTATTATTATTTTTTGTTGGCACTTAAAAAAAATAATATTATTTAACTATTACCACTATTACGTTCTCCTACCACCGCATCACTACCGCCACCGCCACCGCTACTGCCACCGCTGTCCTATTTTCAATACACCACCACCACGGTTGCCGTCACAACAACCACACTACCAACAACCACACTACCATACTATTGATGTCACCACTACTACCACCACCACTATCGTTGGCTACCACAATCGCCACCACCACCATTACCACTGCAACCACAACATCACCTTACTACCATCACTAAGGTCATAACAATCTACTGCCACCACACTACTATCATTGTTATCACCACCATCGATACTGCTGCCGCCATCGCCACTGCCATCGTCACCACTACCATCACTATTATGACTTACACCATGACTTTCACAACTATTAATATTGTCAAGATCTATATAAAATTTTAATTTATTTGTTACTAGCTTATTAAAAAATAAAAATAATTTTTTTTTATAATTCCATTCCATAAGTTAATAGGTATAACTAAACATGAAAATGAGAATTATTATCCTATTCTTATGTCATTTCGTGTTAGCAACCAAACAATGGAATGTGAATGGACATTCCATTTAATTTAATCTTATATTTCATTCTTTCTCATTCCATTCTCATTTCATTTCATTTTATCGTACCAAACATACTGTAAATATTTGAAAACTTGTTTTAGAATACTTAATTTGGATTAGGGTTTACTTAATTTGTGAGCAATTCTTAATTAATCATTGCATAGATATGTCATGTGTCACGCCCCGCCGAATTACCAAGGCTGAGTAATCTACAAAAAGGAAGTCTCAAGGGGGAAAGACTATTGAAATGGCTTGGAAGCTCTTGGAAGAGAAACTATGAAGACCATACAGGAAGCTGGAAGGTTCCAGAACTTCCTAGAATATTGTAGAGAATGGTAGATCCTGTACATAGTTCTAGAAGCTAATACATAAGTCTTGTATATTCTAGAGTAGGCTCTTTGAGAGGATGAGGGAAGGATCTAGAATCCCCTCCATCCATGTAAATCTAGAATAGTCTAGTAGTTGTAGGAGGAGGAAGTGTCTAGAACACTCTCCATCCTTATAGTTCTAGAATGTTCATTTGTAGCCTATAAAAGGGGAGGCCCTCATTTGGCCAAACCAACCAAGAACCCCAGAGACCCAAGCAACCCAAGACCCAAGTATTCAAGTGTACTCACAAGCTTTCAATCAATACAATCAAAGTATTCTCTAAGTCTCTCGTGTGTGCAATCTTCCCTTCCACAAAAGGCTTACTTAGGTGCAAGCAAGGCGTGCTATATGCATCTAAGGCCGCACGGTTGGCTTGGAAAGACTGAGGATTGGTTCAGAAATTCCAAGGCCGTGACAGTTGGTATCAGAGCCACAGTTGCGAACGCGTCGTGACTGAGGAAGAAAGGGCACTATGTCGGAAGTAACTCACAACAAAGAGAACCGCGGAAGGGAGACTGCTGCAAACTGGGGCAAAGTTTGGAGGAAGGATATGAAGCCCAGGCATAACTGTTTCCTTTGCGATGAGCTACATTGGGCAAGCGATTGTCCTAAGAGGAGGAGTCTCATTGCAATGCTGGAAGAACGGGAAAACGTGGAAACTCTGCAGGAAGGATCTCTACAGCAACTTGGTGCCACCGAGTCAAAGCCTACTACATTAACCCAAGGGGATAAGGGTTTAATGTACATGGATGACAAGGTCGATAGGGAGGCAACCCAAGTCATGGTCGACACTGGAGCGTCGCATAACTTCATCAATGTGGAAGAGACCAAGAGCGTTGGTCTGAACCTTGACGGGGGTCAAGAATTGATGAAGGTGGAAAACACCAAGGCAAAGCCCGGGGAGGGCATGGCTCAAGGGGTTGAGCTATACCTTGGTGACTGGCGCGAAAAAGTCAATGACTGTGGCGTGCTGCTGGAGACGGAGTTATCGCGAGAGTTCAACGTGGCGATGTTGCCTCGCGACAACAAAATGTGCATCATGAAGGGTGGGCCTTACATGGTGGAAATGACAAGTAAGGTAAACTATCAAGCTATCATCCAAGGCGAAGGAGGAGTAAGACCTAAGACATATCCAGCTAAGAAAAGGGCGGATCACAAGAGGAAAGGACTACCAGAAAGCAAGGCAGATGCTTTGTGGCTGTTCAAAAGAGCAAACACAAAGACTTCGAGGAAGGAGACGCGACGAGGGCATCGCGAGCATAGGTGGGGGAGAATGTCACGCCCCGCCGAATTACCAAGGCTGAGTAATCTACAAAAAGGAAGTCTCAAGGGGGAAAGACTATTGAAATGAATTGGAAGCTCTTGGAAGACCTGAGAAACTATGAAGACCATACAGGAAGCTGGAAGGTTCCAGAACTTCCTAGAATATTGTAGAGAATGGTAGATCTTGTACATAGTTCTAGAAGCTAGTACATAAGTCTTGTATGTTCTAGAGTAGGCTCTTTGAGAGGATGAGGGAAGGATCTAGAATCCCCTCCATCCATGTAAATCTAGAATAGTCTAGTAGTTGTAGGAGGAGGAAGTGTCTAGAACACTCTCCATCCTTATATTTCTAGAATGTTCATTTGTAGCCTATAAAAGGGGAGGCCCTCATTTGGCCAAACCAACCAAGAACCCCAGAGACCCAAGCAACCCAAGACCCAAGTATTCAAGTGTACTCACAAACTTTCAATCAATACAATCAAAGTATTCCCTAAGTCTCTCGTGTGTGCAATCTTCCCTTCCACAAAAGGCTTACTTAGGTGCAAGCAAGGCGTGCTATAAGCATCTAAGGCCGCACGGTTGGCTTGGAAAGACTGAGGGTTGGTTCAGAAATTCCAAGGCCGTGACACATGGCATATGCGAGATCTCCACTCTGCCTCATACCACATTATTATTATTTTTGAGGAAAGCATAAAACGCATCAAAACCCTAAAAACCCTCATACCACATATTTGTGTGGTATATGGTAAATTTGAGAGGTTGAAACATAATTAATGCTCCATGGTACAAAACATTTTTTAGGATTTTTTTTTCTCCTGTAGAAAACGTGTTTCAATGTTTTGCATCTTTGCAACTAATACACTAGTAGTTGTATTATTAGTGGTAGGAGTAAGGTGGTAAACAAATTGAGTTGAGCTGAATTTTAATATGTTTGGACTTATTATTAAGATTTTAACGAACTCGAACTTGAGTTTGAGCTTAATAAAAATTTAACGAACTGAATTTAAGTCGAGTTGGCTTAGGCTTGACTTGAGCTTGAGTTTGTTCACGAGCCTAAATAAGTTAAAAAATTTATAAATTCATATTTGCGTATGAGATTAAAGTTACAATTAAAATTTTGATTATACAATTATATATACAATATATATATAAACATACTAAAAAAAAGTCAATATTTTACCAAAATAAGGTTCGTTTGGCATGAAACTTCAATAAAATAAAATGTCACATTCAAATTATAATTATTTTATTTTTTCTCTCACAAAAATAAAAAAACCTAAAAAATCCATCCCAAACGAGACTTTTTAACCTTAGGCTAAAATAGCTAAAAAGTCAAAAAGTCAACTCACATCCCAAATGAAAACATAATAATATCTACTACCACTATTATATAAATGTACTGTTTATAGTTAATTATTTTTAGATATATAAATAACATATTTATCTTATTTTTTTTATACATATTTTTACATTATTTAATAAATAAATAATAAAGATTAAACGAGCTAGCTAACAAACCGAGTTTACGAGCCGAGCTTTAGAATGTTTGGGCTTGTTTATTAAAAATTTAATGAGCTCGAATGCAAATTTTTTTTAACAAACTGAGTTTGAACGAGTTCTTACTGAGCCAAGCTCAAACCTATTCACGAATGACTTTGTTCATTTACAGTCCTAGGTGAGAGTGGGGATGATGGTGGCAATGGTGATAGTGGGGTGGCAGTGGAGGTGATGGTGGTAATATGATAACATTAGTAAAATGCTAGTTTCGAAAATATTTTTCACATTTCAAGAATGAAATATTTTTACCCAAGTAAATTTGTTTCCAATTACCAAACAACAAAAAAATATAAAAAAATATTTTTCATAAAAATAGTTTTTTGAATTTTCAATTTTTTTGGGGGTAATATTTTGGCCAAATGTACTGGATTTTTAAATTTTTTTTAACATTTAGTGAATTTTTAATTTTTTTTTACAAATTTAATATTTTTTTAAGTATATCTAAATTAAGTAGATTAAAAAAAAAAATAAAAGTGGACTAAAACTAAAACTAAAACTAAAACTAAAAAAGAATGAATTGAAGACTCAAAAAATTATTTTTAAAAACTCAAAATTAAACAAGTGTACTTATCATAAAAATATACCATTATTTTAAGGAAAATTTACCCATAAATCCTATTTTCTGAAAAGTTAAACCATTTAGTCCTAAAAGTTTTCTTATGTACCATTTAGTCATTTTTTTACATCACAACATCATCATCAAAACAACATCATTCCACCATCCCCAATTGCGATGAATCCTTTCCAGCAGCACTGAATCCACCCTCTACATGGCGATGACCTTCTCTCTTTTTACCCATAAAATGTGTTGTACGATTAGGCCCCAACATTACCAACATCAGTGTAAATATCTAACCTGTATCATTTTGTAACTTTCCTGAGAGAGATAGAGAGAAGATGTTTACATAGCAACGATTGAAGCTATCCATTGAAGAAGAACAGAGCCCAGACTGAGGCCAGAAGTGAGCATGATGACATGACTTGCGAACTTCTTTGCTTCGTTCCCCAGATCTTGCAAATCAGAACTTATCAACTCCGTTGAAGTTGTTGAACCCGTCGTCCTCATTGCCAAATAATTGTTCTTTACCATTTTTCTCTCTGATCCAATGTTCTCAATGTGAAATCAACATATATATATATATAGATTAATGAATCTGATGTTTGAATCTGATGTTTGAATCTGATAGAGATCATCAAAAACTCAAAATCCGTTTGATGTTCGACTATGAATCTGATGTTCAATCATGAATCTGATGTTCGACCATGAATCTGATGTTCTTCTGATTTCATCGACCATGAATCTGATGTTCGAACACCCACAAACACCCACAATCCGATGTCGATCATGGCAGCTTCTTCTCGGCCTTCGATTTCTTCTCCCCCGGAGCCTTCTCCGCTACCGTGGACTTCTTCTCCTCCGCTGGCTTCTTTTCTGCGGGCTTCTTCTCTGCTGCTGCTTTGGGTGCCATTAGAGAGTCTAGAGAAAAAAAAACTAGGGTTTCAAAATTGAGAGAGATTGATTTGGATGTTGATGATGTTGTTCAATGGTAGGTAATGGAGCAACATCAACTATGAGATCTGTGAATTGGAGTGTATGAGATCTGATGATGTTTGATGAGGTTGAAGTTGTAGTTGATGTCGATGATGTTCAATGGTCATTAACATTGGGATATGACCTAATGGTTCATAAGAAAATTCATAGGACCAAATGGGTTACAAGATATAAATTTGAGATTTATTAGTGCATCCCCCTTATTTTAATATTAATTAACCAATATATTTAAAATGCTTGTCATAATCCAAAATAAAAAGAAAAGAGTGGATCAACTTGCTTAAAATGCACAAGTAATTAAATCAACAATGTTAAAAATACAACATCAAGTATATCTACAAAAAGTGAGTCCTATATATATAATCTCACATCACCCAAGTCTCACATTTTATAATACAGTGGTATTACATACATTAATTAGTGTATATATTAGTGTACTAATTAGTATTATATCATTATTATTGACCTCATTTATTATACAAATTACAAATACTTAAAACTTCTAAAATTATGCCACATCATCTATTAATATATTTATTATTACATTAATTAATACACATAGCATTATTTTTTATAATATTATAAATTTGATCTTCTCTACACTTTAAGAGTTATTAGACCATCTCCAACGGTGAACCAAATTCAATATCAAATTTGAATTTGATGAAAAAAGACACTTTTTTTGCTCCAATGGTTTTACCAAACCGATATCAAACTGAGAATGGAGCAAATTTTTCATCAAATTGAGAATCTGCGTGAGCCTTCACCAATTCACTGTGCTGTAACGTTGCAAGTGGGGCCATGGTCAACCTGCTGGACGTCTGGCCGGTCGACCGGTAAAAGGTTCAAAAAGTTCAAATATTCAGATTCAAACAAGTAAAAATATATATATATATATATATTTGCTTTACCGGTTGACCGGCCGGTCGATCCACCAGTCGACCCTTGCCTTTGATGATAACCATTAGAACAGCCTATATCAAATTAAGAAAATAATCATTTTTTCACTTAAATTTAATAAAAAAAAATTAACCATTAGAGATGCTTTTAGTAATTAAATTGGTCAACAAGCATCAAAATCCTCATATAAGAATCTTAAATGTCATTATATCTTATGTTTATGAATCCTATGATGATACGGAATCTTTTGCTTCGTTTTTGCTTCAATAATTTATTAAAGTCAAAGATGTTTGGTTAATTTTATAATGTATTGTATTATCATTTATATATATGACACGCATTTTATGGTTCTTATTATTTTAAATAAAAATATTAATTATTGTGATTAATAATTATAGAAATATTGTCGTATCATTTTAAATATTTGTTATGTATACCAATCATATTTATAACCTATTTCTTTTTTGAACCCATTACATTATTATTGTCAAAATTTTTATATAAATGTTTTGAAATTGAACTTGAGATAATTTTATAGGTCGAGCTTGTCTCATGTTTAAGATTAAGATTGGACCGTTCAGTCCGGCCCATGACTCATGTTTGGTTCTCGTTTCGATAATCCAAACTGTTCAATATGTAGAACTCGTCGCGTACTATATTTTTTTAAAAATCACGTTGATTAGATATCGATAACTATTTGATCAGATCATATTTTTTTCAACTATTTATTTTTTTACCATCTATTTTTTTAATACAAATTTAATTCAATCAAATAGTTATTAATATCCAATCAATGTAATTTTTTACAAAAATATAGTACTTGACAAGTTTTACATATTAAACAGTTCAAATTATCAAAAACTAATCTAAAATTAAACCCATAAACTAAATTAGATGGTCAAATCTTGATTTCAAATATGAGACAAGCTGACCCTCATTTTATAAATAAGAGTGGGCCACAAATTAGGGTGGACATGGCTGGCACTCCATACTAGACGGTGGCATGGTGACCTGAGCCAACCCTTGTTGAGCTAACAATGAAATTCAAATAAATAAATAAATAAATATTATAAAAATATAGAAAAATTATAATTGTATTTAGTTTCCAATCCAAACACTTCAATAATTGCATGGGTAAATTGCATTGACCTCTTTTAAGATTTAGAGGATGAGAGTATTTGATAACTTGATTTAATACTTAAAATTAAATAAATTAAGTAATAATTAATTAAATTCATTTAATAATTACAATTAATATCATTTAAAAATTTAAGTACACTTTAAAATATAGGCTAAAACTTATGAAAATTTTAAATCATTTAAAATTTATTTAATTTTAATTGAATTTATAAATAGTTAATATAAGTATTGATATATATTATTATGAACTCACAACCACACCACCGCTATCACTATTACCACCATCATGTCATCGCCACCACTAACACTACCACCACTATTGCTACCATTACCGTTACTATCACCACTATCGCTATTACCACCACTACCACCATTATCGCTATAGCTACCACCATCAATCCACCACCACCACTACCACTACCACTACCACCACTATTGTCATTACCTTCATTACCATTGTCATTATTGCCATAAGTACCATCATCATTTTACTATTACTACCATCGTTTAATATAAAAATTAAAATATACAATTTAAAATAATAAATTTTAAAATTGATTTTATACATATTAAACACCTTATTTTTAGTTCATCATTTAAATTTTTATTAAACAGTTTTTCAACTTAAAAAATTCAACATTCAGCTTTCAATACTTAATTTTTAATTTCCAGTTTTATCAAACACCACCAAACTATAATTAATCCGACGCTTTAAACATAACTACATTGGTTACTTTTGAAATTTTAATTCACATAATAGTTTTTTTTCCCGTTAATCATATAAATGAAAAAATAATATTGTCATATATTTTTAACTGAAATATATATTTATTTTTATTTATTTCAATATCTATCCATCTACATTAATTTCATTCGTTTTAACCCTACAAAAAGAGAGATCAACGTTTTTACGTCAGAAATATAAGACTAATTTATTTATTCAAATTTCAAAGAGATAAGTGTAATTTATCCTAATTAGTAATTACACCGAGTTGATCAGTTGGCTGGACGATGGGGCTGGTGCCAATCCCAATCAGCAATTTAACAAAATCGCTAAGAGCACAAAATGAGTAATAGAACAGTTTATAAAAAAATATAATGGAAGACTATGATTAAACATAATTATGGATGAATTTATATTCAAAATAAATCTCAATTTATTATAATATTTGAGCTAATTACTTAAAAATTTTATTTATAAATGTCATGATAGCTCAGCTCATATCTAAGATTTTTTGAACCAACAGGTCCGATTTAGTAAAACAGAGAGTATTATCAGTTTTTTCAAAATTTTAAAACTAAAAACATTATCAATTTTGCATATAATATTTTAGATAATTGTTTCACTAATTAATGAAAAAAACAGAGTATGAGATTAAACATTTTTGCCATTCTACTTATTGGTTTGATTCAATTATTTAATAAAATCAAAAATATTATCAGTTTTTTCTAATTTTAAAATTGATAACATTATTAATTTTTTCATTATTAATCTTCAGTTTTACACATCAATATTCCATCATCATACTCCTTTATAGACACAAAATTTTTAATTTTGTACAAAAAAATAATTTAATTTTTTCAATTTAAAAAAAAAATAATTTTTTTTTTCACATAATTTTTTTTAATATAGTTTTTTCAATTTGAAAGTTGATATTTTAAAGTTTTAACAATCAAAATAAATGTCAAATCATCATGTTCTTTTTATAGATAATCATAAATGATGAACAATTATTGTTGACGAGCAATTTTGATTATTAAAAATTTAATGGGATTTAAAGGTCTAAAAATCTTAATTAAGACTTAATGGAGTATAAATTTATAAATTAAAACTTGTGTGTAAATATTCCATTATATTTTTTGTGACTTATTTTATGTTTTAATTTTATGTTCTTGTACGGGAAAGAAATATACCTTCTCGTATAATCCTGTTGATCAAGTCTGCGTTCCTCCGTACGACGTCGCTTTATCACCTGAAAACACAAACGTGAGCTAGTCGGCGGGTGGGTGCCGGAAACCTCTCCGATGCCTAAGTCAGAAAGATTGTCAAATAGGCAAAAGCTCTATGTCTTCAGAAAACAAAATTGCGTTACCTCTTCAAAGGTGATATAGGTGAGCTTTTATAGGTTTCGTGTGGTACAATCTTAATAGGACTCTTACTCCTCCATGCAGAGTCCTCCAAGGATTCACACTCCTGAGAGATAATGCTTCTCTCAACACCCCCCTCACTGCTTAAACCAAGTGAGATGGTTTTACCATAACCGAACTACCAGTATGACCGAAGTACACGTTAGTTAGGCACTTACTTCTCTTTCTCTTACCTCGGTTTCCCATACTAAGACTGAGCTAACCATAAGAGAGTTGAGCCGAACTATCTTCAGAACCAAGTCCTCTCAAGGACTTGACACACCTCGGTTTTCATGCGCCCCGACCGAACTCACTGTTGAAGACCGAACTTCACTCAACACACTTCTCAACCGAAGTACAAATAAGGCCTTATGCGACCGCGCTAACCATCACGGTTGTGCGATCGGTCTGACTTCAATACTACCTCTCCAGACTGGAGTAACTTATATGGTCATTCTACTCGGCCCCTCGTAGTGCGGCCAAAACTGGCCCATTACTTGGCTTGGCCCAGCTCGGCCCATTTCATCCAGCTCGGCCCAATTTACATATAAATTACCCTCTCAATTGTCCCTTAATTCCGTCTGCAAAGCATGATAGGGATTACCTGCTTATCAGCCGAGCTAGAGTTTTACCTCTCTAGCCGAGCTAAAAACACCTCATTAGCCTTTCCAGCCGAGACAAAACACTAGCTTTTCTAGCCGAGCTACACTCCAGCTGAACTGCGCACGTTCGGTCAAAAAACGTCTTTTCAACTGCAGTAACTGAAACGCTTCTTCTCCCAGGGACACGTGGCAGCCTTTTATTGGTCAATCCCAACTGTCGCGCCGCCCTCGTACTCCACACTTTTTGAACAGTTCCCGCTCTTTTCCTTTTACACCAAAAGAACTCCTCATTTTTGAATCACACCATACTCTGTTCATCTTCTCTCTCTCTGTGCCTCTGTTCTGAGCTTGGAGTTGCTGCGTTTGAGTTCTTCATTGCTGCCTTTGCTTCTACCTCCAGCTTCTTCCTCTGGTAAGCTTTCAAAAACCTATTTCTGTTTCTCTTGTTTTCGTTTTGTTCCATAGTAATCTGTTTTGTGTGTTTTTTGCAAAACACTTTTCGTGCTTAGCTTTGTTTCTGGAAAGAACTTCGTAAGAACACATGAATACATACAATACCCTGTAGAATATTTGATTTTGATCCATAATCACGAAGCAACCGAACTAGGAAACGTTTTAGCTTATATATAAAGATATAGGAAAACTGGAACCGAAGTAGCACTTGACTATACAACAGTAGTTTCAATAGGCCACCAACGGATTCAGATTTAGCCGAAATAAAAATGCGCCGAACTAGAAAATCTTGGCCCTCGACCGAGCTAAGCCTTGGGGGCTAAGCCAGCTTTCTCAGTTTCTAAGCTGAACTTAGAAAGCTGCCCCTTGATGCTTAACCGGAATAACAAAACCATAAGCAGAACCGAGATAACCAAACATCTCGCCGAACCGAGATAACAAGCACCTTTCAGAAACCGAGGTAGATCGTATAGTACCCTGCGTAGCCAAAGTAGGACTTGTCTTTTCTTGCTTTGTTTTTTGTAGCACGGTCAACGATCTGTGCTTAAGACCTTGTTTTCCACTTTGCAGACTTAGGTTGCCAGGCACTTCCCTGCGCTCAGCCGAGCTACTGAGCACATTTTTTCGATCGAGATAATTTATTCTTAACTTATACAATAAATGGGGAAATATAGGTTCCTAGTAGAAACCCCAGGAGGCCTAGCCGAATTCAGAAAGGATTACAACATTCCAGCCGACGTAAACCTCACCTTAGCCGAACAAGATGTTGACCCATGGGGCAACGAAGGTTTCGTCCCCTTTACCTTCAATCAATAATAGAAACCGGACTTAGATTCCCAGTCCAACCCTTAATATGTGAATTCCTTAGGCAAACCAGACTATGCCCAACCCAGCTGTCCACCAATACATACCGCATAATAATGGGTATAGCCGCACTGAACCACCAAACCGGTCTCCACCTAGGTTTGGCCGAGATACTTCACCAATACTCCATAGGATCCAAGAACGAAGGCTGGTGTTATTACTTGAGAATACGCCGTGGCCGAGAAAAAATAATTAAGAATACACCGGACAAAGACCTGAATGACGATGACTTCTTCTGGGTGTCTGAGAACTTTGAGGACCTTCAAGCCCAGATTCCTGGCCGAAGAATAAATTGGAAAAAAAGGGAAACCCGGTATACATACTTCGGTCTCAATTCATTCTTTTCTTTGTAATTCGGTTTTCATTCTGAACCGGACTAACAGTTATCTTCTTTTTGCAGATAAAGCCCATCTACTATCGAACTACGGTTACCCAAACCTTGGTGTTCTGCGCGCCGCACTACGAGTTAAGGAGAGAGGTTGGGCAAAACTCCTGAATTTCGAGCCGACCTACCGATACAGCGGTCGCCGAAAAACGAGGGTGACTGACTTTCTCCTTGAAGAAGCACCGGAACCGGACCCATCCCTGCCCCAGATTGTCCTTGTGCCACTTACTGCCGAACAAGAAATGGCAAAGAAGAACAGGCTAAAGGCCCTTCTGACCGCAACAACTCCAACCGACGTGCGACCAACCGTCCAAGCCACTGAAACCGTGGTGGCCCTTCCATCCCAGCAGCCATCCACTTATCGCCGAAACAAGCGTGCTCGGACTACCCAAACCGAGCCACGTCTTGCTGATGAAAGACGAGACCGTTCTGCCATAAAGCTCTCCTCTAAGCCCCCAGCAAAGCCTTCAGCCGGAGCAGTCCGATCCGAACTGCCTCCTCCTCCAAATGGGCTCCTACCCTCTCCTTCAACAACCGAGATATCACTGCTTCAGATTCTGTGGTTGCGGAGAAGGACCACTTGTTGGCTTTCAACTTGGCCAAAAGTGTGTGCCTTCCCAAGGATATGGAGCACCATTACAAACAGCTTAACACCGAGCTGAAGTCAATCTGGTCTTCTACGAAGTCCATGATCCTGGTAAACAGCTTTCTTCTTTCTATGTAAATTTCTTCCAACTTTGAGTCCGGCTAACGTTACTTCTCATTTGCAGGCCATTCAGAAAAACCAAGTCACTCATAGGAGGGTCATGGAACTTCGGCGCAATACAAGGGAGGCAATGGCGGAAGCCGATTCAAAGTCAGCCGAGCTGGAGGATGCTAAAAAACAGCTGGCCGAGCTTCGTGCTGAGAACGGTCAGCTGACTGAGGTGGTGAATTCGGCCGAGGCCGAGAAACAAAAGATCGCCATTGAGACAAAGGACAAGTACCTGCGTCACTTGGCTTCGATTGAGAAGAAGAAAGATACCGAAATAAGCAAACTGAAGGCCGAAATAAAGAAAGTCGAAAAACGAGGCTTCAAGAAGGCCGAAGAAGCGTACACTCTACAATGTGACGTAGCAAAAGATCTATTTTTCAAATGTGGTTGGAGGACTGCGGTGGAGAAGCTCGGTTGTACGCCCGATACCGAGGTCTACAACGCTCCACCGTACTCCATTCCAGCTTCGCTTTCGCAATATGCTGCCGATCTCCAAAGGCAGCTTCTTGAGGGGTCTGGTGATGAAGATGATGATGATGATGACTCTGAAGAAGATGAGCCAACTCTCACCTCGGTCGTCAATGAACAACAAAATAATCAGTCAGCTCGGTTGGAGCAAGTCATTGAAGACCCGACTCATGAGTTGCAGCCAAATGATACCGAAGTTCAGGCTGACACCGAGCTCCCTCCTAACACCGTGCTCCCATCGGCCACAATGCTCCCATCTGATACCGGTCTTCAGGCAGATGCCGATGTAGAATTTGACGCCGAACTTGATGAACTTTTGCGCTGATTGTCTTTTTTCTTTCTTCTAATTTTGAACTTTGTAACCGGGCTGTGGCCCCCCAATTATATTTGTTTTGCACTTCAATGAAATGATCTTCAACTCTTATTTCGGTTTTGTTTGAGTATGCTTGCATTTGCAATGAATTTTCCATGAACTGTGATTTCGGTTTAGCTATCTAACTCACTAGCCAACCACTCTTTAACCGATATAAATACTTCGGCTGAAGAGTACAAAGAGTTGGTTTAATCCAGCCAACCACTCTTCGGTCGATATAACTTACTTCGGCTGAAGAGTATAAAGAGTTGGTTTAATCCAGCCAACCATTCTTCAGCCGTACACTTACTTCGGCTGAAGAGTATAAAGAGTTGGTTTAATCCAGCCAACCACTCTTCGGTCGATATAACTTACTTCGGCTGAAGAGTACAAAGAGTTGGTTTAATCCAGCCAACCATTCTTCAGCCGTACACTTACTTCGGCTGAAGAGTATAAAGAGTTGGTTTAATCCAGCCAATCTGTCACGACCCAAACCCGGCCCTATGGGTTTAGCACCGTAACTGGCCAGTAATCCGAGATTACCGAAGGCCTGTCGAACAGTAATACAGATAAACAGAGTACAGGGCCTGGCGGAAGCCAATACAGTAAGTAACTAGTGTCCATTGAGCTGTGAAAATCTGTATGCCAAAAACGTTTTTCATGCATTCAAACAGTTTAGAACAGTACAGTCTATACAATCATTTGCAGTCAGTCGGTACAGGGATCGAATCCCTAGGCAACAGTACGGTATAACAGTAGACAGCCTATATAATAGTACAAAACAGTAGGGAGACAGGTGGGGGAAACAAAAACACCCCAAGCCATAGCATGGCAACCCGGAACCTCGCAGTGAGGTACATAGGCTGGCTTGACAAAACTGGGGACCGACCCACGCTCCTAGCTCCGGTCTGGTAGCTGAGCACCTACATATATATATAAACAGTGAGCTAAAGCCCAGTGAATAACATAAAGCGTAAAGAGGTTATGAATGAATGTCCTTACAGTAATGAAATCGGTTCACTAAACAGTATTTCAGTCTTTCAGTATTTCAGTCAATCAGTCATATGTGGTACATCCATTAGCCTATAAACAGTAGGTCCAAAGGACCGGGTCTTAACAGACCCAACAGTAATGATGGCCATCAGTCAGTAAATAGTATGGTTCCACAAGGGGACCGACAGAGCTCTGTAACAGTAACAGTCAATGCTAAGGATGCCACAGTACAGTTTAGAATACAGGACATACATTCATTCAGTAAACAATATCAGTTCAATAAACAATTCAGTTCAGTATTCAAAAGATAATCATTTTGAACATATCTTTACACAATTGTTACTCACAGAGATTGGGCTAATAGCAGCTAGAGCGCGTCCCCGAGAGCCAACCCTAAATAGTTAACAAATAGAACACACACTAAGTTCACAGTCGGAAGGGTGATAATTAAATCCCTAAATTTCCTCGGTGTGGTTCTATGTCTAAATCCTCACTAAGATGCCTTAAACTAGGCCTAAGAATGCCTAGGATGGGATGAGGATGCAAAAATACAGTTGGAAGGCATTTTTCAAAAGTTGCTGAAAACAGGGGTCTCGCTCGAGCGAGCCTTCCTTCGCTCGAGCGAGCTTCCAAAATCAAAGGCTTCGCTCGAGCGAACAATCCTTCGCTCGAGCGGTCTGATGAAACAGTAAAGTACTGGATGCTCGATTTTTACGCGCGATACCACGCTCGATTCTCGCTCGAGCGAGCTTACAAAACCAAAGGGCTCGCTCGAGCGAGGAATCCTTCGCTCGAGCGAGGAAGCCAAATCTGGAATTTCCAGATTTGTCTCCCAAGTTCGAACCAAGCATTCAACCATCCAAAACTCAACCTCTTGGCCCCAAATTCTGGAAAATACACTTAACCTCAATGTATAACAAGTTTCAAAAGCTAATTTGCACATGCAAGGGCCAAGGGTGGGTCAATTAAAGCCATTTTCAAACCCATTTTCAAGAACACTTTGCAAACATGCAATGCATGAGTTTTTGACCAAATTCAAGGTTCAAATCTTGCTCTAATGAGCTCCAATCTTTGAAAATAACTTAAAAGCATGGACTAATACAAAAACATGGACATGCATGCACAATTTATCATGAATTCAACTTCAAAATGCACCAAAATGGCCATGCATGCATGATATATGCTCCAAATCAACATTATAGAACTAATTCATGGTTCAACTCTCAAATTTGGCATGAATCATGCAAGAATCAACCTTAAATACACAATCAAAGAGATGGATTCCTACCTTAAGTCTTGTATTCAAGGTTTAGGAGTTCAACTATGCAATCAACCTTCCAAATCTACAAGTCTCCAAGCAAAATGAGATGAAATCAAGCCTTCCCCTCACTTACACTCTCTAATTTCAGTGGAGCAAGGAAATAGGAGAAGAAATGTTTTGATTAAGTGTATAAGGCTCCAAACAATGATAAGAATAAACAAAAGCCACTCAATGGCAAAATGGTAATTACGTCAAACTCTTTAATTGGCTTTATTTAATCTAGTTTAATCATTCCTAATCAATTTTCAGATAAATAGATCATTAAATCACCAATATTCTACTGGTCCCAAAACTCTAAACGGTTCCTAATTCGGCCGCCGATAAGGCCTTCAATTAGCAGTTAAACATACGAATTCAAACAGATAATCAATCACTCAAACAGATGCAATATGCAATTCAATAGATAACTTATTCAATTTCAGTTTCGATTTCAATCAGTCGATTCAGTACTTCAGTTAATCCAATTATCAGTCATTATCACTTCAGTTTAGCAATAATCAGTATATAATTCAGTGGTTATTCAGTAATCGGTACGAGGGTTGTTACACAATCACTCTTCAGCCGTACACTTACTTCGGCTGAAGAGTATAAAGAGTTGGTTTAATCCAGCCAACTACTCTTCAGCCGTACACTTACTTCGGCTGAAGAGTATAAAGAGTTGGTTTAATCCAGCCAACTACTCTTCGGCCGATATAACTTACTTCGGCTGAAGAGTACAAAGAGTTGGTTTAATCCAGCCAACCATTCTTCAGCCGTACACTTACTTCGGCTGAAGAGTATAAAGAGTTGGTTTAATCCAGCCAACCACTCTTCAGCCGTACACTTACTTCGGCTGAAGAGTATAAAGAGTTGGTTTAATCCAGCCAACCACTCTTCGGCTGATATAACTTACTTCGGCTGAAGAGTACAAAAAGTTGGTTTAATCTAGCCAACCATTCTTCAGCCGTACACTTACTTCGGCTGAAGAGTACAAAAAGTTGGTTTAATCCAGCCAACCATTCTTCAGCCGTACACTTACTTCGGCTGAAGAGTATAAAGAGTTGGTTTAATCCAGCCAACCACTCTTCGGCCGATATAACTTACTTTGGCTGAAGAGTACAAAGAGTTGGTTTAATCCAGCCAACCTCTAGGTTGCTTTTTCCAGCCAACTTAGAATAAGTGTTTTGGTTATACCGACCAAAACGTCCTGCAGCCTGGATCCCGATCCTGGGCTTAGGAGGGGTGTTGGTTTAATCCAGCCAACCTCTAAGTTGGTTTTTCCAGCCAACTTAGAATAAAGTGTTTGGTTATACCGACCAAACGTCCTGCAGCCTGGATCCTGATCCTGGGCTTAGGAAGGGTCATAGTTGGTTATTTCGGCCAACTATGTTTACAATGCTACTAACTTACGAAAGCTACTTTCTACTAAAAACAATTATGCTAAAAAAGAATCGATTTGTTTTATTGATGAAGTAAAAGTTTACACATACTTAAAGAGAAAAAAAGCTAGAAATAAAACAACTTGAGATTTGCAGTGTTCCATGGCCTGGGAATTGCTTTGCCGTCCTCATCTTCCAAGTGGTATGCCCCTTTGCCTGCTAATCCGACCACTTTGTAAGGTCCTTTCCAATTAGGTCCCAACTTGCCATCCCCTAGAACTAAGGTGTTTCCCATTACTTTGCGCAGCACCCAATCCCCGATCTTGAATTGCCTTGGATGCACTGTTTTGTTATACTTTCTGGACAACTCTTGTTGGTAGGAGGTGATGTGAACCAATGCTCTGTCTCTTCTTTCTTCCGCAAGGTCAAGCTCCAATGCTATGGCTTCGCCATTTAAGTCTAGATCAAAGTTTTTGCTTCGGATTGTGGGGAGGCCCACTTCTAATGGGATAACCGCTTCCATGCCATAAGCTAAGGAGAATGGTGTTTCTCCTGTTGATCGTCGAGGCGTGGTGCGGTAAGCCCATAAAACATGAGGGAGCTCTTCTGCTCACTTGCCTTTGGCTCTCTCTAACCTTTTCTTCAATCCATCCAAGATTACCTTATTTGACGCTTCTGCCTGTCCATTTTCTTGGGGATATGCTGGTGTGGAATTGTAGAACTCTATCTTGTACTCTTCACAAAAGCTTCTGAAAATTCTGCCGTCAAACTGAGTGCCGTTGTCTGAGATCAGTGCCTTTGGTATGCCAAAGCGAGTGATAATATTCTGCCAGATGAACTTCTTTACATCTTTCTCCTTGATTGACGCTAAGGCTTCTGCTTCCACCCACTTTGTGAAGTAGTCAGTTGCGGCAAGAAAGAACTTCCTGTTGCCTGGTGCTATTGGAAGTGGGCCTACTATGTCCAATCTCCACATTGCGAAGGGCCATGGACTAGTCAAAGGTAGAAGTTCTCTGGCAGGTTGGTGTATTTGGTGTGCGAACTTTTGACACTTTTCGCACTTTTTAATGTACTTCTCTGAATCCGCTTGCATGTATGGCCACCAGTATTCTTGCGAGATTGCTCTGTATGCCAATGATCTTCCTCCTTGATGGCTGCCACAAACACCCTCGTGTATTTCGAATAGGAATGCTTCCACTTTGCTGGGGTGAACACACTTCAAGTAAGGTCCTGAAAACGACTTCCTGTACAATGCTAAGGATGGGGAGAGCCAAAATCGCTGTGACTTTGCTCTTATTCTGTTGGCTTCTTTCTTTTCTTCTGGTAAGGTGCCGTCTTTCAGGAACAGTATGATGGGGTCCATCCAAGAAGGGCCTAACTCTGTACAACATACCTCTTCTGCTTCTGGGTCTTCAATGCTTGGTCTAGGCAGGTAGTCGATTAGTAGTGGGTGAGGTATGGAGGCATCTGCCATTGAGGCGAAGCCTGCGAGTTCATCTGCTCTGCTATTTTCCTCCCTGCCAATCTGTTCTATTCTCACTACTTCAAACTTCTTTATCTCCGTCCTGACCAGTTCTTGGTACTTGGCCATTCTATCATCCTTTGCCTCGTAGTCGCCAGATATTTGGTTTACCACCAGCTGCGAGTCGCTGTAGACCATTAGCTCGGTGGCCTTCATGTAGAGTGTCGACTTGAGTCCTGCTAGAAGCGCTTCATACTCCGCTTCGTTGTTTGATGCTGGGAAGCCAAGGTTAATTGCCTGCTCCACTTCTAGGCCGTCTGGAGAGATGAGGACTATGCCAAGTCCTGCTCCATGTCGGTTGGAAGCTCCATCCACGAAGAGCTTCCACATCTCTCCAACGAACAACTTCCAGCAGGTGGAGGGATCAGATGATGCCTTGGGGTCTTCCATGTTGCTGGTGGCTTCTTCAGAGTCCATGCTCGCTGTCTGTCCCTTGCTTTCTGTTTGTACCAAGTCTTTATTTGCCGGTGAGTCCTGACTTGTTGTAGCATGGTTTGTTTCTTCTTTCCTTCCTTTATTCTAGTCTGCCTTGGGGCCTGACTGAGTAACCAGTACCAGGGGTTGCGCTATTCCGACGTCAACTTCCATCCCTAGTTCGGTTGTCTTAGTTAGGTCGACTGGGCAGATGTGATGACTTCCTGGTGTGAATTCTGCGACAAAATCTACCAATGCTTGTGCTTTTATTGCGGTCCTAGGTTGGAACTTGATGTCGTATTGTCCCAACTCTACTGCCCACTTCAGAATTCGCCTAGAAAAGTTCGTTCTTTCAAATAAGGCCTTTAATGGGAAGGCTGTGAGGACAACTATGGTGTGGGCGTGAAAGTAATGCGATAACTTCCTTGAGGCCATCATCAAGGCCAATGCCAGTTTCTTCAGTGGCAAGTACCTTGTTTCGGCGCCCAGTAATGTCTTGCTGACATAGTAGATAGGAAGATGTTGGATTCCTTCTGCGTGGACCAACACTGCGCTAATTGCATGCTGCGAGACCGCCAGGTATAAGAAGAGTTCTTCTCCAGGGATTGGGATTACGAGTAGTGGTGGAGAAGACTTGTATTCTTTTAGGCTTTCCAGGGCGTGGTCGCATTCTTCGTCCCACTCAAACTTAGCCTTCAGTGCATGGAAGAATGGTCGTAGCCTGTCTGATGACCGGCTTATGAACCGGTTGAGCGCAGCCGCCATGCCAGTGAGATGCTGCACTTCCTTTACTGAGTTTGGCCTCTCCAGATCCTGTATTGCTTTGATCTGAGAAGGGTCCGCTTCTATACCTCGGTCAGTCACCAAGAAGCCTAGGAATTTGCCAGATCCTACTCCGAACGCACACTTCGACGCGTTGAGGCATAACTTATGCTTTTTCAGGATCTCGAACATCTCACCTAGGTCCTTGAGATGGTCATTCTCATCTTTGCTCTTGACCACCATATCGTCGATGTAAGCCTCCATTGTTCTGCCTAACAATGGCTCAAACATCTTGGTGACCATTCTTTGAAATGTCGCCCCTGCGTTCTTCAGGCCGAAGGGCATGACCTTGTAGCAGTACAATCCTCTTGGAGTTGTGAAAGATGTGACCTCCTGGTCTGGTTCATGCATGGCGATTTGGTGGTAGCCTCTGTATGCATCCAGAAAGCTAAGTCGATTGTGCCCTGCCGTTAGGTCTACCAGTTGATCTATCCTTGGTAGAGGAAAGCTATCTTTTGGGCACGCCTTATTGACCGTTTTGTAGTCGACGCAGACACGCCATTTGCCATTCTTCTTTGGCACTACGACGGTGTTGGAGATCCATCTTGGGTAGTGCACCTCTCTGATTGCCCCTGCTTCTAGTAGGTTTCCTACTTCTTCCGCCACTATTTCGGCGTGGTGGAGCGCCGATCTGCGGGTGCGTTGAATGATCGGTCTGGCAGAAGGGTGGACGTTGAGTTGGTGACAGATGAAGTTGGGATCAATGCCTGGCATGTCATATGGGGTCCAGGCGAACACTTCGATGTTGGAGGTCAGAAATTCCAAGACTTCCAATCTCTCAGTGCTGGACAACGACGAACCAAGCAGAAAGAACTTATCCAGGTTCTTTCATCTATTCTGACCTCCACCAAGTCCTCTACCGCTTTCTGACTAGCCGCTTTGCCGACATCCGCGAATAGTTCATTACTTTCAGGTTCTTCAACCGAATGAACATATCCTTTGGTAGCGCGGCTGCCGTTCGCTATGACAAAGCACTGTTTTGACATGATCTGATCTCCATAAAATTTTTCTATTATTCCGGTGTTGTTTGGAAACCGCATCACTTGGTAGTAGGAGGACGCCACCGAGCGCATGGCATACAGCCATGTTCTGCCCAAGATAATGTTGTAAGTGGAGGGGACCTTTAATACCCAAAACTCCACTTGTTTTGTCACACTCCCTGCTCTGACTGGGAGGATGATTTTGCCGATGGGCCATTTTGGCATGGAGTTGAACCCAATAAGGGGAGATACTGCAGGCGCCAAGTCCTTATCTTGCAATTTGAGTTGTTTAAAGGTTTCATAGTACATGATTTCACACGAACTACCCTGGTCAATCAGAATCCGCTTAACGTCAAAATCCTTGACTCGGAGAGTGACGACCAAGGCATCGTTGTGAGGGCAATAGATCCTTGCCAAGTTTTTATCCGAAAAAGACATGACATTTGTGGCCTCTGTCTTCCCCTTCTTGACGACTGGTTGGGCACTCAGCACCTCTCTTAAGTGCTCAGCCTTTTTGATTGAACCTCTGAGCTCGCATACACGCTCAGGTTTAAAGACTCCATGTATTACGTTGATGACGCCTTGGGGCGGGGGCGTCGATCGGTATCCCATTGGGGTTATTGTGGTCCTGGGGGGCTGGCTGTGCCCCCTCCCTCTATGTATTTGTCCAGGTGGCCTGCTGCCACCAACTCTTCCAGATGCTTCCTCAATGGCGTGCAATTCTTAGTGCGGTGCCCCTTTTCTTTGTGAAAGGTGCACCTGGATCTGTTATCATAGTCCTTCTAGGCCTCGCCTAGCTTGGCTGGCCACTTGACGAAAGGCTCGTCTCGAATCTCATTAAGTATACGGTAGATCAGTTTCTTGAATACCGTGGTTATGGCAGTGCGGACTCTCAACCATCTCTTGTCCTGGTTCTCGCCGTTGTCTCGCCTGCCTCGTCCGTTTCGGTTTTGGCGATCTACCGTATTGTCCTTTGCTGATGTCTTCTTCTCTGGTGCTGTGGTCGCGCCAGATTTTGCTTTGGCACGAGCACCATCCTCTTCCACCCTGATGTGCTGATGCACTCTCTCCATCAGGGCCTCCATGGTGAGGGGCGGTGTCATGGTGATAGAGTCCCTCAGTCTGTTCCCGACTGGAAGGCCTCTTTTATATTGCGCAATGGCGAGATTGGTTGGGGCAGTCCCCCATCTGGTTGAATGTCTCCCAGTAGCGACTGTTGTATGACCTCAGGGTCTCCTTATCGCCCATGTCGATGGAGAGTAACTGGTCGATCTCCACCGGGGTTTTCGTGTTTGTTCTGAATCGCGTTACAAACGCCTCCGCCAGTTGCGCCCAGGAGGCTATGCTGCCCTTTGGAAGCTTTTTAAACCAAGTCAAGCCAAGGTCGCCAAGGCTTGAAGGGAATAGGATGCACATCAAGGCCTCGTTCCGCCGGTACACAGCCATGACCTGGCGGAAAGTGGCTCAAGTGCGAGTAGGGGTCCGTCTTCCCCTCATACGTTGTGAATTTAGGCTGTAGGAAGCCTGACGGAAGGGGCGCGTTTTCTATTGCTGGGACGAACGGTGAGGTCTGCAGCCTCGCCAATGCCTTGTCCGTTGGTTCGTATGCCGGACGCGGTATTGGCATTCCAACCTCGACGCTTCTATGCGTCCGATGAGCCAACCGCTGTAAGGCAGGAACCCTGTGTGGATCACGCGCCCTGGCGTCCTCCTTCCATCGTGCCTTCTCTTCTAGCACGGATCGTAGGTCGGACGATTTGGGTAATTCCGTCTGTCTAGACCTCGTCTGGTGCGTATGTGAGGGCCAATATGTGCTTCTCTCAGTGTATGACCTCTCAGACCTCGTTCTCTCAGACCTGGAGTGACGAGTCCTGGAAGATCTGGATTGCGTGTCGCCTGTCCTGAGGCTTCTGTTCTCTGCTTGAGAGGGTGTAGAATTCCTACTACGACCCTCTGAGTGGCGAGGGAGCGTCTTGTTGTTGCGCCCCTCTCCTGTCGCCACTTCTTTTCCTTTTACCTGGCGCTTAAGAGATTCCATGTCCGCTGCCATCCGACGAATCAACTCATCTTGTTCCCTAACGCGATCCTCCAGAGCTTGAGGATCAATCATGCGCCTTTGTCTTTCTGGGCTTTGCGAACGAAAGGGATGAGGGCTGTTATTCCGCCTTCGTCCCCTTACATCCCACCTGGAATTCTGTCTTTGCGGCTCCAGGTTCGCCATGGGAGTGACCAAGGGTAGGCCTTCCCGCCTTGCACCCCATCTGGGGTTTGTCCGTCAATGGGGGACTGGGGTAACTCTTCATTGTTCGCCATTGATGTTTGAGAGAAAAAGCTTGATCAAGAGGTTGTTCTTGTCTGTATTCCCACAGACGGCGCCAATTGTACGGGAAAGAAATATACCTTCTCGTATAATCCTGTTGATCAAGTTTGCGTTCCTCCGTACGACGTCGCTTTATCACCTGAAAACACAAACGTGAGCTAGCTGGCGGGTGGGTGCCGGAAACCTCTCCGATGCCTAAGTCAGAAAGATTGTCAAATAGGCAAAAGCTCTATGTCTTCAGAAAACAAAATTGCGTTACCTCTCCAAAGGTGATATAGGTGAGCTTTTATAGGTTTCGTGTGGCACAATCCTAATAGGACTCTTACTCCTCCATGCAGAGTCCTCCAAGGATTCACACTCCTGAGAGATAATGCTTCTCTCAACACCCCCCTCACTGCTTAAACCAAGTGAGATAGTTTCACCATAACCGAACTACCAGTATGACCGAAGTACACGTTAGTTAGGCACTTACTTCTCTTTCTCTTACCTCGGTTTCCCATACTAAGACCGAGCTAACCATAAGAGAGTTGAGCCGAACTATCTTTAGAACCAAGTCCTCTCAAGGACTTGGCACACCTCGTTTTTCATGCGCCCCGATCGAACTCACTGCTGAAGACCGAACTTCACTCAACACACTTCTCAACCGAAGTACAAATAAGGCCTTATGCGACCGCGCTAACCATCACGGTTGTGCGATCGGTCTGACTCCAATACTACCTCTCCAGACCGGAGTAACTTATATGGTCATTCTACTCGGCCCCTTGTAGTGCGGCCAAAACTGGCCCATTACTTGGCTTGGCCCAGCTCGGCCCATTTCATCCAGCTCGGCCCAATTTACATATAAATTACCCTCTCAGTTCTTAACATCGGTGATTATTCAATCATATGCGCTTTAATTTTTTATTCCATCATTTTTGTTGGATGATGGAATATGTGAGGTACCCCACTAGTTTGGGAAGTTTGGGACTTGGATTTTTTTTGATTTTTTAATTTTTTGTAAAATAAAAAAAAAAAACACATCCAAACAAAATATCACATTCAATTCCATAATCATTTTACTTTTTCTCTCACAAACATCACATTCAATCACAAAAAAAATCCAACTATCTTCCAAACACAAAAAAAAAAAATTTCCAATAATATCCTACAACTAAAAAAACCTACATAAAAACTCACTTCCCAAACACCCACTAAGTGGTTGATAGAAAATGCATCAAACCCCCATTGGGGAGTGACCCTCAGGACTCTCAGTAGGGTCTGATTGGTCAAAAAAAAAATTTTTTTTTTTGAAGTCTTGCGCAGCTGGGCTGGGGGTGCCCCCCACTGGGGGGGTCCCAGCACGACTGGTGGTTGATTTAGTAGTAAAAATTCATGAAAAATGCCTAACACCCCCAGTGAGGGTCACTGGGATCTCCTCCCATTGGTCAAAAATTATTTTTTATTTTTTATTTTTTATTTTTCAATGAAGAAAGGATGACATCTCAATGGAGGTTGTCAGTGGGAGTCAGCCCAATGGAGGTGTGTAGCATGGCCCAAAATTTGTGTTTCTTTGTTCAATGTTTAGGTTTGAATCTATATAACTGTTTGATGTGGTCGAATATACACTCCGTTACCTGGAACATGTGGACTTCAACCCTAACATAAAGGCGATAAGTCCTCCAGCAGATAAGGACAATACTTCCTGCCAGTGAATGTGTGAAAATAACGGCTCCGTTTGGTAAGAAATTTAAATTATAATTCTACCTATTAATTTAAGTGTGTTATTTATTTTAAACTTTTAAATTATAATTTTATATTTATTTATCAAAATTCAATTCAAAACATAATTATTACTTTTCAAAATTCATAACTAAATATATAATTCAAAACTCAATTCAAATCAATATTTTAATTTTTTTAAATATTTTTTAAATATTTTAATTCTGTTAAGATTTTAAATATTTTAATATTTAAATATGTTATGATTTTTTTAATTTTTTAAATATTTTTTAATATTTTAATTTCAAAATATTACGATTTTAATTTTTTAAAATTTAAAATATTTTATAAAAATAAATTGAAACTCTATTTTATAAAAATATTTTTAAATATTTTAATTTTTTTGTTATGTATTTGGTTACGATTTGAGTGTGGAGTTGTGAAAGTAGTATGGAGTTTCGACTTATGTGCTTGGTTATGAATTTTAAAAATAATTTCTTAATTGAGTTTTGTTTTGTGTGTTTGGTTACGATTTGAATATAAAGTTGTTTTTAAATTTAAAATATTAACATTTTAAATTATTTAAATTTTTTGAATATTTAAATTATTTAAATTTTTACGATTAAATTTTTTTGAATATTTATTTTAATTTTTTACTTATTAAATTTTTTAAATTATTTAAATATTTATGATTTAAATTTTTTGAATATTTATTTTAAAAAAAATTATTTCCTTTGTAGTATTTTCAATTAAAAATTGATTAATGTTATTTTCTGTTAATAATAAATTTTTTTAATTGAATTTTTTTTGTTAAAGACGCTTCATTTTGTTAAAGAAAAAGTGTGATGAAGACGCTTCATTTTGTTGTTAAAAAAAGGGTCATCATTTTGGAAATTTTTTTTATTGAATTTAGAATTTTGATAAAATACAATAGCTTTTTAGATGTCAAATACTACGTAGCGTATACACATAAGGCTATGTAAAATACCATCCAATTTGTTAAAATTGTACCGATCCGCATCAATTCACACCGCTCTAACCGTTAACCACGGTTTAAATTTTAAAATTTATAATTCGCCAACCAAACCACTCCGCTTCGCTCTGTTATAATTAATACGTATACATTTTTTAACTTCTAATGAAATATCAATGTAAAAATGAGTGTGAGAGATATTTAAAATATGAAATTTATTACAAATTAGTGGTTATATCTATGAAACATATTAGGTAAAATTACTTTGTGTTAGAGCATCTCCAACGCTTAACCAAAATTTTCACCAAATCTGAGTCCAAAAAATCGCTTTTCACCAAATCTGATATCGAGCTCTCCAACGCTGCATCAAATCCCATGGGGTCAACCGGTTGGTCGACCGGTTGGTCGACCCATAGGTCAACCGGTAAGTGTAAAATAATAGGATTGTTGAGCAAAACCCCTTTGAACTGCTTGAACCCTGCTTGAACCCACGTCTGTGAACCGGGGAAGGGGCGACCGGTTGGTCGACTGGCGGGTCGACTGGCGGGTCGACCGGTCATGCAATAATTTTTTTTTTTTTCCCTCCATTTCTGTTCCCAATTATTTTTCCTCTTTCTTTTTCCCTCCATTACATATATATGTCTGGCGTATGAATTAAGCTGTCACATAAATCTACTATCCATATGCCAAACCATAAGTTCAACAAAAAAGAGCATCATGAATACCTTCAAATCCATGATATTGAATTCATTTTCATCCTCCTCTTCTTTGTCTTCCTCTGATGATGATTCTGATGATGACAATATCGTTACACTTTTAGGAGCTTATGACCAGAACAATACTAATATGCTTCAGATTCTGAAGAGTGATAGCTCAAAGAAGGTAGGTGGTTCTGTTGTAGGTCATAAGTATATACACAGAAATAGAAGGCAGGGTCACGATAGATTGTTTGGAGATTATTTTGCTGCAAATCCTGTGTATCCGCCTACACTATTTCGGAGACGTTTTCGAATGCGTCGTCCTTTATATCTACGAATTTTGAATGCAATCCAAATACACAATTCATATTTTCTTCAAAAACAAGATGCATGTTATGTACTTGGATTATCTCCTCTACAAAAAATGACTTCAGCTATGAGAATATTGTCATATGGTGTTGCAGCAGATGCAGTTGATGATTATGTACGTATCGGAGAAAGTACTGCAATCCAGAGTTTGCAAGAATTTTGTAATTTAGTGATTCAAATATTTGGTGAAGAATATCTGAGATCGCCAACACCAACTGACATTGCTAGACTACTTGCTATTGGAGAGGTTCGGGGGTTTCCTGGCATGTTGGGAAGTTTAGATTGCATGCATTGGGAGTGGAAAAATTGTCCAAAGGCATGGCAAGGTCAATATGTAGGCCATCAAAAGAAGCCGACCATTATTCTCGAAGCAGTAGCATCTTACGACTTATGGATTTGGCATGCATTTTTTGGAATGCCTGGCTCACATAATGACTTGAATGTGTTGGACCGATCGCCTTTGTTTTCGGATCTTGCGCAAGGTAAAGCTCCCCCTGTCCATTATACAATTAACGGACATAATTACGATATGGGTTATTACCTTGCTGATGGTATATACCCTCAATGGGCAACACTGGTTCAAACAATTTCTTCGCCCCAGGGAGCAAAGAGACAACATTTTGCAATGATGCAAGAAGCTGCTAGGAAAGATGTAGAGCGGGCATTCGGAGTGCTTCAATCTCGATTCGCAATTATAGGTGGTGCTGTACATTTTTGGGATTCGAAAATGCTTGCCAACGTAATGAAGACTTGTATTATTTTACATAATATGATTGTTGAAGATGAGAGGGAGGAGCACCTTGACTTCAATTATGAAATTTCATCAACCAACACACCAGTGCAACTTTCCTCTACTCCTATGAATGACTTCCAAACGTTTTTGTCTCGTCATTTAGGTATTAGAGATAAGAATGCATATCATGCCCTCCGTAACGATTTAGTAGAACATATGTGGCATCTGCATGGTGAACACTAAATTCATCACAGTAATACATGTAATTTTGTTTCAAGTTTTGGAATGAAAGGTTGTCTTCTGTGTAGTCTTGATGTTGCTAAGCACTATATAAACTTTGCATTCAGAAGTTATGTGATGACCTGCTGTTGGTCTGATTCAATCTTTCCTATTCACAATTGTGCTGTGTTCAATTCTACCATGAATACCTCTCCAAATATGATATAAATTTAATAATCATTTCGGTAAATTTTTGTTGATGTGCCATAAATCATAACACCACTTCCATTTAAACTTCATTTTAATAATAAAACTTCATAATTATTGCCAGAAGTCAACATTTGATTAATCCACAGAATCATGAATTCTTCTTTGTCTGCTGCTGGTTTGTGATGCTAGCAGCCTAGCATAATGCAGATTTCTTGCTACAGCAACCTGCTTTATAAGTTAAATTATTGAAATATAGACAGATTTCTGGCTGCAGTTCATGCTCAAAGTTTTGGAGCCAATAACTATGACATGTCCCTAAAAATGAAGTTGATTCACTATTGAATGCTAGTTCATTCAATTGACTAATATTATACTGGGCACCATTGCCATATGTGATTGAACTGCTTCAAATTTCTTCCAACTGAATTCTGAGTCCATTGTTAATCTCATTGTTAACACACAGCTTGCACCATGATAATTGTTTACTGATTCATAATAATTTAGATAATTGTTTACTGATTCATAATAATTGCCATAATAATTCATAATACCTTTACTAATTGTGTACTGATTCTTAATGAACTATCTGAAAATTATTATGGCACATTATTCATAATTAAAACATGTTTGAATCAGTAAATGCACCTACTATCAGAACTTTCCATTGTTTTATAATCATTATTGATGTGGCATTGATTTGCGGATGTTGATCTTCCCATTCATTTATTACCTCAGTTGACATGCATTCGACAGACAGAGGAAAAAACACTTAACAAGCCTTCAACTATTTGTCTTCAATTATTTGAACATGAATGTGGATAAATGCATTCCACCTATTTCCACCTACAAATCAGTTTGTGTTCAATTATTTGTGCACACTACACTGCATACGTGAAGAACCACCTACCTTTCATGAACCACATACCAGCTACCAGTCAGTGACTCCATTCCATCAACCATGCCTCATTTTCCACCACCTACCTTTCATTTTCCTCACCACTGGAGCCTCTATATAAACTTACAGTCCACTTCATTCCACCTATATACTAAGGGAAACATCTGAATACCTCTCAGCACTGAATACCTTCATTCCACCTTGCATTCCACTTTCACTTTCACTTTCATACCTCTACCACCTTCATTCCACTTTCACTGAATACCCCTGCCACCTTCATTCCACTTTCACTGAATACCTCACTTCTGCAGATTGCATACCTCTGCCACCAAGGGAAACATCTGCATCAACAAAGGCAGGAAGAAGCACAAGCAGGCAGCATACAAGCAGGCAGCATATCGAAAACAGAGTAAAAATATTGGCCACGGGGCAACCGGTTGGTCAACCGGTTGGGCAACCGGTTGGTCAACCGGCCCTCTGGTTTTTTTTTTTTTCCAATATTTTTGAGTGTATGCTGTCATTTTTACATTTTAATGCTGTATGTATTCAACTTCATGTTTATTTGTTGAACTTTAACCTTCTTAGGAGCATAAACTTCATGTTTGAAACAAATTATATGCTCAATATTTGAACAATTAACATGATGCCTATTTTTGTGGGACTCACTTCTATGTACTGGCATATGCCTCATTTTATATAGTTTCAGTATGCACTTTAGGAAATTGAACATGTAATATGACAAATGCTGTAATAATTACTATGCACTTCTGTATACATGATTTTTAACAGCAGATTGGTTTTTTCTTGATAATTCAAACATTAATTTTACACTTACTTTTATTTGCTAGTGCATGTATGTTATATCAGTATGCATTCAGAAAATACTTCTGCAGATCACATTTTAGTACAAATATTGAGCATGCATTCAAGAAACACTCATCAACTGATCATTTGGCTTCTCACTACCTATCACACACACTCACACGCAGAACAAGGTGATGATTTAAATTACACCACCAAATAATTTTCAAACAGTGAGGGTTATTACTGTCATTAGAATTTGAGTACAAATTGGCATGGGATTTACAAAACATAGTATAAGTTAGTCATGTTAAATATGCACTTCAGTATGCAGTTCAGTTTAATGAACATGTAATATGAAAATGCACATGTTAGTAGGCATAGTACAAGTTAGTCATGTTTTTCGATTTTCATATGTATTTATAATATTAGAACCATATTCATTTCAATTGTAAGTTAATGTTTTCATGAAAAACAGCAAGCCACTTGTATACACCTTTCATATGTAACACATATTCATTACAATTCAACAGTTATTTACATCATGCCTAGAACTAAAAGAGCGAGACCACAATGAAAGTTCCAACCCTCCACGACGCGAAGAACAGCAGCGTCAAAATCAGTCATACCCTACTGATGATTTTCTCAGTGAAAGTCATGCACTGGCCTTTCCAAACTTCTCCAGCCGACCGATTGTAACAGGGAGGAGGGTAAATCTGCCATCTCAATATGATGCACTATTAGTTAGTAAACTTGAAGCAATGGGGTGGCAAAATTTAATGAATATACCCCAAAAGGTATATCCGCGGCTAGTATCTCTATTTTATGTTCACCTTAGAGGTACTCAAGAAGAAGATGGAAATTTCACTCTGTTGTCATATGTGAAAGGAAAGGGTATACAGTTTGATATTCCTACTTTGGCAGGCATTATTGGAGTTGAGTTAGGTGATGAAAATACCCATTTTCAGACGGAGGATGACTTAGCTAAAATCGTTGGTAATGCTACTGATGTATATACTACTATTTGTCGTAACAGATTTACTGGGACTAGTTTACACGCAAAACATTTAAAACCTTATCTTCGGATTCTCCACCGGTGGATTGTAGAAAATGTCACTCCAAAAAAAGGACATCATGATGCAGTCCCATATTTTAATGCTTATTTGTTATACTGTTTTGAAGTTGGTCATAAGTTAGATTTGTGTTACATAATTATGAAAGAAATGATAATCGCAAATCAAGGTCAATTCACGCATCGGTCATTACTGTTTGGGGCCCTGTTGACCAAAATTTTCAAATTTTTCAAGGTTCACCTTGTAGATGAAACGGAGATGAAAATCAGTTCACCAATTAATCAGTATACAGTGAATCGTGCTGGTGCAGCCTCCAATTTAATAGGAAGTGATAATGCTACAGACAATTCGGAAGATGAAGTCCCACCAGATGATGCTCCACAAGATCCTCCTGCCCATGTGATGGCATCAACAGAACAACCACAATATTGGACTCAGTTTTTGGCCATGGAAGAACAACGTTATAATGAACGAGTTCAATGGGAACAACAAATGGCTAACCAGGTCAATTCTTTGGGTACTCAGTTTGATACATTTGCCACTGCCCAGAATTCATTAATTCAACAATTTGGTGAATTCCGTGTGGATATTGAGCATCGCGTAGATACGATTGAGCATCGGGTAAATGACATATACCATCACTACTACCCTCCTCCACCACCACCACCACCACATGATGACTGTTGATGTATTGGACATTACGTATGTATTTTAGTTTCCGTATTTTGTTCTTGTAACAACCTTTTCTTGGATCTGTTTCTTGGATGTGTAATAAAAACCTATTCACTTATGACATTGGCCGATTGATATATATACTTCATATTGTGGATTTTCATTTTAATGCGTATATGACAAAGGACATTGAATGGCTATTTAAAATAGTTGTAATACTGACATGAGAAAAATGTTATTATCAACAAATTCACTTTATCATAGTTATATACAACTCCACTTACAAATTACTGCAAAAACTTGGTTTAACAACTAAATTTTATCAATTTACCTATAATCCAAGCACTAACCTTGTAATCACAAGAAATGCACATTTCAGAATGTAATTTTTGTCTAGTTTTGTAACATAAAATTTTGTAAGCATTGTTTCTCACCAAGAGTGAACCTTCAATTCATCTTGTGGTTCAGTTGATCATTTTTTTAAAAAATGTTTCTAATTGTGTGGTCAAAGAGTCACAAATAAAGGGAAATTTTTGTTGCCATGGAAGAAGTTTTTTTTTTAGTTGTTTATGCTTTTTTATTACTATGAAACTTTGCATAAAATGAAAATGTTGGCAAAGATTTTGACTAATTCATTACCCCCAAATACGCATTCTTCATTGACATATGGCAAAAATACATGACAAAAATTCATAAAACCAATAAATCTAACCAATACAAGTTAGATGTAATAATTTTAAATAATAAAACTAATACATGAAACCATTAATACAGAACCTTTCAAGGCAATCTACTATTTGATCGAAATAAAATATGTCGTTGAAGATCTTCGTAGTACGCCCTTTGCATAGGATTTAAAATTGTCATATCCATTGACATTATTTTATGATCTTCATTTCGTTGTTCTCTTTCATTCATCATGGATAAGAGTTTTAGTTGTTCCTCCCTATCGTCGGCTCTTCTTCGACGCTCTGCACTCTTCTGCTCACGGTCTATCGCCTTTTGTTGATCTCGCTCAATAGTTCTAGCGGACATACTTGATAACACTTCAACAATTTTAGATTGGTTGGCAGCCATGTCATCAAATCTACTATCATGCGTTGTTTGATTCTTCAGCTTCTCTTTCGCTGCCTTAGTACCAATTGGCCGTGTTGATGTATTAGATGGTTGTTCATGCACCGCATTATTTTGGTTGGATTGAGAAGCGTCACATTCAGTTGGCAAATTCAAACATGGATCAGCATGTTGCATGGTTCTTTTTGATCGAAATTCATCCCACTTACAACTTCGGCGCAAAATATCCCAGCATGTATCAAATGTGAAGTGTTTTTTCTGTATCACATGATACATCCGCTTCGCTTCAGTGACCTAAAATAAGAATTATAAAGATTTTAATAACAAGTATATATTTAGAAAAGAAAATTGATAATTTAATAACACAAATAAATTGTACCATATCAGCCTCAGTTGTTCCACTTGGTTGCCTCAGTTGAATTTGTTCAAGAAAACCACAGAATTTATTAATCGCCTTTTGCATGACAGACCAACGATGAGACAAAGAAATACGATTTCGATTTGATTCACTGCTCAATTGTGAATTAAAAGAAACCAGTACTCTTTCCCAAAATATAGCCATAGTCTGACTATTACCGGTAATGGGATCTTGAGAGATTGCTAACCAAGATCTACATAAAGTTTTATCTTCTATAATTGTGAACGCTTTACCACGAGAAACACGAGAAGTTTCTGAAATAAAATAATTATCACTGTTCTGAGTGTTCTGCTCTCGTGAAGATTCTGACATCAAACTAATATCAGTGTTTTGCTCAAACATTTGTGATTCTCCAAACATTTCGAAATCTTCCATACTTTGAAAAAAAAAACAGTAGACTAACTGCAAAATATTAAAATGATAGAAGCTCAAACTAAGAATCAGATAATTTATTGAGATACTAATAATTAAAATGTCAACACAAAAAATATGTATTGACACAAAGGAAACAAAACTCAGAACATATAAACTTAATGCTATTATGAAAATGAAATACTCTGTCTTAATATTCTGAAAATGAAATACTGTCTTGATATAGAAATCAGATCTATTTTATAGGGCACATCATCAACGGTAAATTTTCAAAATAGTCTGTCCAACGGTAATGTATTATATCAAGGGTAAATTTTCAAAATAGTCTGTCCAATGTTAATGTATTATTGTAACGGCTAGTTCTGTAATATATATATATGTAATTAAAACAATTTTATTTATATTTTGAAGAAAATTAAAATTTATATGACCCTCTAAATTAATCATAATCCACAAAGTTTGTCAAAATAACCCAGCTCAACATGAAAGGAAACAAACCAGTTCATACCAGTGCAGGACTCAATCCGGTGGACCGGTGGGTCAACCGGCTGGTCGACCGGCCGGTTGACCGGTTCTTACCAAACGGCCACGGTTCAAACAGGCAGTTCAAAGAAGTCACTGGACAGTTCAAACCGACCTTCACCCCGAGGTCGACCGGTTGGTCAACCGGCCGGGTAACCGGCTGGTTGACCGGTTCCCCCTCCAACGGTCGCAAACAGTGTTTTGGTTAAATCTTTATACTGTCCTCGTTCTGATGAATTGTTTGATGAATTCCGGATTTGATATCAGTTTGGTGAAAGGGTTGGAGCCACAAAAAGTGATTTTTCATCAAATTTTAAATTTGATGACAGATTTGGTTAACGATTGGAGATGGTCTTATATATCTAAAAAATATTATACAAATTAGTGTTATATATTATGCAAATGTATGATAATTAGTTAGAATATTCTTCAACCCGCCAATCCGTCAAAAATCGCAATTTGTTAATCCGTTAATCTGCTAACCCGTCATTCGGTTTGTAATTTTATTCTTAAACCGCCCGAACCGCACCGCGCATACGTAGTGCCTTTTTTTTTTGCAATTTAGTTTATGTTTTCAAAAAAAAAAATATATATATATATATAAATTAGTGGTAAATTTTATCAACTTTAATAATTAAAATTATAAATTTTTTTTCATAAATTTATAAATATTTTGTGAATACACCAATGATTTGTAGTTTTTTTTTTTTTTTGGCATCTTAAAGAGGTTTTCTGTATTATCTAAATTGTAAAAAATAAAAGGTGCTTAATTAATCTAAATCAAAGATGACACGTCCATAAAATTTTATGACATTTTTTTTTATTATTAAACTCTTCATTTTTAAAGTTTCTTTAGATTTTCATAATTTCATTAGATATTTAAAAATCAAAATTTTACTAAATATGAATTACCTTTTAACCAATGACAGGATTGTTTAGGTAGTATAGTGTTTAATTTTAAGGTAAATTATATTTCTTATTCTTCAATTTTTATTTAAATGTACTTTAGTAACTCACATTCTAATTGCAACAAGTTAAGCCTTTGGACTTGAACTTGTATTTCATTGTAGTTTTGTTCTCAATTATCTGTTTAAAATTTGAGTAAAAATTAAAAGGCGAAAATTTTAAAATATTTTTTTTCTTTAATTTTTTTATCTATAATTTACTTAAAATGTGCTTATGTGGCTTATGAACACTTTCTGTCCAAAATTTTAATAATGAGTGACGGGAAAATCATATTAAAACACATGTTGAATTTTAATGATTTAATTGTTGTATTTAAAAGCAAAACAACCAAAATAAAATTTAAGTGAAAGTTAAAAAGTTAAAAAATATAATATACCCTTATTTTTATTTTGTATCTTCTATTTTTTTATGAGAAAGTCTATGGACCTATAAATATGCATCGTAACTTGAACTAGGAAAGTAATGTATGAATGAGATCTATTCTTTATATAATAGGTTCACACATGAAATTAATTTCAACCATTGATTGTGTTTTTCAAGCATTTTTTTTAGTTTTTATTTTATTTTATTTTATTTTTAATGAGGTTTTTCATCCATCCATGGCCTTATCAAAGTTGCCTCCAAGTTAATTCTAAACTAAAACTTGTTTGGGTGGCCAAAATTGGAGTTCATTGACCTGAATGTGCAGTTTAAAATGGCATTGACTCTATTCACTTTAGCCATTGACATGAATGAATGTGAAGCTTAAAATGGCCATTCATCCATTGAACCCAACAAACTTTGCATTAGTTCACACGGAATGGCAAAGGTATGACTTGTTTTTAGAGAAAAAAGAAAAAGAAAAAGAAAATAACCAAAATAGCAATCTTGTGGAAATTTACATATACCTACCTCATCTTCTAAAAATACAAAACACACTTACAAGTTGATAATACCACAATCCAACTCTATTTTTCTTTCTCTAGTTGTTGAGGAATCTCACTAAGATATGTAAAACCAAAACACAATTACTCACAGACCATATGTATAGATTCCAACTTCTGATTTTTATTTTTTGATAGTGATGTAAATCATTTGACAATTGCTACATGGCAAATGTCAACTACTAAATTACATTTGTGAAATCACGAGAATAATGGTGAGTATTTTCATTATAAATAAAGGAATTATAAAATGTCAGATAATTTTGTACCAAAATTTGGAAAATTTACGGGCCGATTTTACTGACCAGACTTATTTATTTATAAGTCATACTCATTTTTTAACCTATCAAAATTCTCAAAAAGTATTGGGACAAAATAAGTATTTTAGAATTTATTTGTGCATTAAAAAAGTATATATGACTTATAAGTATTTAAATCTATCACATAGGATGTGCCCGTAATTTAACTTAAAAATTATGTACATGAATTCTGCTTTTATTTTATGAAATGGGTTTGATTATTGGAAATTGAATGTTGGGCTATATGTGATGGACTTGGGTTGAATTTAGGCATTATTACAAAGCTTGATACATTACCCAAAATCCTAAGCTTGTGGGTACTTGGTCCAATCCATTTTTATTTTTCTTTTTATTTGTTTATTTTTTTATTTTCTTATTTTTATTCACTTATTTTTATTCATACCATATGAAAAAGTCTACGATCCCAGAATTAAGAGTCAAATTTTACTATGTGTAGTGGAAATTAAATTAATGAATCTTATATTACACAAATTAAATGAATTTGGATAATTAATTATTATCTTTAAATATATTGAATACTTGATAGACTTCATAAATTTAGACTTTATATGAATCTTCAACATCTATATAATACAACATGATGGTTAGCAGGATGGTTTTTGAATTTGTCCTACTAGGACATTTGGACGGGTTAGATCTATTCAAATTATAAAACAATAGTTGAGATATCTTTTTCAAAAAATATTCTATATGTATATTTTCTATTTTTTCGCTTATCTCTCTCTCTTACTTTTTCTTTTTCTCACCTATCATTCCATGATCCCATGATCCCACATTCCTCTCTCTTTTCTTTTTATTTTTTTTATTTTCTCCTGTTTTTATTTTTCTCTATATTTGTTTATTTTTTTATTTTCTCCTTTTTGTTCAATATATTTTACACATATTTCCATACAATATATGTATGCTCGCAATACACTAAGACATTATGGGTGTACATACAATTTCTATATAATTATATAAGCAAAAGTAATATTGTATGTCTGCCCGTATAAATTGTATGTATGTCAGGCACATTTATCTAACCAGCTATATATTATATAAGCAAAAGTGAGTTTTTGTGAGGAATTTTGTGAGAACTCCAAAATTTTACAATAAATTTGTGATATTATCAAATTAAAAAATAAATTTAAATAGTGTTGGGATTACAATTATATTCTAATCCTAACATTATTTACACCTTACTTTCAGGCACGGGCATACGCTACAGTTTTTGAATCTTCAACATATTTTTGTCCTATTAGTACATTTGGATGGCTCAGATCTGTTCAAATTATAAAACAATGGCTGAGATATATTTTTCAAAAAATATCCTACATATACATTTTCTACTTTTCCGTTTCTCTTTCTCTTATTTTTTCCTTTTCTTACCCATCCTTTTATGATCCCATGATCCCACCTTCCTCTCTCTTTTCTTTTTATTTGTTTGTTTTCTCCCGTTTTTATTTTTCTCCCTATCTATTTATTTTTTTATTTTCTTTTTTTTGTTCAATATATTTTAGGGGGATGCACCAATAAATCCCAAATTACTAACTTATACACTGTTTAGTCCTAAAAGTTTTTTTATAGACTGAAAGGTCCCATTACAATGTTTCAAACATCAGATTAATGTTTCAAACATTAGATTTCGAACATCAGATTAATGTTTCGAACATTAGATTGATGTGCAAATGGGATTAAATGGAGCATAAGAAAACTTTTAAGACTAAATGGTTCAATTTTTCAGAAACTAGGACTTATGGGTAAATTTTTCTATATTTTACACATATTTCCATACAAGGCATGTATGCCCGTAATACACTAGGGCAGGGCCGATCCTGAGATTTAGGGGGCCCAAGGTGAACTTCGAAAATGGAGCCCCTCTTACATTGAAAAAAAAGAGTTCACGGATAAAACGATAAGTTAATACAACTTTTTTATTTGTTTGTAATCACAAAAAAATTTATTTACACATATAATCATTAAAATTATAAATAAAAATTTACTTTCATATATTAAGATAAGAATCAATCATTACAAATATTCAAAAAAAATAAAAATCTGGTCTTGTTACTTTATAGTTTAGCAATATACAATTTACAATTGAACCACGATCAGTTCAATTAGGCCTATAGTATTTGGACTTTTTTTTTTTTTTATATATATCCAAAACACAAAATTATATTTGAGGGCCCCTCTTTTTCTGCCCAAATTTGGAGGCCCAAGGCGCAGGCCTCTCTTGCCTGCCTTCAGGGCCGGCCCTGCACTAGGGCATTACAGGCATACATACATTTTTTATATAATTATATAAACAAAAGCAATATTATATGTATGCCCGTGAAAATTATATGTATGCTAGGCACATCTATCTATCTAGCTACATATTATATAAGTAAAAACGAGTTTTCGTGAGAAGTTTTGTGAGATCTCCAAAATTTTATAATAAATTTGTGATTTTATCAAATTAAAAAATAAATTTAAAAAGTGTTGAGATTACAATTATATTTTAATCTTAATATTATTTACACCGTACCTTCAAGTACGAGTATACGCCAGTATATATATATAGTAAAAGAAACAAGTCTTAAAATAATAAAGAGTTTTGAATGGATCCATATAATTCTTATCTTTTTGAAAGACAAGTTAGAGAGCGAAGGAATTATTACCAAATCTCCCTTAAAAGTATGGAAAAACATTAAAATTGTTTGACTAATGAGGTTAAAGACAGATAAATATATTTAAAAAAAAAAAGGAGGAAAACTTTAAATAAAATGATAATATTATTACTCTTATTTTAATATACTTCCAACATTGGATTAGAAAATGGGGTTGGTGGGAGGAGGATTTTAAGCACCTTTGCAAGTTACAACGAAGTGGGAATTTTTGAAGAAAAAAAAATATTTTCTTCATTTTATTATTGTTTTTGGTCATTTTTATTAGTTGGAAGTATCATTAAGAGCACATTTGGTACAATAAAATGGGTTGAAATGGAATGTCTATTTTAATTTTGTATTTCCATTCCCTTGTTTGGTATGCCTTATTTCAGTAAGAATAGTCATTCCATTAGAATGACTATTCCAACAAAATGTGAGAATACATATTCCTTCCTCCAATCTAATAAATGGTCATTCCATTCCATCATGGAATTACTATAAAAAAATTTTATTATTTTTTTTGTTGACACTTGAAAAAAATAAAATTATTTAACTATTACCACAGTTACGCTCTCCTGCCACCATATTGCCACCGCCACCGCCACTGCCACCCTATTTCCACCACTACGCCACAACCACCACACCACCATACCACTACCATCATACTACCAATGTCGCCACTACTACCACTACCACTATCGTTGGCTGCCACAACCGCCGCCGCCGCCACCATTACCACTGCAATCACAACACCACCTTACCACCACCACTAAAGCCACAACAATCTACTACCACCATTCTACTATCATTGCTATTATCACCTATGCCGTCACCGCCACAGCCACCACCACCATTACTATAACTTACACCATCACTTTCACAACTATTAATATTGTCACGATCTTTATAAATTTTTAATTTATTTGTTACTAGCTTGTTAAAAAAATTAAAAAATAATTTTTTTTTTATTCCATTCCATAAGTTAATAGGTATAACCAAACATGAGAATTAGAATTATTATCCTATTCCTATGTCATTCCATGTTGGCAACTAAACAATGGAATGTGAGTGAATAGTCCATTTCATTCAATCTTATATTCCATTCTTACTCTCATTTTATTCCCACTTTATTTCATTCTATCGTATCAAACATGTTGTAAATATTTGAAAACATGTTTTAGAATACTTAGAGCTTGTTTGGCATGAATTAAAAAGGTATACTTATTTATCATATTATCTTTTTTGGGTCACATAACCTTTCTCTTTTTTTGTACATCTTTTCCAAAAAAAATAAAAATAAAAATAAAAATACACTTCTTTAAATCATTCTAAATAATCTTTTAATTTGGATTAGAGTTTACTTAATTTGTCAGTAATTCTTAATTAATCATTATATCGATATGTCATGGCATATGCGAGACCTCCACTCTACCTCATACCACATTATTATTGTTATTATTATTATTATTATTGACGAAAGCATAAAACGCATCAAAACCCTAAAAACCCTCCTACCACATATTTGTGTGGTATATGGTAAATTTGAGAGGTTGAAAACACAATCAATGCTCCATGGTATAAAACATTTTTTAGGATTTTTTTCTCCAGTAGAAAACGTGTTTCAATGTTTAGTTGCATCTTTGCAACTAATACCCTAGTAGTTGTGCTATTAGTGGTTGGAGTGGGGATGATGGCGACGATGGTGATAGTGGGATAGAAGTGGAGATGATGGTGATAATATGATAACATTAGTAAAATGTCAGTTTAGAAAATATTTTTCACATTTCAAATATGAAATATTTTTACCCAAGTAAATTTATTTCCAATTACCAAACAAAAAAAATATATATATAAAAAATATTTTTCATAAAAATAGTTTTTTGAATTTTCAATTCTTTTTTTAGTGTTTTTTTTTATAAATATTTTAGCCAAATGTGCTGGATTTTTAAATTTTTTAACATTTAGTGAATTTTTTTTATTTTTTTGTACAAATTTAATATTTTTTAAATGTATGTAAATTAAGTAGATTAAAAAAATAAAAATAAAAGCTGACTAAAACTAAAAATAGAAAAAGAATGAATTGAAGACTCAAAAAATTGTTTTTAAAAACTCAAAATCAAACAAGTGTACTTATCATAAAATTATACAGTTATTTTAATATTAATTAACTAATATATTTAAAATGCTTGTCATAATCCAAAATAAAAAGAAAAGACTGGATTAACTTGCTTAAAATGCACAAGTAATTAAGGGATGGTTTGAGATATTTTAAATAAATATACTTTTTGATTTTTTGTGAAAAAAGTAAAGAAAAAAAGATGTGTGTTTGGGATAACATTGACTTTTTACGAAAAAATATGTAATAAAATATTATAAGAACTACCAAAATTACTCTTTTACCCTTCCTTCTTGACACAGCAGCAAGAAGAGTGGTTTCTGTGCATGTTGTTTGCTGGCTCATGGGTTTTCGTGGCTTCCATTGTGCCACGTAATTGCACAATGAGAGATGCAGTGAAACACTGACCTGCAGTGTTGTGTTTTCTTATTTTTTTCCCTCTCCACTTTGGATAGGGAGCCGTTGTTGAATTGAACGATAACACAATTATGGCAGCAAATTCGTGCAATTATTGATAAGAATATTTAAAAAAAAAAAATCAGAAACCAATAAACCTGTAAAAAAAAAATAAAAAAAATAGCTTGCTTGTTAAAAGCATGGGAAAAAAATATCTTTTTGCCCTCTGAAGAGTTAGACAGAATTTTCCCGCCCAAACAATGTAAAAGTAATAACTTTTTGATTTTTTTAACAACTTTTTGACTTTTTATCTTATTTAGAATATGCCAAACTAGCACTAAATCAAACAATGTTACGAATACAAAATATCAAATACATCTACAAAAGGTGAGTCTTATATATATAAGTCGCATATCACCCAAGTCTCACGTTTTATAATAGAATAATGCTATATGTACTAATTAATATACTAATTAATGATGTGATATAATTTAAGATATTTTTAGTATTGTAATTTATATAAGAAAAATGCGTGAGAGCTCGAATTTTCAACGGCTTGAATGCCTCGAATGCCAAAATGACGTCGTTTTGGCATAACTTTTTTTTTTTTTTTTCTCATTTATATCTGAACACAGAGGGGGAGGGCAAGAGAGAGAGAGAGAGAGAGAGAGAGAGAGAGAGGAGAGAGAGAGAGAGAGAGAGAGGAGAGAAAGAGAGAGGAGGAGAGAAGAGAGACGGAAACAGAAAGAGAGGCAACGATGATGGGGGGCAGGGTGGGGCGGGTGATGGAGGGTTTGCGACGATGACCTTGCGATTTCAGACTTCTTTTTTTTTTTTTGGCTTTAAAGATGAAGATGATGTGTTGATGATGGTGATGTTGATGAAGATGTTGTTGTTGTTGATGAAGATTTTTTTTTTCCCTAGTAGATCCAGATTTGAAGGTGAAGGGGAAAAAAAAAAATATTGGCTAATGATAATGTGATGAAGATGATGTTGATGAAGATATTGTTGATGATGTTCACCAGCGACCAGCTTCTTCTCTCCTCTTCTTTTTCTTCTTCTTCTTCAATCTTTAGATCTTCAGACAAACGAGAAGGAAAAAAGAAAAAAAAAAAAAAAAAAAATCTCAAAACGATTTCGTTTTGGGATTTCGGGCCATTCGAGCTGTTGATATTTTGAGCTACATAGTGGAGTTGTTTACATAATGAGTGAGATCAATAATAATGTCATAACTAGTATTAGTACATTAATTAATACACTAATTTATACATATAACACCACTATTTATAATATTCTGATTTTGATCTTCTCTGCACTTTGAGAGTTATTAGCAATTAAATGGGTCAACCAGCATTAAAATCCTCATAAAGGAATCTTAAATTTAAATGTCATTATTAATCTTATGTTTATGAATCCTACGATGATACTGAATCTTTTGCATCGTTTTTGCTTCAATAATTTATTAAAGTCAAAAGGATGTTTGGTCAATTTTATAATGTATTGTATATGAACAAAATTTTATATATATGACATGCATTTTATGGTTTTTATTATTTAAAAAAAAATTAAATATTATGACTAATAATTATAAATATATTGTCATATCATTTTAAATATGTGTTATTGTTGGCTATATATTTTGTACGAGCCAATTACAATTCGACGCGTGGCGAAATAAGGGTAATATAGGAAGATTATTCAGGTCCTCGATCCTGATCGTGCACGTGGTAGTTAGTATTGGTTATTAAAAGATCTGAGTAGTAGCGGATCAACAAAGGGATACAAAGTGACGTAGTTCCAACGGTTACTCGCATTTCAGATTCAAATTTAGGAGGGAAGCTTAACTGCAAGTTATGGCATAATGGAGCTAATATTGGGACAACATGATCGATGATCATGGAGGAGCAGTTCGACGGTTAGAAGTGCAATTTGATGGCCACCCTTGAGCAATATAAATAGTAAAGAAGACCCCAGAAAAACCCCGGGACTCAGATCATACAAACCAGTCTTACTTTACATATTTTCTTTCCCAGTTTTACATTTTCTGTTTTTTAAATTCCTACTCTTTACATTCATGTACTTCAAATTCCTGCATTACACTTCATTCATAGGAGTAGTTTCAAGTAGATTGTTGCTGTAAACCTCTACGAGGCTGAGTTTGGATCATTGTAAGTTTTCATTATAATGAAATACTTCAATTGCTCTTCATTTAACTGTTATTTTGCTTAATTTCTCCTAAGTCAAGCCACCAGTAAAAGTCCTCTTCATTGAGGCTGAAAGAACTAAAACATAATCGTCTGATAATTGGTTGGCAATTAACATTTCTGTAAGGACTGATTGATCCTTGATGGCATGCTCACATTTACAAAGAGACCCTTCGAAAGCCAAAAAGCCAACATATATTTTTGGCACGCCCAGTGGGACTAATTGAAATGACTAGACGAAGAAGACAAGGAGAAAATGAACGCTTGGAAGAAGGCGTAGAAGGAGAGGTAGAAATACCTAATCCAGAGGATAATGTGGTAACACATCCTGTGGAAACTCCCATATTATCAGAACCTATGGTCGAACAGACCAGTACTTCAGGACAAGAACCACATGTTCATAGTATTGGACGAAACCATGGAATTGGACCATTCACTGTTCCATCTACTCATCCAATAAATCCATGGGATGGCCTAGTAGATGCCATGGGTCAGCAATTAATGAACACAATGGAAAGGTGGGCAAGATCCTTTTTGGATCGAATGAATAACCACCAACCAACAAACACAAGACACATCGAGGAAGTTTTGAATGTCCCTCAACAAAGATTGGCTAGAGATAAACAGCCTATGCAAGTTAATGGGCATTCTAATGGTCAAACTAGTAGTCAGAACTATGAAAGACCATCACCTCAGTCTTGGTATGAACCCATTTCGAGGCCTATAGCAGGTCAAAATGCCTCAGTACTCAACAATGAAGCCATACAAATTGGTGGATCTGGTCCAGTACAAGAAACTGGCATAAGAATGGTCACAAATCCCATGTTCGAAGCCATACCTGGTACAAGGGGGTTCACTAATCCCTTATTCGAATTTATACCCGGGGGGTTGGAAGGTTTGCCTGCAAATGGAAGGGACACAACACCTGTTACAGCACCTTTCGCAGGTCCTTTCGCGAGATAGGCTCAAAGGGGTTACCCACACCCCCAACAGCAACTTACACCACAGGGACAACCAGTCTCAAATGTACCACCTTATGGACCAAGAGGACCACAAGCACAAGCTTGTCCACCAAATCCTGTGTTTTTCCCTAGGGACCAAATTGCTGATATTGTTAGGGAGATGTGTGGACCGATAGCTCAGGGGGTCCAGACTCCTGTATACAGAAAACCATACCCAGAATGGGTAGATAGGGTACATGAATACCCAAGGGGGTTCAAGATACCAGATTTTACCTTTTTTTATGGGAGTGGAAACCAATTAACAATAGAGCATATTGCTAGGTTTGCTGCTCAATGCGGTGAATTTACTAATCATGACTATATGAAACTAAGATTATTCCCAAATTCTCTAACTGGGGGAGCATTTGTATGGTACATCAACCTTACACCTGGCTCCATTCAAACTTGGCAACAAATGGAAGAGGCATTTCATGCCCAATTCTTCCAATCGGAGCCAGAGGTTTCCATGGCAGACTTGGCAAAATTGAGTCAAAAGCCTGAAGAAAAGGCTACTCAGTTTATTGCTAGATTTAAAAGGGCTCGAACTAAATGTAGAGTCATTCTGTCAGAGCCAGAATTCGTAAGATTGGCTCAAAATGGCTTAGAGTTCAGGCTTCGAAAGAAGTTTGACTCAACTGAATTTAGAGATTTGGTGGAACTAACCTATAAGGTGTATAGGTATGAAGCATTACTAGAGGAGGAACAAGATCAAAATAATGCATCGTACAAGACATATTATAGAGATCCTAATTATGAGATCGATGCAGCATAGATTGTGGGCAAAGAACCTGTGATCTGTGAGGCATTAATTCATAAGGATATAACAATTGACCAGCAGTTTAAAAAGAAAGACTTTCATAGAAAGTACTCTTTCGATTTAACAAAGGCAGATGACATTTTTGACCATTTGCTTGCGGCCAACTTCCTTAAGTTACCTAAAGGAGTAAAACTGCCATCTCCAGATGAACTTAAGGGAAAAGTATATTGTAAATGACATAACTCTTGGTCTCACTCGACTAAAAATTGCATTGTTTTTCGAGACAGGATCCAAGAACAAATTTGGAAAGGAAGTTTGAAATTCCCAGCCAAATCAGAAAAGGCTATGGGGATCGACAGTAATCCATTTCCAGAAATTGGAGAGGTGGCAGCTAATGTCATTGTGTCAGACTTCCAGAACTGGTTCTTGACAGAATTGGAAGAAGTCAATATGCAGATGCATGTTGCTAACCAGACAACCATTAAAAAGGACACCATAAATCTGCCAGTTATTGGACAAGGTTTCTCACACCAGAGGGAACACTCTGATGAAGAATCACTGGATTGTGATTCCTTAGAGGCAGCAGTAATGCAAAGGATGTGTCCCAGGTGCAGACTGATTTATAAATGGTTGAAGGGGCTTCCAATTGATGGGAAGCAATACTACAGGGATGTGCAGAGACGTCCTAAATCAACCAATGCTTATAACAAAAGGCCGTATCCGGCTAGTGTTAGGCAGCAGCCATTGGTAGTTGAACCAGCAGTCGATAAAATGCATGCTAAAGGCAAGAGGCCCTTGTATGAGTCCAGGCCACCTAACTACTACAGAATGGAGAGCAGTCATTCTGAAAGAAGACTGGAGAAGAGTTCAGGTTATGGGATCAAAGCCAGAGATTGGCCTCCTAGACCAACCTCACGCAAGACAGAAAGTGGCCACCTTCATTGAAGGCCTGAATTAGGCTCGAAACATGAGGTCAAGACCAAGCAAGTGCCTTCATAGCCAGCTTCGAAGATGGCTTCGAAGGTAGAAATAAGCAGTTCAACATCTGAGTCAATAAGTTCGTGGGTACCTGGAGTTCCAGATTGGTTTGTGATGTAGAACAAACCTAGGGAAGTGCCCACTCAGAGAGATGTTGGAAACCAAGGAAGGATGGTTAAACCTCCTTTGGTGGCTCTGAACAATTGGGTATTGCTTAAACACCCAAAGACGAAGGAACCAGATATGGTCCCAGTTATTTCGAGATCACAAAGGAGAAAGATTCAGCGCAGGTACACTCAGTACTAGAAAGATATGAAAGAAAATGGAGAGAGCTCTTCATTGGTCCAGACAAAAGAAAAGAAGACTCCAAAGTCAGACCATACTCCAAAGACAACTCTACAAAGTAAGGTGGGTTGCAGTAGGGAACAGTTGGCCAAGGTTCATTCTGAACTAAAAGCCAGAGAAGAATCTAGCTTGGCAGGATTGGAGAAAGCTCTGATGGATAGTGATAGTGAGACAAAAGAAGAAATTGGTATAAGCCAAAAGAAAGAAATGGTGGAGGAAGAAATGTTCGAAGTCTTCATGGTTGAGCAAACATTTTTGGTTGAAAAACCAGTTGAGAAAGATCCTTCAAAGGAATCAGTTAACAACGAAGTGCTAGAGTGCAGCATGGAGGATGCTGCTGAAGTAACTGAACAAGGTAGCCAAGAGGGGAAACAGGTACAGCCAGCCAACCATCCAATTTGGCTAATTTCCTCCAGTATCAGTCAATATGGTACACATAATGCCTCATGAGTTCCAGGCTGGAGATGAGGACCAAGATGGCCAAGAAATTGATCCTATTCCTGTCTCTAGTGAAGACTCACAAGTGAGTATGGTACAAGATGATTCTGGAATGGCTACCCCAATGGAAACTGAATATGAGAGTGAAGAAGAGGTGAGCATCAACCTCTCATATCCTTTTGAGTATTTCTCGAATTCTATGACACAACATGTCAAGCCTTTGTACATCAAGGCTTTCTTCGATGGGATACAATTGAATCGAGTCCTGATAGATAATGGGGCAGCAGTGAATTTACTACCGAAATCTTCTTTGAAGAAACTAGGGAAAAAGAATCCGAGGTTAATCCCAACCAGCACAACCATTGCTGGCTTTGCTAGAGACAAACAGATGGCTCAGGGAATTCTACCCATCAACTTGAGTGTGGGAACTAGGGACTGCATGACAGCATTCTTCATAATCGACAGTAATGCTAAATATAATGCTTTACTTGGGAGAGATTGGATTCACACTAACAAATGTGTGCCTTCCTCTTTGCATCAGAAAATTATGATAGCCTTAGGCAATGGAGAGACAGAGGAAATTGATGCAGATCCTAAACCTTTCATAGCCTGTGCAGACTTCGCAGAGGCCAAACTGTATATTGAGGGAGTGACACCACTCAGTATACTGAGGAAGCCTGATGGCTCAGCCGAAGTGACGGCTGATGAGGAAGTGACGCACCTGAAGCACTTAGTCCAGGAGAGTGCTGATAAGGAGGTTGTTGTTAAGGATTACAATGATGCCTGGTTGTAAGCAAAGAAATGAAACACAAGAAGCCAAGTCTTTGGCTCTAATTAAATTCTCAACATTGGATGTAAAATCAATAGTCTAGAAAGTACAAGAGCAAAAGAGAGAAGCTATGATAATTGGCTGCAAGCAGAAGCAGCAACAGGCCAAAGTTTTGACCCTTGATAAATACTATGCATTGGACATTAAAACAAAAGTCCAGGAGATACAGGAAGAGGAAGCCTTGTGGACAGATTTTGTCTATGAGGAGGAGGGCAAAGATGTTGAATTAAAGAACCTGGGAGCAGAACAAAGCAGGGAGATTGCTTCGAAGATAGAAGAAATCAAAGAAGAAGCTTCAGTAAGTTCTCAGACATAAGACCCCTTAGAAGAAGTAAATTTAGGGGAAGATTCTATATAGCAGCCCACCTATATAAGTGCTTGTCTGAATGTTCTGGACAGGGACCAGTTGTTGGTTGTTCTAAAGAAATATAAAGATTGCTTTGCATGGTCTTATAATGAACTACCAGGATTGGATAGATCATTAGTGGAACATAGGCTCCATATGAAACTTAACTTCAAGCCACACAAGCAAAAACCAAGAAGAATGAGTCCAGAAGTAATTCAAAAAGTCAAGGAGGAGATTCTTAGACTACTCAAAGTAGGCTTTATTAGGACAGCCAGGTATGTGGAATGACTATCTAATATTGTGCCTGTGGTTAAGAAGAACGGTAAAATCAAGGTATGCATTGATTTCAGAAACTTGAATTTAGTAACTCCAAAAGATTAGTACCCCATGCCTATAGTGGATCTGTTGGTAGACAGTTCAGCAGGGTATCAAGTTTTATCAATGATGGATGGGCATTCTGGTTATAACCAGATCTGCATTACAGAGGAGGATGTTCACAAGACAGCATTCAGATGTCTTGGAAATATTGGCACCTTCGAATGGGTTAAAATGCCATTTGGCCTGAAGAATGCTGGAGCTACATATCAGAGGGCTATGAACACTATCTTTCATGACCTCATTGGAGGGTATTTAGAGTGTTATATTGATGACATTGTAGTTAAATCCCAATCCATGGAGGAGCATCTGTTTCATTTAGAAGCAGCCTTTGAAAGAATGAGAAAGTTCAAATTAAAGCTCAATCCTCTTAAGTGTGCTTTTAGCGTATCATCTGGAAATTTCTTGGGCTATGTGGTATACAAGAAAGGAATACAGATTGACCAGAATAAAGCCAAAGCCATCATTGAAGCCAGACCTCCATCAAGTAAGAAAGAATTACAAAAGTTCCTTGGACAGGTTAATTTTCTTTGAAGATTCACTTCTAACACTGCAGGAAAAACTAAAGTTTTTTTTTTCCTTATTAAGGCTGAAAGATGAAAAGGAATTTGTGTGGACAGTAGAGCATCAAATTGCTTTCGAAGGTATCAAAGCCTACTTGGCCAACCCTCTAGTGCTGATGCCACCAAAGGGTGACAAGCCCTTAAAGTTGTACATAGCTGCAGCAGAAGATTTATTAGGAGCTTTCTTGGCCCAAGATAATGAAGAAGGCAAGGAGCAAGTTGTTTATTACCTTAGTAGGTTTTTAAATTATTGTAAATGCAAATATTCAACTGTTGAAAAGCTGTGTCTTGCTTTTTATTTTGCTACAATAAAATTAAGATACTATCTTTTACCTACAACTGTCTTGGTAATTGCAACCACAAATTTGGTTAAGTACATGTTATCTAGACCTATGTTGAGGGGAAGAATTGGCAAGTAGATACTAGCCTTATCAGAATTTCATCTAGAATATGTCCCTCAAAGGGCAGTAAAAGGGCAAGTTTTAGCCAATTTTCTAGCAGACCATCCATCTCAAACAGAGAGCCAAGAGATAATGGAACTTGGTATGGCTAGTGTTGAGCCATGGCAGATGTGGTTCGATGGGTCGAAAGCCAATGGTTTGACTGGAATTGGTATTGTGATTAGGTCTCCACAAGGGGTAGAGACCACACATGGTTTCAGAGTGGATGAAGTTACCTGTTCTAATAACCAAGCTGAATATGAAGCCTTAATAGTGAGACTAGAAATTCTTATTGGATTACAAGTTCACGCAGTTGACATATTTGGAGATTCTCAATTGGTGGTTAACCAAGTGAAAGGGATTTTCCAATGTCAAAGTATAAGCATTTTACCATACTATGTTGTTGCATTACATCTGCTTTCTCAATTTCAAATAGCAAATGTAACTCATGTTCCAAGATTCTTGAATAATAGAGCTAATGATGTGGCTCAGAAAGCTTCGAACTTCAAGAGAAGGGATAATGTCCAAAGGAACATAAGCCAAACAACATATCAGAAATTGATACCACCTTTGAATAAAAGGAATGTGGTCTTGGAAATCAATCATAATGACTTGCAAGAGCAAGATTGGAGGCATCCAATAATGCAGTACTTGGCTGGTCCATCTTCGAATGCCAGGAGGGAAATTAAATTGCAGTCTATGCAATATATGATATACGGTAATGCTCTCTACAGAAGGGGGGAAGATGGTTTACTGCTGGAATGTTTAGGCCCAAAAGAAGCATTAACAGCTATGGCTGAGGTTCATGAAGGCATTTATGGTGCTCATCAGCCTGGTGTGAAGATAAGGTGGTTACTTTGAAGGCATTCCTACTATTGGCCAACAATCCTTAAAGATTGCATAGAGTATGCAAAAGGTTGCCAGGCATGCCAAAAGCATGGCACAATAAGACATGTGCCCATAACTGACTTGCATGCAGTGGTGAAGCCTTGGTCATTCAGAGGATGGGCCATGGGTATGATGAGGAAAATACACCCACCCTCTTCGAAGTATCATTGTTTCATCTTAGTAGCCACTGATTATTTCACTAAGTGGGTCGAAGCTAAGCCTTACAAGGCTGTAAACCAAACTGAGGTCATTGGATTCATCAAGGATTTAATCCATAGGTTTGGCATCTCACAAACTATAACTGTTGATAATGGAACTGTGTTCGATGGGAAAATGGTGAAGTCCTTTGTGGCAGAGTTTGGAATTAGCCTTGTTAATTTTACCCCCTATTATGCACAAGCCAATGGTCAAGCTGAATCATCCAATAAGTCCTTGAATAAAGGAATACAAAAGGTTGTGGAAGACAATCCTAGGGATTGGCATAACTTATTGTTGGATGTATTGTGGGCTAATAGAACTTGCCCCAGGTCAAGCACAGGAGTTACTCCTTATGCCTTAGTGTATGGGCATGATACAGTGTTACCTGTGGAAATTAATGTTAAATCTTTGAGGGTAAGATGCCAAGACCAGCTAAATCCTGAGCAATACCATCAGAGTATGTACTTGGATTTAGAAGGCATAGATGAAGCCAGAATTCTGGCATTAAACAGCATTCTCTTGCAAAAGAAGAAAGCGGCCAAAAATTACAATAAGAAAGTCAAATACATTGGCTTTGATGAAGGTGATTGGGTATGGAAGACAATACTCCCAATAGGAATTAAAAGCCATAAGTTTGGCAAATGGTTACCTAACTAGGAAGGACCATATCAAATTCATAGAGTCCTGCCTTTTGGGGCATACCACTTGAGAAATTTGAATGGATACATACATCCCAAAAAGATTAATGGCAGATATTTGAAGCCTTATTTCCCAACTATTTGGAAAACACAAGGAGTAGAATAAATGTCAAGCAAAAGAACACAAGAGTACTCAAATGATCAATCAGAATTTGTTTTTCTTCATAAAGAATTGTACAATTAAACATTCTGCCATAAATTGGCCCAAAAATCATTACAATGCCTTAATTGTTCTTTTATAATAGACTTCCTATTCTTAAATGAGGGAACCAACTGAATGGCTGTGCTCATTTCTTGTTTTCGATCGGCCAATTCTTGGTTGGTGATCTGCAATTTGGTGTCAGTTCGAATCAAGGCTTGATTCACTGTAGATAGCTCCTCCTCAAGTTGAGCTTTCCTTTCCAGCAGCTGAACTCGAAAGTGAGAGGTAGAGGAGTGTTATTCCTTGAGCTTTGAGACTTCGGTGTGTACTTGGGAAACAAAACTCTGGTCTCTAGCCAATTTCTCCTCTGTAGTTTTGGCAGCATGGCAAATGTTGATGTAGAAGTCGATAGTAGCTGCTGCCTGGGATAAGTGACTTGAGACATCCATGCCTGACTGTTCACAGTAACTTTGCAGCACTAGAGGAACCAATCTCTTATTATAGGCCTTTGCAAGCCTCGAAGGGGAGCCTCGAAAAAGAGATTAACAGTTCCAGGCAAGTGTCTAAGCCCATCAGAGGTGCAGAAGGCTTGCTGTTGGAGGAAGGAGAGCTTTCAAGAATTTGTAGCAAGGAGTCGGCCAAAACTAATGGCTCAGCTTCAAAATTGGTTATTGGAGAGGTAGAGGGGCACATCGAAGATACTGGCTAGCCTGGGCTTCGAAGATGTCTACCTCATCTGTAGACATGAGGGCGTGTAGAGAGAGTTGTGGTGGAAGGCAAGGACTGCATAAGGATAGGAGAAATGGATGGAGCATCTTTGGCAGTCTCTATGGTCTTAGCCACCAATGAATCAAGTGAAGAGGGGCTGGAGGTAGGCAAAGGTAATGAACTATGAGTTGGAGAACTACCAGCACCCTCAATTGGGAATCAGATACTCAATGGGTTAAGGACGTAACCGGCCAGTAATCATGAGATTACCTACGGCCTCAAACCAAATAAGACAACACTCATCAGAGAAAAAGTGGCCAAACGGAAGCAATTTAAAACTTTGTCCATAGAGCCGTGCTTATATGCACTTTAAAACAAACAATGCGCATACACGTTAATAACCCACAACGAAATACAGTACCAGAAAATCCTTTACAGACAGGATCATCTAAACTGGTTCAACCCATAACACAACTACATACCGATATACACAAGATCCTTGCCAACAAGACAAAATGGAAATACATAGCAGAATGGCAAGGTTATGGTCTCGTGCGTGAGACACAAGGCTGACTCTCCAAACTCATGTTGTTCCTGGCAGACTTCACTGGGGCTGGGTTTGGACTTCTCTTGGCTCACCTACAAACACATGAATGAGTGTGAGCGATAGCCTAGTGAATAATATCAAATACAGAGTTCACATAACATTGTAGAACAACATATTCCAAACGGCCTTGGGCCCAATTCATATTTCTATTTAACAGATATATAACTAAACACAAATCAAGTGACTGTAATTCCAAACATTCTGGCCTTTGGCCCATTCAGATCTCCATTCTTGTCAAAGCGGCCTTCGGCCCATTCGATTATGTCAAAACGGCCTTTGGCCCAATCATTTATGTCAGAACGGCCTTTGCGCCCAATTATGTACGTCAAAACGGGCCTTCGGCCCACTCGATTATGACAAAACGGCTTTCGGCCCAATCATTTATGTCAAAACGGCCTTCGGCCCATACATTCGTATCGAAACGGCCTTTGGCCCATTCATGTACGTCAAAACGGCCTTCGGCCCATACATTCGTGTCAAAACGGCCTTTGGCCCATTCATTTATGTCAGAATGGCCTTCGGCCCCACTCATTCATTTCAAAACGGCCTTCGGCCTACTCATTCATGTCAAAACGACCTTGGGTCCATTTATGCTCATCAAAACGACCTTGGGTCCATTCATGTTTATCAAAACGACCTTTGGTCCATTCATGTTTATCAAAACGACCTTGGGTCCATCTATGTTTATCCATGCCAGACTTACGTCCACAATCCCAATTAGCAATTCATAAAGCTTATAAGGGAATAGACAATTGGACATTCACAAGCATTCAAATATCGATAATACTCACAGTGATCGGCTTGTGGATTTGCCCTGGAGCTTGACCCTACATATTTCATGAACACAGAAGGGTCATTAACAGTTCAATCCGTTCTTTAATTCACATATTCCTCTTTAGGCTTTATTATTATTTCATTAACTCATTTACAATGCTTAACATATGCCTAAGAGTGCTTGCAAGTGAAAAGAGAACGGAAACAGAACACAAAATGTAAGAACAGGATTTCAGAAAATAGGGTCCCCGCTCGAGCGTGGACTTCCCCGCTCGAGCGGACCCTCAGGTCTGCAAAAGTACTGGCTACCTCAAATTCACGCTCGAGCGTGAACTCGGCCGCTCGAGCGGACTTCCTGACTACATAGCTCCCCGCTCGAGCGTCAACTTCCCCGCTCGAGCGGGCACCATGTCTGACAATGCTGGGGAGCTCGATTTTCCCGCTCGAGCGGCACTTCCCCCGCTCGAGCGGACATAAAAAATCTGGGAATTC